>OY756255.1:2007308-2534808 GCA_963576845.1 Megachile leachella | reverse complement strand
AGGACTAGCGGTCACCATACATTATCGAACGCTCCCGATATATCGAAGAGTAATACCACCACATAGCGATGTTCAGAAACATCCACCATACGGCGCATCTCCACGATTGCGTCTTCCGTCGACTTCCCGGGGCGGAACCCGTATTGTCGTTCCGAAATTTTCCCTGGCCCCGTTGCCGTTTCGCTAAGTCGCTTCTTGAGGAGTTTTTCGAAGAGTTTTCCTATGACGGAGAGGAGACAGATCGGTCTATATGATTTTGGATCCTTCTCATCTTTGCCCTCGCCCTTCAGAAATACTCTGAGAGAGCCTTTCTTCCAGGCAGAGGGAAAGACGCCCCACTGAAGGCATCCATTGAAAAGCCGTACCAGTTGATCGGGGATTGTTTTTACCGCTGCTTTCAGTGCTCGAACCTCTACAAGGTTCATCCCTGGAGCTTTGTTATACTTGAAAGTTCTGACGGCCACTGCGATTTCCGGTTCCGTGAAAGGATCGGCATCTGTAGTGTCCGGCGCGCAGCGTGCGCTTTCCCTAACGGAGCGTTGTGTCGGTGTGTCGTCTTCTTCCCGATCATCTGGGACGTGCGCATCCAGAAGTAAGCTGGCGGTTTCATTGATATCCATTGAGGTTTCTCTACCTCGCCGGAGGGTACTGAGAACCCTCTCAACTCGGAGTTTCTGTGCTTGGAGTTTATATACGATACCCCAAGGTTCCGAGTTGCCGTACGACGACACATATTTCCTCCAGCTTTCGAGTTTCGTCTTCTTCACCTTTTTGCTGTATTTTCGTAACGAAGTACGATATTCATGCTTTTTGCGGTGGCGAGTCGACTCATCTCTTTCCTTCTGGAATTCGCATCGTTTCTGGTAAACGGCTTTCTTGAGCTTTGTGAGCTCGCGTGTCCACCACGGGTTGGACTTTCTAAATGCGCGTTTTCTTGGCATCGACGCGGTGCAGGCGTCAATTATGACCCCTGTGAGCGTCTCCGCCATTCTCTCTACATCCTCTGCAGAATCAAGTCGAAAATTCTCGAGTCTCGATCGAGAAAGATCGGCCAGGCATTCGGCCTACCGCTCCCAGTCGGGCTCGACGAATGTCGAAACGGCTTTTCGCGGTACTCCGTTTCGCCGCTATAGCTCCCGGAATTTTCAGCCCAATATCCACAGAGTTGTGATCGCTATTGGTCCAGTCACACCTTACTTTCCAGCTCCTGATGAATCGGATCATTGTGGGCGACGCCAGGGTCACGTCGATGAATGACGAACCCCTTGTCGACCAGTAGGTTGGCGGCTGTGCAGTATCGTTCACAATTTCCATACCGAACGATCGAATGAGTTATTATTATCAATATAATATGCATTATTACCCATATTATGCAGTTGTTATCGCTAGAACTGTAATAATTATACTTATTACTTTTATTATTATCAATATAACATGCATTATTACCCATATTATGCAGTTATTATCGCTAGAACTACAATAATTATACTTATTGCTGTTATTTTTATCAATATAACATGCATTATTACCCATATTATACTGTTATTATCGCTAGAACTATAATAATTATACTTATTACTCCCAATATTATCAATATAACATGCATTACTACCCATATTATGCAGTTGTTATCGCTAGAACTGTAATAATTATACTTATTGCTGTTACTATTATCAATATAACAGGCATTATTACCCATATTATGCAGTTATTATCGCTAGAACTACAATAATAATACTTATTACTTTTATTATTATCAATATAACATACATTATTACCCATATTATACTGTTATTATCGCTAGAACTATAATAATTATATTTATTACTCCCAATATTATCAATATAACATGCATTATTACCCATATTATGCAATTATTATCGCTACTACTATAATAATTATAGTCATTACTACCAATATTATCAATATAACATGCATTATTACCCATATTATGCAGTTATTATTGATAGAACTATAATAATTATACTTATTACTCCCAATATTATCAATATGTGACGATGTCGCGTCACGTCGGCAACGTGCTCCGTCGCGTGCCGACGACCGCGCATCGTCAGCCGCGCACCGCGGTGGGGGACCCCCCACCGAGACCACCCGCGAGACCGTGACCTACTTAGATACCGATCGATCGCGTGATCGATGGAGTTGGCCCGGGGCGTCGGCCCCGAAAGGATCTCTCCGGAGATCCGCTCCCAGGCGTAAAGGTCTTCCTGGCTTGAAGGGTACCCTGAGCTAGGTGGACTGGAGGCCAGTCTCAGGAGGAAGGGTAACACTTCTTCTGAGACCAGCCGAGCCAACGGTCAGCCAGCAAACCGACTCGACAGGGTAACACGGAGGGTCGGTAAGCTGGAGACAGTCGCCACAAGGAGGGGGTAGCACCTCCGCGCGGTGACTGTCCGAACGTGGAGGAACGAGCCAGCTCCCTCGAAGGCTAGCCTAGCCACAGGTCAGCCGGCGAGTCGACTTAACGGGGGAGCCCGGAGAGTTGGCGAGTCGGAGGCAGTAGCCGCGCTGGGAGGGTAGCACCACGGCGCGGTGTCTGTCCGAACGTGGAGGCGCCTGTAAGACCCCACTGGGGCAATCTCGGAACACTCTCGGAACAACCAGGTTCCAGTTTAATAAGAGCAAGGCAAGGCCAGAACTCGCCATTTACCCGGTGTACTTTGATATCCCTTCTTCTCCTCCTCCTCTTGCGACCGTAGTTTAAGACCCGCGAACGCGCCTCCGCGTAACCCGCGAAACGCGCCTCCGCATCCGACCGCGCCGACCGACACGCGAGTACGTCCCGCGACGAACCGCGTCCAACCGTAACCCGCGAGCGCGCCTCCGCGTAACCCGCGAAACGCGCCTCCGCGCCCGACACTCCCGACCGAACACGGACATCCCGTGATGTCCCCCGTACCGTACCCCGTCCGCCGTTAGTATGTAAGCTATAGTACGTAAGTTATAGTAAGTAAGATAGATTGTATGATATATAGGTAAGCGTAGTATATAAGATAGAATGTAAGTTAGGTAGGATATAGTATGTAAGAGCCGCGCCGCCGTCACACGTTTGGTAACACCACTGTTATAATTTTATAGAAGCCGAATATAGAACCACCGCCGAAACCGGCCACCTCGGCAGACACCGCCGCGATGCCCGCGCCGTCCACCGCGGGAGAAAGTTCCAATAAAGATTAGTTTAAAGGCGAATACTGTGTTTCTCTTTCTACCCCGCGACCAGTCCCCTTCCCCGCCGCGACCGGCCCCCTCGCGAAAACCCTGGCTCGCTGAAGCGTCCAGCACCAGGGGGCCCGCGAGTCGCGACTCCACCGCGTTGCCTAGCAACGCGGTGCGACGAAGACCGACTCCGTTACAAATATAACAGGCATTATTACCCATATTATGCAGTTATTATCGCTAGAGCTATAATAGTTACACATATTACTCCCAATATTATCAATATAACATGCATTATTACCCATATTATGCAGTTATTATCGCTAGAACTACAATAATAATACTTATTACTTTTATTATTATCAATATAACATACATTATTACCCATATTATACTGTTGTTATCGCTAGAACTATAATAACTATACTAATTGCTGTTATTATTATCAATATAACATGCATTATTAGTCATATTATGCAGTTGTAATCGCTATAACTATAATAATTATACTTATTACTTTTATTATTATCAATATAACAGGCATTATTACCCATATTATGCAGTTATTATCGCTAGAACTATAATAACTATACTTATTGCTGTTACTATTATCAATATAACAGGCATTATTACCCATATTATGCAGTTATTATCGCTAGAGCTATAATAGTTACACATATTACTCCCAATATTATCAATATGACATGCATTATGACCCATATTATGCAGTTATTATTGCTAGAACTGTAATAATTATACTTATTACTTTTATTATTATCAATATAACATGCATTATTACCCATATTATGCAGTTATTATCGCTAGAGCTATAATAGTTACACATATTACTCCCAATATTATCAATATAACATGCATTATGACCCATATTATACAGTTATTATCGCTAGAACTGTAATAATTATACTTATTACTCCCAATCTTATCAATATAACATGTATTACTACCCATATTATGCAGTTGTTATCGCTAGAACTGTAATAATTATACTTATTACTTTTATTATTATCAATATAACATGCATTATTACCCATATTATGCAGTTATTATCGCTAGAGCTATAATAGTTACACATATTACTCCCAATATTATCAATACAGCATGCTTTATGACCCACACTATACAGTCATTATCGCTAGAACAATAATAATTATACTTGTTACTCCCAATGTTGTCAATGTAATATGCATTATTACCCATATTATACAGTTATTATCGTTAGAACTGTAATAATTATACTTATTACTTTTATTATTATCAATATAACATGCATTATTACCCATATTATGCAGTCATTATCGCTACTACTATAATAATTATAGTCATTACTACCAATGTTATCAATATAACATGCATTATTACCCATATTATACAGTTATTATCGGTAGAGCTATAATAATTACACGTATGACTCCCAACATTATCAATACAGCATGCTTTATGACCCACACTATACAGTCATTATCGCTAGAACAATAATAATTATACTTCTTACTCCCAATGTTGTCAATGTAATATGCATTATTACCCATATTATACAGTTATTATCGTTAGAACTGTAATAATTATACTTATTACTTTTATTATTATCAATATAACATGCATTATTACCCATATTATGCAGTCATTATCGCTACTACTATAATAATTATAGTCATTACTCCCAATATTATCAATATAACATGCATTATTACCCATATTATGCAGTTATTATCGCTAGAACTACAATAATAATACTTATTACTTTTATTATTATCAATATAACATACATTATTACCCATACTATACTGTTGTTATCGCTAGAACTATAATAACTATACTAATTGCTGTTATTATTATCAATATAACATGCATTATTAGTCATATTATGCAGTTGTTATCGCTAGAACTATAATAATTATACTTATTACTTTTATTATTATCAATATAACAGGAATTATTACCCATATTATGCAGTTATTATCGCTAGAACTGTAATAATTATACTTATTACTTTTATTATTATCAATATAACATGCATTATTACCCATATTATGCAGTTATTATCGCTAGAGCTATAATAGTTACACATATTACTCCCAATATTATCAATACAGCATGCTTTATGACCCACACTATACAGTCATTATCGCTAGAACAATAATAATTATACTTCTTACTCCCAATGTTGTCAATGTAATATGCATTATTACCCATATTATACAGTTATTATCGTTAGAACTGTAATAATTATACTTATTACTTTTATTATTATCAATATAACATGCATTATTACCCATATTATGCAGTCATTATCGCTACTACTATAATAATTATAGTCATTACTACCAATGTTATCAATATAACATGCATTATTACCCATATTATACAGTTATTATCGGTAGAGCTATAATAATTACACGTATGACTCCCAACATTATCAATACAGCATGCTTTATGACCCACACTATACAGTCATTATCGCTAGAACAATAATAATTATACTTCTTACTCCCAATGTTGTCAGTGTAATATGCATTATTACCCATATTATACAGTTATTATCGTTAGAACTGTAATAATTATACTTATTACTTTTATTATTATCAATATAACATGCATTATTACCCATATTATGCAGTCATTATCGCTACTACTATAATAATTATAGTCATTACTCCCAATATTATCAATATAACATGCATTATTACCCATATTATGCAGTTATTATCGCTAGAACTACAATAATAATACTTATTACTTTTATTATTATCAATATAACATACATTATTACCCATACTATACTGTTGTTATCGCTAGAACTATAATAACTATACTAATTGCTGTTATTATTATCAATATAACATGCATTATTAGTCATATTATGCAGTTGTTATCGCTAGAACTATAATA
Organism: Megachile leachella; assembly: GCA_963576845.1. NCBI lineage: Eukaryota > Metazoa > Arthropoda > Insecta > Hymenoptera > Megachilidae > Megachile > Megachile leachella. Next base: position 2,528,721 of record OY756255.1, on the reverse strand, counting down.
ATTATACTTATTACTTTTATTATTATCAATATAACAGGAATTATTACCCATATTATGCAGTTATTATCGCTAGAACTATAATAACTATACTTATTGCTGTTACTATTATCAATATAACAGGCATTATTACCCATATTATGCAGTTATTATCGCTAGAGCTATAATAGTTACACATATTACTCCCAATATTATCAATATGACATGCATTATGACCCATATTATACAGTTATTATTGCTAGAACTGTAATAATTATACTTATTACTTTTATTATTATCAATATAACATGCATTATTACCCATATTATGCAGTTATTATCGCTAGAGCTATAATAGTTACACATATTACTCCCAATATTATCAATATAACATGCATTATGACCCATATTATACAGTTATTATCGCTAGAACTGTAATAATTATACTTATTACTTTTATTATTATCAATATAACAGGCATCATTACCCATATTATACTGTTATTATCGCTAGAACTATAATAATTATACTTATTACTCCCAATATTATCAATATAACATGCATTATGACCCATATTATACAGTTATTATCGCTAGAACTGTAATAATTATATTTACCACTTTTACTATTATCAATATAAGATGCACTATTACCCGTATTATGCAGTTAATACCGCTAGAACTATAATAATTATAGTCATTACCACCAATATTATCAATATAACATGCATGTTTACCCATATTATACAGTTATTATCGTTAGAACTATAATAATTATACTTATTACTCCCAATATTATCAATATAACATGCATTATTACCCATATTATGCAGTTGTTATCGCTAGAACTATAATAATTATACTTATTGCTGTTATTATTATCAATATAACATGCATTACTACCCATATTATGCAGTTATTATCGCTAGAACTATAATAATTATACTTATTGCTGTTATTTTTATCAACATAACATGCATTATTACCCATATTATACAGTTATTATCGGTAGCTATAATAATTACACGTATGACTCCCAACATTATCAATACAGCATGCTTTATGACCCACACTATACAGTCATTATCGCTAGAACAATAATAATTATACTTCTTACTCCCAATGTTGTCAATGTAATATGCATTATTACCCATATTATACAGTTATTATCGTTAGAACTGTAATAATTATACTTATTACTTTTATTATTATCAATATAACATGCATTATTACCCATATTATGCAGTTATTATCGCTACTACTATAATAATTATAGTCATTTCTACCAATATTATCAATATAACATGCATTATTACCCATATTATGCAGTTATTATCGCTAGAACTATAATAGCTATACATATTGCTGTTACTATTATCAATATAACATGCATTACTACCCATATTATGCAGTTGTTATCCCTAGAACTGTAATAATTATACTTATTACTTTTATTATTATCAATATAACATGCATTATTACCCATATTATGCAGTTGTTATCGCTAGAACTATAATAATTAAACTTATTGCTGTTATTATTATCAATATAATAGGCATTATTACCCATATTATACAGTTATTATCGCTAGAACTATAATAATTATACTTATTACTGCCAATATTTTCAATACAACATGCATTATTACCCATATTATGTAGTTATTATCGCTAGAACTATAATAATTATACTCATTGCTGTTATCATTATCAATATAACATGCATTATTAGCCATATTATCCAGTTGTTATCGCTAGAACTATAATAATTATACTTATTACTTTTATTATTATCAATATAACAGGCATTATTACCCATATTATGCAGTTATTATCGCTAGAACTATAATAATTATACTTATTGCTGTTATTATTATCAATATAACATGCAATATTAGCCATATTATACTGTTGTTATCGCTAGAACTATAATAATTATACTTATTACTTTTAGTATTATCAATATAACATGCATTATTACCCATATTATACAGTTATTATCGGTAGAACAATAATAATTATACTTATTTCTCCCAATATTATGAATATAACATGCATTATTACCCATATTATGCAGTTATTATTGATAGAACTATAATAATTATACTTATTACTCCCAATATTATCAATATAACATGCATTATTACCCATATTATACAGTTGTTATCGGTAGAACTATAATAATTATACTTATTACTCCCAATATTATCAATATATCATGCATTATTACCCATATTATGCAGTTATTATCGCTAGAACTATAATAATTATACTTATTACTGTTACTATTATCAATATAACAGGCATCATTACCCATATTATACTGTTATTATCGCTAGAACTATAATAATTATACTTATTACTCCCAATATTATCAATATAACATGCATTACTACCCATATTATGCAGTTGTTATCGCTAGAACTGTAATAATTATACTTATTACTTTTATTATTATCAATATAACATGCATTATTACCCATATTATACAGTTATTATCGCTAGAACTATAATAATTATACTTATTACTGCCAATATTATCAATACAACATGCATTATTACCCATATTATGTAGTTATTATCGCTAGAACTATAATAATTATACTAATTGCTGTTATTATTATCAATATAACATGCAATATTAGCCATATTATGCAGTTATTATCGCTAGAACTATAATAATTATACTTATTACTTTTATTATTGTCAATATAACATGCATTATTACCCATATTATGTAGTTATTATCGCTAGAACTATAATAATTATACTAATTGCTGTTATTATTATCAATATAACATGCATTATTAGCCATATTATGCAGTTGTTATCGCTAGAACTATAATAACTATACTAATTGCTGTTATTGTTATCAATATAACATGCATTATTAGTCATATTATGCAGTTGTTATCGCTAGAACTATAATAATTATACTTATTACTTTTATTATTATCAATATAACAGGCATTATTACCCATATTATGCAGTTATTATCGCTAGAACTATAATAACTGTACTTATTGCTGTTACTATTATCAATATAACAGGCATTATTACCCATATTATGCAGTTATTATCGCTAGAGCTATAATAGTTACACATATTACTCCCAATATTATCAATATGACATGCATTATGACCCATATTATACAGTTATTATTGCTAGAACTGTAATAATTATACTTATTACTTTTATTATTATCAATATAACATGCATTATTACCCATATTATGCAGTTATTATCGCTAGAGCTATAATAGTTACACATATTACTCCCAATATTATCAATATAACATGCATTATGACCCATATTATACAGTTATTATCGCTAGAACTGTAATAATTATACTTATTGCTGTTATTATTATCAATATAACAGGCATCATTACCCATATTATACTGTTATTATCGCTAGAACTGTAATAATTATACTTATTACTCCCAATATTATCAATATAACATGCATTATGACCCATATTATACAGTTATTATCGCTAGAACTGTAATAATTATATTTACCACTTTTACTATTATCAATATAAGATGCACTATTACCCGTATTATGCAGTTAATACCGCTAGAACTACAATAATTATAGTCATTACCACCAATTTTATCAATATAACATGCATGATTACCCATATTATACAGTTATTATCGTTAGAACTATAATAATTATACTTATTACTTCCAATATTATCAATATAACATGCATTATTACCCATATTATGCAGTTGTTATCGCTAGAACTATAATAATTATACTTATTGCTGTTATTATTATCAATATAACATGCAATATTAGCCATATTATGCAGTTATTATCGCTAGAACTATAATAATTATACTTATTACTTTTATTATTGTCAATATAACATGCATTATTACCCATATTATGCAGTTGTTATCGCTAGAACTATAATAATTATACTTATTGCTGTTATTATTATCAATATAATAGGCATTATTACCCATATAATACAGTTATTATCGCTAGAACTATAATAATTATACTTATTACTCCCAATATTATCAATATAACATGCATTATGACCCATATTATACAGTTATTATCGCTAGAACTGTAATAATTATATTTACCACTTTTACTATTATCAATATGAGATGCACTATTACCCGTATTATGCAGTTAATACCGCTAGAACTATAATAATTATAGTCATTACCACCAATATTATCAATACAACATGCATTATTACCCATATTATGTAGTTATTATCGCTAGAACTATAATAATTATACTAATTGCTGTTATTATTATCAATATAACATGCATTATTAGCCATATTATGCAGTTGTTATCGCTAGAACTATAATAATTATACTTATTGCTGTTATTATTATCAATATAACATGCAATATTAGCCATATTATGCAGTTATTATCGCTAGAACTATAATAATTATACTTATTACTTTTATTATTATCAATATAACAGGCATTATTACCCATATTATGCAGTTATTATCGCCAGAGCTATAATAGTTACACATATTACTCCCAATATTATCAATATAACATGCATTATTACCCATATTATGCAGTTGTTATCGCTAGAACTACAATAATAATACTTATTACTTTTATTATTATCAATATAACATACATTATTACCCATACTATACTGTTGTTATCGCTAGAACTATAATAACTATACTAACTGCTGTTATTATTATCAATATAACATGCATTATTAGTCATATTATGCAGTTGTTATCGCTAGAACTATAATAATTATACTTATTACTTTTATTATTATCAATATAACAGGCATTATTACCCATATTATGCAGTTATTATCGCTAGAACTATAATAACTATACTTATTGCTGTTACTATTATCAATATAACAGGCATTATTATCCATATTATGCAGTTATTATCGCTAGAGCTATAATAGTTACACATATTACTCCCAATATTATCAATATAACATGCATTATGACCCATATTATACAGTTATTATCGCTAGAACTGTAATAATTATACTTATTACTTTTATTATTATCAATATAACAGGCATCATTACCCATATTATACTGTTATTATCGCTAGAACTATAATAATTATACTTATTACTCCCAATATTATCAATATAACATGCATTATGACCCATATTATACAGTTATTATCGCTAGAACTGTAATAATTATATTTACCACTTTTACTATTATCAATATAAGATGCACTATTACCCGTATTATGCAGTTAATACCGCTAGAACTATAATAATTATAGTCATTACCACCAATATTATCAATATAACATGCATGATTACCCATATTATACAGTTATTATCGTTAGAACTATAATAATTATACTTATTACTCCCAATATTATCAATATAACATGCATTATTACCCATATTATGCAGTTGTTATTGCTAGAACTATAATAATTATACTTATTGCTGTTATTATTATCAATATAACATGCAATATTAGCCATATTATGCAGTTATTATCGCTAGAACTATAATAATTATACTTATTACTTTTATTATTGTCAATATAACATGCATTATTACCCATATTATGCAGTTGTTATCGCTAGAACTATAATAATTATACTTATTGCTGTTATTATTATCAATATAATAGGCATTATTACCCATATAATACAGTTATTATCGCTAGAACTATAATAATTATACTTATTACTGCCAATATTATCAATACAACATGCATTATTACCCATATTATGTAGTTATTATCGCTAGAACTATAATAATTATACTTATTGCTGTTATTATTATCAATATAACATGCATTATTAGCCATATTATGCAGTTGTTATCGCTAGAACTATAATAATTATACTTATTACTTTTATTATTATCAATATAACAGGCATTATTACCCATATTATGCAGTTATTATCGCTAGAGCTATAATAGTTACATATATTACTCCCAATATTATCAGTATAACAAGCATTTTTACCCATATTATGCAGTTATTATCGCTAGAACTACAATAATAATACTTATTACTTTTATTATTATCAATATAACATACATTATTACCCATACTATACTGTTGTTATCGCTAGAACTATAATAACTATACTAATTGCTGTTATTATTATCAATATAACATGCATTATTAGTCATATTATGCAGTTGTTATCGCTAGAACTATAATAATTATACTTATTACTTTTATTATTATCAATATAACAGGCATTATTACCCATATTATGCAGTTATTATCGCTAGAGCTATAATAGTTACACATATTACTCCCAATATTATCAATATGGCATGCATTATGACCCATATTATACAGTTATTATTGCTAGAACTGTAATAATTATACTTATTACTTTTATTATTATCAATATAACATGCATTATTACCCATATTATGCAGTTATTATCGCTAGAGCTATAATAGTTACACATATTACTCCCAATATTATCAATATAACATGCATTATGACCCATATTATACAGTTATTATCGCTAGAACTGTAATAATTATACTTATTACTTTTATTATTATCAATATAACATGCATTATTACCCATATTATGCAGTTGTTATCGCTAGAACTATAATAACTATACTTATTGCTGTTATTATTATCAATATAATAGGCATTATTACCCATATAATACAGCTATTATCGCTAGAACTATAATAATTATACTTATTACTGCCAATATTATCAATACAACATGCATTATTACCCATATTATGTAGTTATTATCGCTAGAACTATAATAATTATACTAATTGCTGTTATTATTATCAATATAACATGCATTATTACCCATATTATGCAGTTATTATCGCTAGAACCACAATAATAATACTTATTACTTTTATTATTATCAATATAACATACATTATTACCTATATTATACTGTTGTTATCGCTAGAACTATAATAATTATACTTATTACTTTTATTATTATCAATATAACATGCATTATTACCCATATTATACAGTTATTATCGGTAGAACAATAATAATTATACTTATTTCTCCCAATATTATCAATATAACATGCATTATTAACCATATTATGCTGTTATTATCGCTAGAGCTATAATAATTGCACTTATTACTCCCAATATTATCAATATAATATGCATTATTACCCATATTATACAGTTAGTATCGCTAGAACTATAATAATTATACCTATTACTTTTATTATTATCAATATAACATGCATTATTACCCATATTATGCAGTTATTATTGATAGAACTATAATAATTATACTTATTACTCCCAATATTATCAATATAACATGCATTATTACCCATATTATACAATTGTTATCGGTAGAACTATAATAATTATACTTATTACTCCCAATATTATCAATATAACATGCATTACTACCCATATTATGCAGTTGTTATCGCTAGAACTGTAATAATTATACTTATTACTTTTATTATTATCAATATAACATGCATTATTACCCATATTATACAGTTATTATCGCTAGAACTATAATAATTATACTTATTACTGCCAATATTATCAATACAACATGCATTATTACCCATATTATGTAGTTATTATCGCTAGAACTATAATAATTATACTAATTGCTGTTATTATTATCAATATAACATGCATTATTAGCCATATTATGCAGTTGTTATCGCTAGAACTATAATAATTATACTTATTACTTTTATTATTATCAATATAACATGCATTATTACCCATATTATACAGTTATTATCGGTAGAACAATAATAATTATACTTATTTCTCCCAATATTATCAATATAACATGCATTATTACCCATATTATACAGTTGTTATCGGTAGAACTATAATAATTATACTTATTACTCCCAATATTATCAATATACCATGCATTATTACCCATATTATGCAGTTATTATCGCTAGAACTATAATAATTATACTTATTACTCCCAATATTATCAATATAACATGCATTACTACCCATATTATGCAGTTGTTATCGCTAGAACTGTAATAATTATACTTATTACTTTTATTATTATCAATACAACATGCATTATTGCCCATATTACGCAGTTATTATCGCTAGAACTATAATAATTATACTCATCGCTGTTACTATTATCAATATAACAGGCATTATTACCCATATTATGCAGTTATTATCGCTAGAGCTATAATAGTTACACGTATTACTCCCAATATTATCAATATAACATGCATTATGACCCATATTATACAGTTATTATCGGTAGAACAATAATAATTATACTTATTTCTCCCAATTTTATCAATATAACATGCATTATTAGTCATATTATGCAGTTGTTATCGCTAGAACTATAATAATTATACTTATTACTTTTATTATTATCAATATAACAGGCATTATTACCCATATTATGCAGTTATTATCGCTAGAGCTATAATAGTTACACATATTACTCCCAATATTATCAATATGACATGCATTATGACCCATATTATACAGTTATTATTGCTAGAACTGTAATAATTATACTTATTACTTTTATTATTATCAATATAACATGCATTATTACCCATATTATGCAGTTATTATCGCTAGAGCTATAATAGTTACACATATTACTCCCAATATTATCAATATAACATGCATTATGACCCATATTATACAGTTATTATCGCTAGAACTGTAATAATTATACTTATTACTTTTATTATTATCAATATAACATGCATTATTACCCATATTATGCAGTTGTTATCGCTAGAACTATAATAACTATACTTATTGCTGTTATTATTATCAATATAATAGGCATTATTACCCATATAATGCAGCTATTATCGCTAGAACTATAATAATTATACTTATTACTGCCAATATTATCAATACAACATGCATTATTACCCATATTATGTAGTTATTATCGCTAGAACTATAATAATTATACTAATTGCTGTTATTATTATCAATATAACATGCATTATTACCCATATTATGCAGTTATTATCGCTAGAACCACAATAATAATACTTATTACTTTTATTATTATCAATATAACATACATTATTACCTATATTATACTGTTGTTATCGCTAGAACTATAATAATTATACTTATTACTTTTATTATTATCAATATAACATGCATTATTACCCATATTATACAGTTATTATCGGTAGAACAATAATAATTATACTTATTTCTCCCAATATTATCAATATAACATGCATTATTAACCATATTATGCTGTTATTATCGCTAGAGCTATAATAATTGCACTTATTACTCCCAATATTATCAATATAATATGCATTATTACCCATATTATACAGTTAGTATCGCTAGAACTATAATAATTATACCTATTACTTTTATTATTATCAATATAACATGCATTATTACCCATATTATGCAGTTATTATTGATAGAACTATAATAATTATACTTATTACTCCCAATATTATCAATATAACATGCATTATTACCCATATTATACAATTGTTATCGGTAGAACTATAATAATTATACTTATTACTCCCAATATTATCAATATAACATGCATTACTACCCATATTATGCAGTTGTTATCGCTAGAACTGTAATAATTATACTTATTACTTTTATTATTATCAATATAACATGCATTATTACCCATATTATACAGTTATTATCGCTAGAACTATAATAATTATACTTATTACTGCCAATATTATCAATACAACATGCATTATTACCCATATTATGTAGTTATTATCGCTAGAACTATAATAATTATACTAATTGCTGTTATTATTATCAATATAACATGCATTATTAGCCATATTATGCAGTTGTTATCGCTAGAACTATAATAATTATACTTATTACTTTTATTATTATCAATATAACATGCATTATTACCCATATTATACAGTTATTATCGGTAGAACAATAATAATTATACTTATTTCTCCCAATATTATCAATATAACATGCATTATTACCCATATTATACAGTTGTTATCGGTAGAACTATAATAATTATACTTATTACTCCCAATATTATCAATATACCATGCATTATTACCCATATTATGCAGTTATTATCGCTAGAACTATAATAATTATACTTATTACTCCCAATATTATCAATATAACATGCATTACTACCCATATTATGCAGTTGTTATCGCTAGAACTGTAATAATTATACTTATTACTTTTATTATTATCAATACAACATGCATTATTGCCCATATTACGCAGTTATTATCGCTAGAACTATAATAATTATACTCATCGCTGTTACTATTATCAATATAACAGGCATTATTACCCATATTATGCAGTTATTATCGCTAGAGCTATAATAGTTACACATATTACTCCCAATATTATCAATATAACATGCATTATGACCCATATTATACAGTTATTATCGGTAGAACAATAATAATTATACTTATTTCTCCCAATTTTATCAATATAACATGCATTATTAACCATATTATGCTGTTATTATCGCTAGAGCTATAATAATTGCACTTATTACTCCCAATATTATCAATATAATATGCATTATTACCCATATTATACAGTTAGTATCGCTAGAACTATAATAATTATACCTATTACTTTTATTATTATCAATATAACATGCATTATTACCCATATTATGCAGTTATTATTGATAGAACTATAATAATTATACTTATTACTCCCAATATTATCAATATAACATGCATTATTACCCATATTATACAATTGTTATCGGTAGAACTATAATAATTATACTTATTACTCCCAATATTATCAATATAACATGCATTACTACCCATATTATGCAGTTGTTATCGCTAGAACTGTAATAATTATACTTATTACTTTTATTATTATCAATATAACATGCATTATTACCCATATTATACAGTTATTATCGCTAGAACTATAATAATTATACTTATTACTGCCAATATTATCAATACAACATGCATTATTACCCATATTATGTAGTTATTATCGCTAGAACTATAATAATTATACTAATTGCTGTTATTATTATCAATATAACATGCATTATTAGCCATATTATGCAGTTGTTATCGCTAGAACTATAATAATTATACTTATTACTGCCAATATTATCAATACAACATGCATTATTACCCATATTATGTAGTTATTATCGCTAGAACTATAATAATTATACTTATTGCTGTTATTATTGTCAATATAACATGCATTATTACCCATATTATGCAGTTGTTATCGCTAGAACTATAATAATTATACTTATTGCTGTTATTATTATCAATATAACAGGCATTATTACCCATATTATACAGTTATTATCGCTAGGACTATAATAATTATACTTATTACTCCCAATATTATCAATATAACATGCATTATGACCCATGTTATACAGTTATTATCGCTAGAACTGTAATAATTATATTTACCACTTTTACTATTATCAATATAAGATGCACTATTACCCGTATCATGCAGTTATCATCGCTAGAACTATAATAATTGTAGTCATTACCACCAATATTATCAATATAACATGCATGATTACCCATATTATACAGTTATTATCGTTAGAACTATAATAATTATACTTATTACTCCCAATATTATCAATATAACGTGCATTATTACCCATATTATGCAGTTGTTATCGCTAGAACTATAATAATTATACTTATTGCTGTTATTATTGTCAATATAACATGCATTATTACCCATATTATGCAGTTGTTATCGCTAGAACTATAATAATTATACTTATTGCTGTTATTATTATCAATATAACAGGCATTATTACCCATATTATACAGTTATTATCGCTAGGACTATAATAATTATACTTATTACTCCCAATATTATCAATATAACATGCATTATGACCCATGTTATACAGTTATTATCGCTAGAACTGTAATAATTATATTTACCACTTTTACTATTATCAATATAAGATGCACTATTAACCGTATTATGCAGTTATCATCGCTAGAACTATAATAATTATAGTCATTACCACCAATATTATCAATATAACATGCATGATTACCCATATTATACAGTTATTATCGTTAGAACTATAATAATTATACTTATTACACCCAATATTATCAATATAACATGCATTATTACCCACATTATGCAGTTGTTATCGCTAGAACTATAATAATTATACTTATTGCTGTTATTATTATCAATATAACAGGCATTATTACCCATATTATACAGTTATTATCGCTAGAACTATAATAATTATACTTATTACTTTTATTATTATCAATATAACATGCATTATTACCCATATTATACAGTTATTATCGGTAGAACAATAATAATTATACTTATTTCTCCCAATATTATCAATATAACATGCATTATTACCCATATTATACAGTTGTTATCGGTAGAACTATAATAATTATACTTATTACTCCCAATATTATCAATATACCATGCATTATTACCCATACTATGCAGTTATTATCGCTAGAACTATAATAATTATACTTATTACTCCCAATATTATCAATATAACATGCATTACTACCCATATTATGCAGTTGTTATCGCTAGAACTGTAATAATTATACTTATTACTTTTATTATTATCAATACAACATGCATTATTGCCCATATTACGCAGTTATTATCGCTAGAACTATAATAATTATACTCATCGCTGTTACTATTATCAATATAACAGGCATTATTACCCATATTATGCAGTTATTATCGCTAGAGCTATAATAGTTACACATATTACTCCCAATATTATCAATATAACATGCATTATGACCCATATTATACAGTTATTATCGGTAGAACAATAATAATTATACTTATTTCTCCCAATTTTATCAATATAACATGCATTATTAGTCATATTATGCAGTTGTTATCGCTAGAACTATAATAATTATACTTATTACTTTTATTATTATCAATATAACAGGCATTATTACCCATATTATGCAGTTATTATCGCTAGAGCTATAATAGTTACACATATTACTCCCAATATTATCAATATGACATGCATTATGACCCATATTATACAGTTATTATTGCTAGAACTGTAATAATTATACTTATTACTTTTATTATTATCAATATAACATGCATTATTACCCATATTATGCAGTTATTATCGCTAGAGCTATAATAGTTACACATATTACTCCCAATATTATCAATATAACATGCATTATGACCCATATTATACAGTTATTATCGCTAGAACTGTAATAATTATACTTATTACTTTTATTATTATCAATATAACATGCATTATTACCCATATTATGCAGTTGTTATCGCTAGAACTATAATAACTATACTTATTGCTGTTATTATTATCAATATAATAGGCATTATTACCCATATAATACAGCTATTATCGCTAGAACTATAATAATTATACTTATTACTGCCAATATTATCAATACAACATGCATTATTACCCATATTATGTAGTTATTATCGCTAGAACTATAATAATTATACTAATTGCTGTTATTATTATCAATATAACATGCATTATTACCCATATTATGCAGTTATTATCGCTAGAACCACAATAATAATACTTATTACTTTTATTATTATCAATATAACATACATTATTACCTATATTATACTGTTGTTATCGCTAGAACTATAATAATTATACTTATTACTTTTATTATTATCAATATAACATGCATTATTACCCATATTATACAGTTATTATCGGTAGAACAATAATAATTATACTTATTTCTCCCAATATTATCAATATAACATGCATTATTAACCATATTATGCTGTTATTATCGCTAGAGCTATAATAATTGCACTTATTACTCCCAATATTATCAATATAATATGCATTATTACCCATATTATACAGTTATTATCGCTAGAGCTATAATAGTTACACATATTACTCCCAATATTATCAATACAGCATGCTTTATGACCCACACTATACAGTCATTATCGCTAGAACAATAATAATTATACTTCTTACTCCCAATGTTGTCAATGTAATATGCATTATTACCCATATTATACAGTTATTATCGTTAGAACTGTAATAATTATACTTATTACTTTTATTATTATCAATATAACATGCATTATTACCCATATTATGCAGTCATTATCGCTACTACTATAATAATTATAGTCATTACTACCAATGGTATCAATATAACATGCATTATTACCCATATTATACAGTTATTATCGGTAGAACTACAATAATAATACTTATTACTTTTATTATTATCAATATAACATACATTATTACCCATACTATACTGTTGTTATCGCTAGAACTATAATAACTATACTAATTGCTGTTATTATTATCAATATAACATGCATTATTAGTCATATTATGCAGTTGTTATCGCTAGAACTATAATAATTATACTTATTACTTTTATTATTATCAATATAACAGGAATTATTACCCATATTATGCAGTTATTATCGCTAGAACTATAATAACTATACTTATTGCTGTTACTATTATCAATATAACAGGCATTATTACCCATATTATGCAGTTATTATCGCTAGAGCTATAATAGTTACACATATTACTCCCAATATTATCAATATGACATGCATTATGACCCATATTATACAGTTATTATTGCTAGAACTGTAATAATTATACTTATTACTTTTATTATTATCAATATAACATGCATTATTACCCATATTATGCAGTTATTATCGCTAGAGCTATAATAATTACACATATTACTCCCAATATTATCAATATAACATGCATTATGACCCATATTATACAGTTATTATCGCTAGAACTGTAATAATTATACTTATTACTTTTATTATTATCAATATAACAGGCATCATTACCCATATTATACTGTTATTATCGCTAGAACTATAATAATTATACTTATTACTCCCAATATTATCAATATAACATGCATTATGACCCATATTATACAGTTATTATCGCTAGAACTGTAATAATTATATTTACCACTTTTACTATTATCAATATAAGATGCACTATTACCCGTATTATGCAGTTAATACCGCTAGAACTATAATAATTATAGTCATTACCACCAATATTATCAATATAACATGCATGTTTACCCATATTATACAGTTATTATCGTTAGAACTATAATAATTATACTTATTACTCCCAATATTATCAATATAACATGCATTATTACCCATATTATGCAGTTGTTATCGCTAGAACTATAATAATTATACTTATTGCTGTTATTATTATCAATATAACATGCATTACTACCCATATTATGCAGTTATTATCGCTAGAACTATAATAATTATACTTATTGCTGTTATTTTTATCAACATAACATGCATTATTACCCATATTATACAGTTATTATCGGTAGAGCTATAATAATTACACGTATGACTCCCAACATTATCAATACAGCATGCTTTATGACCCACACTATACAGTCATTATCGCTAGAACAATAATAATTATACTTATTGCTGTTACTATTATCAATATAACAGGCATTATTACCCATATTATGCAGTTATTATCGCTGGAGCTATAATAGTTACACATATTACTCCCAATATTATCAATATAACATGCATTATTACCCATATTATGCAGTTATTATCGCTAGAACTACAATAATAATACTTATTACTTTTATTATTATCAATATAACATACATTATTACCCATATTATACTGTTGTTATCGCTAGAACTATAATAACTATACTAATTGCTGTTATTATTATCAATATAACATGCATTATTAGTCATATTATGCAGTTGTAATCGCTATAACTATAATAATTATACTTATTACTTTTATTATTATCAATATAACAGGCATTATTACCCATATTATGCAGTTATTATCGCTAGAACTATAATAACTATACTTATTGCTGTTACTATTATCAATATAACAGGCATTATTACCCATATTATGCAGTTATTATCGCTAGAGCTATAATAGTTACACATATTACTCCCAATATTATCAATATGACATGCATTATGACCCATATTATACAGTTATTATTGCTAGAACTGTAATAATTATACTTATTACTTTTATTATTATCAATATAACATGCATTATTACCCATATTATGCAGTTATTATCGCTAGAGCTATAATAGTTACACATATTACTCCCAATATTATCAATATAACATGCATTATGACCCATATTATACAGTTATTATCGCTAGAACTGTAATAATTATACTTATTACTCCCAATATTATCAATATAACATGTATTACTACCCATATTATGCAGTTGTTATCGCTAGAACTGTAATAATTATACTTATTACTTTTATTATTATCAATATAACATGCATTATTACCCATATTATGCAGTTATTATCGCTAGAGCTATAATAGTTACACATATTACTCCCAATATTATCAATACAGCATGCTTTATGACCCACACTATACAGTCATTATCGCTAGAACAATAATAATTATACTTCTTACTCCCAATGTTGTCAATGTAATATGCATTATTACCCATATTATACAGTTATTATCGTTAGAACTGTAATAATTATACTTATTACTTTTATTATTATCAATATAACATGCATTATTACCCATATTATGCAGTCATTATCGCTACTACTATAATAATTATAGTCATTACTACCAATGTTATCAATATAACATGCATTATTACCCATATTATACAGTTATTATCGGTAGAGCTATAATAATTACACGTATGACTCCCAACATTATCAATACAGCATGCTTTATGACCCACACTATACAGTCATTATCGCTAGAACAATAATAATTATACTTCTTACTCCCAATGTTGTCAATGTAATATGCATTATTACCCATATTATACAGTTATTATCGTTAGAACTGTAATAATTATACTTATTACTTTTATTATTATCAATATAACATGCATTATTACCCATATTATGCAGTCATTATCGCTACTACTATAATAATTATAGTCATTACTCCCAATATTATCAATATAACATGCATTATTACCCATATTATGCAGTTATTATCGCTAGAACTACAATAATAATACTTATTACTTTTATTATTATCAATATAACATACATTATTACCCATACTATACTGTTGTTATCGCTAGAACTATAATAACTATACTAATTGCTGTTATTATTATCAATATAACATGCATTATTAGTCATATTATGCAGTTGTTATCGCTAGAACTATAATAATTATACTTATTACTTTTATTATTATCAATATAACAGGAATTATTACCCATATTATGCAGTTATTATCGCTAGAACTGTAATAATTATACTTATTACTTTTATTATTATCAATATAACATGCATTATTACCCATATTATGCAGTTATTATCGCTAGAGCTATAATAGTTACACATATTACTCCCAATATTATCAATACAGCATGCTTTATGACCCACACTATACAGTCATTATCGCTAGAACAATAATAATTATACTTCTTACTCCCAATGTTGTCAATGTAATATGCATTATTACCCATATTATACAGTTATTATCGTTAGAACTGTAATAATTATACTTATTACTTTTATTATTATCAATATAACATGCATTATTACCCATATTATGCAGTCATTATCGCTACTACTATAATAATTATAGTCATTACTACCAATGTTATCAATATAACATGCATTATTACCCATATTATACAGTTATTATCGGTAGAGCTATAATAATTACACGTATGACTCCCAACATTATCAATACAGCATGCTTTATGACCCACACTATACAGTCATTATCGCTAGAACAATAATAATTATACTTCTTACTCCCAATGTTGTCAGTGTAATATGCATTATTACCCATATTATACAGTTATTATCGTTAGAACTGTAATAATTATACTTATTACTTTTATTATTATCAATATAACATGCATTATTACCCATATTATGCAGTCATTATCGCTACTACTATAATAATTATAGTCATTACTCCCAATATTATCAATATAACATGCATTATTACCCATATTATGCAGTTATTATCGCTAGAACTACAATAATAATACTTATTACTTTTATTATTATCAATATAACATACATTATTACCCATACTATACTGTTGTTATCGCTAGAACTATAATAACTATACTAATTGCTGTTATTATTATCAATATAACATGCATTATTAGTCATATTATGCAGTTGTTATCGCTAGAACTATAATAATTATACTTATTACTTTTATTATTATCAATATAACAGGAATTATTACCCATATTATGCAGTTATTATCGCTAGAACTATAATAACTATACTTATTGCTGTTACTATTATCAATATAACAGGCATTATTACCCATATTATGCAGTTATTATCGCTAGAGCTATAATAGTTACACATATTACTCCCAATATTATCAATATGACATGCATTATGACCCATATTATACAGTTATTATTGCTAGAACTGTAATAATTATACTTATTACTTTTATTATTATCAATATAACATGCATTATTACCCATATTATGCAGTTATTATCGCTAGAGCTATAATAGTTACACATGTTACTCCCAATATTATCAATATAACATGCATTATGACCCATATTATACAGTTATTATCGCTAGAACTGTAATAATTATACTTATTACTTTTATTATTATCAATATAACAGGCATCATTACCCATATTATACTGTTATTATCGCTAGAACTATAATAATTATACTTATTACTCCCAATATTATCAATATAACATGCATTATGACCCATATTATACAGTTATTATCGCTAGAACTGTAATAATTATATTTACCACTTTTACTATTATCAATATAAGATGCACTATTACCCGTATTATGCAGTTAATACCGCTAGAACTATAATAATTATAGTCATTACCACCAATATTATCAATATAACATGCATGTTTACCCATATTATACAGTTATTATCGTTAGAACTATAATAATTATACTTATTACTCCCAATATTATCAATATAACATGCATTATTACCCATATTATGCAGTTGTTATCGCTAGAACTATAATAATTATACTTATTGCTGTTATTATTATCAATATAACATGCATTACTACCCATATTATGCAGTTATTATCGCTAGAACTATAATAATTATACTTATTGCTGTTATTTTTATCAACATAACATGCATTATTACCCATATTATACAGTTATTATCGGTAGCTATAATAATTACACGTATGACTCCCAACATTATCAATACAGCATGCTTTATGACCCACACTATACAGTCATTATCGCTAGAACAATAATAATTATACTTCTTACTCCCAATGTTGTCAATGTAATATGCATTATTACCCATATTATACAGTTATTATCGTTAGAACTGTAATAATTATACTTATTACTTTTATTATTATCAATATAACATGCATTATTACCCATATTATGCAGTTATTATCGCTACTACTATAATAATTATAGTCATTTCTACCAATATTATCAATATAACATGCATTATTACCCATATTATGCAGTTATTATCGCTAGAACTATAATAGCTATACATATTGCTGTTACTATTATCAATATAACATGCATTACTACCCATATTATGCAGTTGTTATCCCTAGAACTGTAATAATTATACTTATTACTTTTATTATTATCAATATAACATGCATTATTACCCATATTATGCAGTTGTTATCGCTAGAACTATAATAATTATACTTATTACTGCCAATATTATCAATACAACATGCATTATTACCCATATTATGTAGTTATTATCGCTAGAACTATAATAATTATACTAATTGCTGTTATTATTATCAATATAACATGCAATATTAGCCATATTATGCAGTTATTATCGCTAGAACTATAATAATTATACTTATTACTTTTATTATTGTCAATATAACATGCATTATTACCCATATTATGTAGTTATTATCGCTAGAACTATAATAATTATACTAATTGCTGTTATTATTATCAATATAACATGCATTATTAGCCATATTATGCAGTTGTTATCGCTAGAACTATAATAACTATACTAATTGCTGTTATTGTTATCAATATAACATGCATTATTAGTCATATTATGCAGTTGTTATCGCTAGAACTATAATAATTATACTTATTACTTTTATTATTATCAATATAACAGGCATTATTACCCATATTATGCAGTTATTATCGCTAGAACTATAATAACTGTACTTATTGCTGTTACTATTATCAATATAACAGGCATTCTTACCCATATTATGCAGTTATTATCGCTAGAGCTATAATAGTTACACATATTACTCCCAATATTATCAATATGACATGCATTATGACCCATATTATACAGTTATTATTGCTAGAACTGTAATAATTATACTTATTACTTTTATTATTATCAATATAACATGCATTATTACCCATATTATGCAGTTATTATCGCTAGAGCTATAATAGTTACACATATTACTCCCAATATTATCAATATAACATGCATTATGACCCATATTATACAGTTATTATCGCTAGAACTGTAATAATTATACTTATTGCTGTTATTATTATCAATATAACAGGCATCATTACCCATATTATACTGTTATTATCGCTAGAACTGTAATAATTATACTTATTACTCCCAATATTATCAATATAACATGCATTATGACCCATATTATACAGTTATTATCGCTAGAACTGTAATAATTATATTTACCACTTTTACTATTATCAATATAAGATGCACTATTACCCGTATTATGCAGTTAATACCGCTAGAACTACAATAATTATAGTCATTACCACCAATTTTATCAATATAACATGCATGATTACCCATATTATACAGTTATTATCGTTAGAACTATAATAATTATACTTATTACTTCCAATATTATCAATATAACATGCATTATTACCCATATTATGCAGTTGTTATCGCTAGAACTATAATAATTATACTTATTGCTGTTATTATTATCAATATAACATGCAATATTAGCCATATTATGCAGTTATTATCGCTAGAACTATAATAATTATACTTATTACTTTTATTATTGTCAATATAACATGCATTATTACCCATATTATGCAGTTGTTATCGCTAGAACTATAATAATTATACTTATTGCTGTTATTATTATCAATATAATAGGCATTATTACCCATATAATACAGTTATTATCGCTAGAACTATAATAATTATACTTATTACTCCCAATATTATCAATATAACATGCATTATGACCCATATTATACAGTTATTATCGCTAGAACTGTAATAATTATATTTACCACTTTTACTATTATCAATATGAGATGCACTATTACCCGTATTATGCAGTTAATACCGCTAGAACTATAATAATTATAGTCATTACCACCAATATTATCAATACAACATGCATTATTACCCATATTATGTAGTTATTATCGCTAGAACTATAATAATTATACTAATTGCTGTTATTATTATCAATATAACATGCATTATTAGCCATATTATGCAGTTGTTATCGCTAGAACTATAATAATTATACTTATTGCTGTTATTATTATCAATATAACATGCAATATTAGCCATATTATGCAGTTATTATCGCTAGAACTATAATAATTATACTTATTACTTTTATTATTATCAATATAACAGGCATTATTACCCATATTATGCAGTTATTATCGCCAGAGCTATAATAGTTACACATATTACTCCCAATATTATCAATATAACATGCATTATTACCCATATTATGCAGTTGTTATCGCTAGAACTACAATAATAATACTTATTACTTTTATTATTATCAATATAACATACATTATTACCCATACTATACTGTTGTTATCGCTAGAACTATAATAACTATACTAACTGCTGTTATTATTATCAATATAACATGCATTATTAGTCATATTATGCAGTTGTTATCGCTAGAACTATAATAATTATACTTATTACTTTTATTATTATCAATATAACAGGCATTATTACCCATATTATGCAGTTATTATCGCTAGAACTATAATAACTATACTTATTGCTGTTACTATTATCAATATAACAGGCATTATTATCCATATTATGCAGTTATTATCGCTAGAGCTATAATAGTTACATATATTACTCCCAATATTATCAGTATAACAAGCATTTTTACCCATATTATGCAGTTATTATCGCTAGAACTACAATAATAATACTTATTACTTTTATTATTATCAATATAACATACATTATTACCCATACTATACTGTTGTTATCGCTAGAACTATAATAACTATACTAATTGCTGTTATTATTATCAATATAACATGCATTATTAGTCATATTATGCAGTTGTTATCGCTAGAACTATAATAATTATACTTATTACTTTTATTATTATCAATATAACAGGCATTATTACCCATATTATGCAGTTATTATCGCTAGAGCTATAATAGTTACACATATTACTCCCAATATTATCAATATGGCATGCATTATGACCCATATTATACAGTTATTATTGCTAGAACTGTAATAATTATACTTATTACTTTTATTATTATCAATATAACATGCATTATTACCCATATTATGCAGTTATTATCGCTAGAGCTATAATAGTTACACATATTACTCCCAATATTATCAATATAACATGCATTATGACCCATATTATACAGTTATTATCGCTAGAACTGTAATAATTATACTTATTACTTTTATTATTATCAATATAACATGCATTATTACCCATATTATGCAGTTGTTATCGCTAGAACTATAATAACTATACTTATTGCTGTTATTATTATCAATATAATAGGCATTATTACCCATATAATACAGCTATTATCGCTAGAACTATAATAATTATACTTATTACTGCCAATATTATCAATACAACATGCATTATTACCCATATTATGTAGTTATTATCGCTAGAACTATAATAATTATACTAATTGCTGTTATTATTATCAATATAACATGCATTATTACCCATATTATGCAGTTATTATCGCTAGAACCACAATAATAATACTTATTACTTTTATTATTATCAATATAACATACATTATTACCTATATTATACTGTTGTTATCGCTAGAACTATAATAATTATACTTATTACTTTTATTATTATCAATATAACATGCATTATTACCCATATTATACAGTTATTATCGGTAGAACAATAATAATTATACTTATTTCTCCCAATATTATCAATATAACATGCATTATTAACCATATTATGCTGTTATTATCGCTAGAGCTATAATAATTGCACTTATTACTCCCAATATTATCAATATAATATGCATTATTACCCATATTATACAGTTAGTATCGCTAGAACTATAATAATTATACCTATTACTTTTATTATTATCAATATAACATGCATTATTACCCATATTATGCAGTTATTATTGATAGAACTATAATAATTATACTTATTACTCCCAATATTATCAATATAACATGCATTATTACCCATATTATACAATTGTTATCGGTAGAACTATAATAATTATACTTATTACTCCCAATATTATCAATATAACATGCATTACTACCCATATTATGCAGTTGTTATCGCTAGAACTGTAATAATTATACTTATTACTTTTATTATTATCAATATAACATGCATTATTACCCATATTATACAGTTATTATCGCTAGAACTATAATAATTATACTTATTACTGCCAATATTATCAATACAACATGCATTATTACCCATATTATGTAGTTATTATCGCTAGAACTATAATAATTATACTAATTGCTGTTATTATTATCAATATAACATGCATTATTAGCCATATTATGCAGTTGTTATCGCTAGAACTATAATAATTATACTTATTACTTTTATTATTATCAATATAACATGCATTATTACCCATATTATACAGTTATTATCGGTAGAACAATAATAATTATACTTATTTCTCCCAATATTATCAATATAACATGCATTATTACCCATATTATACAGTTGTTATCGGTAGAACTATAATAATTATACTTATTACTCCCAATATTATCAATATACCATGCATTATTACCCATATTATGCAGTTATTATCGCTAGAACTATAATAATTATACTTATTACTCCCAATATTATCAATATAACATGCATTACTACCCATATTATGCAGTTGTTATCGCTAGAACTGTAATAATTATACTTATTACTTTTATTATTATCAATACAACATGCATTATTGCCCATATTACGCAGTTATTATCGCTAGAACTATAATAATTATACTCATCGCTGTTACTATTATCAATATAACAGGCATTATTACCCATATTATGCAGTTATTATCGCTAGAGCTATAATAGTTACACATATTACTCCCAATATTATCAATATAACATGCATTATGACCCATATTATACAGTTATTATCGGTAGAACAATAATAATTATACTTATTTCTCCCAATTTTATCAATATAACATGCATTATTAGTCATATTATGCAGTTGTTATCGCTAGAACTATAATAATTATACTTATTACTTTTATTATTATCAATATAACAGGCATTATTACCCATATTATGCAGTTATTATCGCTAGAGCTATAATAGTTACACATATTACTCCCAATATTATCAATATGACATGCATTATGACCCATATTATACAGTTATTATTGCTAGAACTGTAATAATTATACTTATTACTTTTATTATTATCAATATAACATGCATTATTACCCATATTATGCAGTTATTATCGCTAGAGCTATAATAGTTACACATATTACTCCCAATATTATCAATATAACATGCATTATGACCCATATTATACAGTTATTATCGCTAGAACTGTAATAATTATACTTATTACTTTTATTATTATCAATATAACATGCATTATTACCCATATTATGCAGTTGTTATCGCTAGAACTATAATAACTATACTTATTGCTGTTATTATTATCAATATAATAGGCATTATTACCCATATAATACAGCTATTATCGCTAGAACTATAATAATTATACTTATTACTGCCAATATTATCAATACAACATGCATTATTACCCATATTATGTAGTTATTATCGCTAGAACTATAATAATTATACTAATTGCTGTTATTATTATCAATATAACATGCATTATTACCCATATTATGCAGTTATTATCGCTAGAACCACAATAATAATACTTATTACTTTTATTATTATCAATATAACATACATTATTACCTATATTATACTGTTGTTATCGCTAGAACTATAATAATTATACTTATTACTTTTATTATTATCAATATAACATGCATTATTACCCATATTATACAGTTATTATCGGTAGAACAATAATAATTATACTTATTTCTCCCAATATTATCAATATAACATGCATTATTAACCATATTATGCTGTTATTATCGCTAGAGCTATAATAATTGCACTTATTACTCCCAATATTATCAATATAATATGCATTATTACCCATATTATACAGTTAGTATCGCTAGAACTATAATAATTATACCTATTACTTTTATTATTATCAATATAACATGCATTATTACCCATATTATGCAGTTATTATTGATAGAACTATAATAATTATACTTATTACTCCCAATATTATCAATATAACATGCATTATTACCCATATTATACAATTGTTATCGGTAGAACTATAATAATTATACTTATTACTCCCAATATTATCAATATAACATGCATTACTACCCATATTATGCAGTTGTTATCGCTAGAACTGTAATAATTATACTTATTACTTTTATTATTATCAATATAACATGCATTATTACCCATATTATACAGTTATTATCGCTAGAACTATAATAATTATACTTATTACTGCCAATATTATCAATACAACATGCATTATTACCCATATTATGTAGTTATTATCGCTAGAACTATAATAATTATACTAATTGCTGTTATTATTATCAATATAACATGCATTATTAGCCATATTATGCAGTTGTTATCGCTAGAACTATAATAATTATACTTATTACTTTTATTATTATCAATATAACATGCATTATTACCCATATTATACAGTTATTATCGGTAGAACAATAATAATTATACTTATTTCTCCCAATATTATCAATATAACATGCATTATTACCCATATTATACAGTTGTTATCGGTAGAACTATAATAATTATACTTATTACTCCCAATATTATCAATATACCATGCATTATTACCCATATTATGCAGTTATTATCGCTAGAACTATAATAATTATACTTATTACTCCCAATATTATCAATATAACATGCATTACTACCCATATTATGCAGTTGTTATCGCTAGAACTGTAATAATTATACTTATTACTTTTATTATTATCAATACAACATGCATTATTGCCCATATTACGCAGTTATTATCGCTAGAACTATAATAATTATACTCATCGCTGTTACTATTATCAATATAACAGGCATTATTACCCATATTATGCAGTTATTATCGCTAGAGCTATAATAGTTACACATATTACTCCCAATATTATCAATATAACATGCATTATGACCCATATTATACAGTTATTATCGGTAGAACAATAATAATTATACTTATTTCTCCCAATTTTATCAATATAACATGCATTATTAACCATATTATGCTGTTATTATCGCTAGAGCTATAATAATTGCACTTATTACTCCCAATATTATCAATATAATATGCATTATTACCCATATTATACAGTTAGTATCGCTAGAACTATAATAATTATACCTATTACTTTTATTATTATCAATATAACATGCATTATTACCCATATTATGCAGTTATTATTGATAGAACTATAATAATTATACTTATTACTCCCAATATTATCAATATAACATGCATTATTACCCATATTATACAATTGTTATCGGTAGAACTATAATAATTATACTTATTACTCCCAATATTATCAATATAACATGCATTACTACCCATATTATGCAGTTGTTATCGCTAGAACTGTAATAATTATACTTATTACTTTTATTATTATCAATATAACATGCATTATTACCCATATTATACAGTTATTATCGCTAGAACTATAATAATTATACTTATTACTGCCAATATTATCAATACAACATGCATTATTACCCATATTATGTAGTTATTATCGCTAGAACTATAATAATTATACTAATTGCTGTTATTATTATCAATATAACATGCATTATTAGCCATATTATGCAGTTGTTATCGCTAGAACTATAATAATTATACTTATTACTGCCAATATTATCAATACAACATGCATTATTACCCATATTATGTAGTTATTATCGCTAGAACTATAATAATTATACTTATTGCTGTTATTATTGTCAATATAACATGCATTATGACCCATGTTATACAGTTATTATCGCTAGAACTGTAATAATTATATTTACCACTTTTACTATTATCAATATAAGATGCACTATTAACCGTATTATGCAGTTATCATCGCTAGAACTATAATAATTATAGTCATTACCACCAATATTATCAATATAACATGCATGATTACCCATATTATACAGTTATTATCGTTAGAACTATAATAATTATACTTATTACACCCAATATTATCAATATAACATGCATTATTACCCACATTATGCAGTTGTTATCGCTAGAACTATAATAATTATACTTATTGCTGTTATTATTATCAATATAACAGGCATTATTACCCATATTATACAGTTATTATCGCTAGAACTATAATAATTATACTTATTACTTTTATTATTATCAATATAACATGCATTATTACCCATATTATACAGTTATTATCGGTAGAACAATAATAATTATACTTATTTCTCCCAATATTATCAATATAACATGCATTATTACCCATATTATACAGTTGTTATCGGTAGAACTATAATAATTATACTTATTACTCCCAATATTATCAATATACCATGCATTATTACCCATATTATGCAGTTATTATCGCTAGAACTATAATAATTATACTTATTACTCCCAATATTATCAATATAACATGCATTACTACCCATATTATGCAGTTGTTATCGCTAGAACTGTAATAATTATACTTATTACTTTTATTATTATCAATACAACATGCATTATTGCCCATATTACGCAGTTATTATCGCTAGAACTATAATAATTATACTCATCGCTGTTACTATTATCAATATAACAGGCATTATTACCCATATTATGCAGTTATTATCGCTAGAGCTATAATAGTTACACATATTACTCCCAATATTATCAATATAACATGCATTATGACCCATATTATACAGTTATTATCGGTAGAACAATAATAATTATACTTATTTCTCCCAATTTTATCAATATAACATGCATTATTAGTCATATTATGCAGTTGTTATCGCTAGAACTATAATAATTATACTTATTACTTTTATTATTATCAATATAACAGGCATTATTACCCATATTATGCAGTTATTATCGCTAGAGCTATAATAGTTACACATATTACTCCCAATATTATCAATATGACATGCATTATGACCCATATTATACAGTTATTATTGCTAGAACTGTAATAATTATACTTATTACTTTTATTATTATCAATATAACATGCATTATTACCCATATTATGCAGTTATTATCGCTAGAGCTATAATAGTTACACATATTACTCCCAATATTATCAATATAACATGCATTATGACCCATATTATACAGTTATTATCGCTAGAACTGTAATAATTATACTTATTACTTTTATTATTATCAATATAACATGCATTATTACCCATATTATGCAGTTGTTATCGCTAGAACTATAATAACTATACTTATTGCTGTTATTATTATCAATATAATAGGCATTATTACCCATATAATACAGCTATTATCGCTAGAACTATAATAATTATACTTATTACTGCCAATATTATCAATACAACATGCATTATTACCCATATTATGTAGTTATTATCGCTAGAACTATAATAATTATACTAATTGCTGTTATTATTATCAATATAACATGCATTATTACCCATATTATGCAGTTATTATCGCTAGAACCACAATAATAATACTTATTACTTTTATTATTATCAATATAACATACATTATTACCTATATTATACTGTTGTTATCGCTAGAACTATAATAATTATACTTATTACTTTTATTATTATCAATATAACATGCATTATTACCCATATTATACAGTTATTATCGGTAGAACAATAATAATTATACTTATTTCTCCCAATATTATCAATATAACATGCATTATTAACCATATTATGCTGTTATTATCGCTAGAGCTATAATAATTGCACTTATTACTCCCAATATTATCAATATAATATGCATTATTACCCATATTATACAGTTAGTATCGCTAGAACTATAATAATTATACCTATTACTTTTATTATTATCAATATAACATGCATTATTACCCATATTATGCAGTTATTATTGATAGAACTATAATAATTATACTTATTACTCCCAATATTATCAATATAACATGCATTATTACCCATATTATACAATTGTTATCGGTAGAACTATAATAATTATACTTATTACTCCCAATATTATCAATATAACATGCATTACTACCCATATTATGCAGTTGTTATCGCTAGAACTGTAATAATTATACTTATTACTTTTATTATTATCAATATAACATGCATTATTACCCATATTATACAGTTATTATCGCTAGAACT
Organism: Megachile leachella; assembly: GCA_963576845.1. NCBI lineage: Eukaryota > Metazoa > Arthropoda > Insecta > Hymenoptera > Megachilidae > Megachile > Megachile leachella. Next base: position 2,499,017 of record OY756255.1, on the reverse strand, counting down.
ATAATAATTATACTTATTACTGCCAATATTATCAATACAACATGCATTATTACCCATATTATGTAGTTATTATCGCTAGAACTATAATAATTATACTAATTGCTGTTATTATTATCAATATAACATGCATTATTAGCCATATTATGCAGTTGTTATCGCTAGAACTATAATAATTATACTTATTACTTTTATTATTATCAATATAACATGCATTATTACCCATATTATACAGTTATTATCGGTAGAACAATAATAATTATACTTATTTCTCCCAATATTATCAATATAACATGCATTATTACCCATATTATACAGTTGTTATCGGTAGAACTATAATAATTATACTTATTACTCCCAATATTATCAATATACCATGCATTATTACCCATATTATGCAGTTATTATCGCTAGAACTATAATAATTATACTTATTACTCCCAATATTATCAATATAACATGCATTACTACCCATATTATGCAGTTGTTATCGCTAGAACTGTAATAATTATACTTATTACTTTTATTATTATCAATACAACATGCATTATTGCCCATATTACGCAGTTATTATCGCTAGAACTATAATAATTATACTCATCGCTGTTACTATTATCAATATAACAGGCATTATTACCCATATTATGCAGTTATTATCGCTAGAGCTATAATAGTTACACATATTACTCCCAATATTATCAATATAACATGCATTATGACCCATATTATACAGTTATTATCGGTAGAACAATAATAATTATACTTATTTCTCCCAATTTTATCAATATAACATGCATTATTAACCATATTATGCTGTTATTATCGCTAGAGCTATAATAATTGCACTTATTACTCCCAATATTATCAATATAATATGCATTATTACCCATATTATACAGTTAGTATCGCTAGAACTATAATAATTATACCTATTACTTTTATTATTATCAATATAACATGCATTATTACCCATATTATGCAGTTATTATTGATAGAACTATAATAATTATACTTATTACTCCCAATATTATCAATATAACATGCATTATTACCCATATTATACAATTGTTATCGGTAGAACTATAATAATTATACTTATTACTCCCAATATTATCAATATAACATGCATTACTACCCATATTATGCAGTTGTTATCGCTAGAACTGTAATAATTATACTTATTACTTTTATTATTATCAATATAACATGCATTATTACCCATATTATACAGTTATTATCGCTAGAACTATAATAATTATACTTATTACTGCCAATATTATCAATACAACATGCATTATTACCCATATTATGTAGTTATTATCGCTAGAACTATAATAATTATACTAATTGCTGTTATTATTATCAATATAACATGCATTATTAGCCATATTATGCAGTTGTTATCGCTAGAACTATAATAATTATACTTATTACTGCCAATATTATCAATACAACATGCATTATTACCCATATTATGTAGTTATTATCGCTAGAACTATAATAATTATACTTATTGCTGTTATTATTGTCAATATAACATGCATTATGACCCATGTTATACAGTTATTATCGCTAGAACTGTAATAATTATATTTACCACTTTTACTATTATCAATATAAGATGCACTATTAACCGTATTATGCAGTTATCATCGCTAGAACTATAATAATTATAGTCATTACCACCAATATTATCAATATAACATGCATGATTACCCATATTATACAGTTATTATCGTTAGAACTATAATAATTATACTTATTACACCCAATATTATCAATATAACATGCATTATTACCCACATTATGCAGTTGTTATCGCTAGAACTATAATAATTATACTTATTGCTGTTATTATTATCAATATAACAGGCATTATTACCCATATTATACAGTTATTATCGCTAGAACTATAATAATTATACTTATTACTTTTATTATTATCAATATAACATGCATTATTACCCATATTATACAGTTATTATCGGTAGAACAATAATAATTATACTTATTTCTCCCAATATTATCAATATAACATGCATTATTACCCATATTATACAGTTGTTATCGGTAGAACTATAATAATTATACTTATTACTCCCAATATTATCAATATACCATGCATTATTACCCATATTATGCAGTTATTATCGCTAGAACTATAATAATTATACTTATTACTCCCAATATTATCAATATAACATGCATTACTACCCATATTATGCAGTTGTTATCGCTAGAACTGTAATAATTATACTTATTACTTTTATTATTATCAATACAACATGCATTATTGCCCATATTACGCAGTTATTATCGCTAGAACTATAATAATTATACTCATCGCTGTTACTATTATCAATATAACAGGCATTATTACCCATATTATGCAGTTATTATCGCTAGAGCTATAATAGTTACACATATTACTCCCAATATTATCAATATAACATGCATTATGACCCATATTATACAGTTATTATCGGTAGAACAATAATAATTATACTTATTTCTCCCAATTTTATCAATATAACATGCATTATTAGTCATATTATGCAGTTGTTATCGCTAGAACTATAATAATTATACTTATTACTTTTATTATTATCAATATAACAGGCATTATTACCCATATTATGCAGTTATTATCGCTAGAGCTATAATAGTTACACATATTACTCCCAATATTATCAATATGACATGCATTATGACCCATATTATACAGTTATTATTGCTAGAACTGTAATAATTATACTTATTACTTTTATTATTATCAATATAACATGCATTATTACCCATATTATGCAGTTATTATCGCTAGAGCTATAATAGTTACACATATTACTCCCAATATTATCAATATAACATGCATTATGACCCATATTATACAGTTATTATCGCTAGAACTGTAATAATTATACTTATTACTTTTATTATTATCAATATAACATGCATTATTACCCATATTATGCAGTTGTTATCGCTAGAACTATAATAACTATACTTATTGCTGTTATTATTATCAATATAATAGGCATTATTACCCATATAATACAGCTATTATCGCTAGAACTATAATAATTATACTTATTACTGCCAATATTATCAATACAACATGCATTATTACCCATATTATGTAGTTATTATCGCTAGAACTATAATAATTATACTAATTGCTGTTATTATTATCAATATAACATGCATTATTACCCATATTATGCAGTTATTATCGCTGGAACCACAATAATAATACTTATTACTTTTATTATTATCAATATAACATACATTATTACCTATATTATACTGTTGTTATCGCTAGAACTATAATAATTATACTTATTACTTTTATTATTATCAATATAACATGCATTATTACCCATATTATACAGTTATTATCGGTAGAACAATAATAATTATACTTATTTCTCCCAATATTATCAATATAACATGCATTATTAACCATATTATGCTGTTATTATCGCTAGAGCTATAATAATTGCACTTATTACTCCCAATATTATCAATATAATATGCATTATTACCCATATTATACAGTTAGTATCGCTAGAACTATAATAATTATACCTATTACTTTTATTATTATCAATATAACATGCATTATTACCCATATTATGCAGTTATTATTGATAGAACTATAATAATTATACTTATTACTCCCAATATTATCAATATAACATGCATTATTACCCATATTATACAATTGTTATCGGTAGAACTATAATAATTATACTTATTACTCCCAATATTATCAATATAACATGCATTACTACCCATATTATGCAGTTGTTATCGCTAGAACTGTAATAATTATACTTATTACTTTTATTATTATCAATATAACATGCATTATTACCCATATTATACAGTTATTATCGCTAGAACTATAATAATTATACTTATTACTGCCAATATTATCAATACAACATGCATTATTACCCATATTATGTAGTTATTATCGCTAGAACTATAATAATTATACTAATTGCTGTTATTATTATCAATATAACATGCATTATTAGCCATATTATGCAGTTGTTATCGCTAGAACTATAATAATTATACTTATTACTGCCAATATTATCAATACAACATGCATTATTACCCATATTATGTAGTTATTATCGCTAGAACTATAATAATTATACTTATTGCTGTTATTATTGTCAATATAACATGCATTATTACCCATATTATGCAGTTGTTATCGCTAGAACTATAATAATTATACTTATTGCTGTTATTATTATCAATATAACAGGCATTATTACCCATATTATACAGTTATTATCGCTAGGACTATAATAATTATACTTATTACTCCCAATATTATCAATATAACATGCATTATGACCCATGTTATACAGTTATTATCGCTAGAACTGTAATAATTATATTTACCACTTTTACTATTATCAATATAAGATGCACTATTACCCGTATCATGCAGTTATCATCGCTAGAACTATAATAATTGTAGTCATTACCACCAATATTATCAATATAACATGCATGATTACCCATATTATACAGTTATTATCGCTAGGACTATAATAATTATACTTATTACTCCCAATATTATCAATATAACATGCATTATGACCCATGTTATACAGTTATTATCGCTAGAACTGTAATAATTATATTTACCACTTTTACTATTATCAATATAAGATGCACTATTAACCGTATTATGCAGTTATCATCGCTAGAACTATAATAATTATAGTCATTACCACCAATATTATCAATATAACATGCATGATTACCCATATTATACAGTTATTATCGTTAGAACTATAATAATTATACTTATTACACCCAATATTATCAATATAACATGCATTATTACCCACATTATGCAGTTGTTATCGCTAGAACTATAATAATTATACTTATTGCTGTTATTATTATCAATATAACAGGCATTATTACCCATATTATACAGTTATTATCGCTAGAACTATAATAATTATACTTATTACTGCCAATATTATCAATACAACATGCATTATTACCCATATTATGTAGTTATTATCGCTAGAACTATAATAATTATTCTAATTGCTGTTATTATTATCAATATAACATGCATTATTAGCCATATTATGCAGTTATTATCGCTAGAACTATAATAACTATACTTATTGCTGTTACTATTATCAATATAACAGGCATTATTACCCATATTATGCAGTTATTATCGCTAGAGCTATAATAGTTACACATATTACTCCCAATATTATCAATATAACATGCATTATTACCCATATTATGCAGTTATTATCGCTAGAACTACAATAATAATACTTATAACTTTTATTATTATCAATATAACATACATTATTACCCATATTATACTGTTGTTATCGCTGGAACTATAATAATTGTACTTATTACTTTTATTATTATCAATATAACATGCATTATTACCCATATTATACAGTTATTATCGGTAGAACAATAATAATTATACTTATTACTCCCAATATTATCAATATACCATGCATTATTACCCATATTATGCAGTTATTATCGCTAGAACTATAATAATTATACTTATTACTGTTACTATTATCAATATAACAGGCATCATTACCCATATTATACAGTTATTATCGTTAGAACTATAATAATTATACTTATTACTCCCAATATTATCAATATACCATGCATTATTACCCATATTATGCAGTTATTATCGCTAGAACTACAATAATAATACTTATCACTTTTATTATTATCAATATAACATGCATTATTACCCATATTATACTGTTATTATCGCTAGAACTATAATAATTATACTTATTACTCCCAATATTATCAATATACCATGCATTATTACCCATATTATGCAGTTATTATCGCTAGAACTATAATAATTATACTTATTACTGTTACTATTATCAATATAACATGCATTATTTCCCATATTATGCAGTTATTATCGCTAGAACTATAATAATTATACTTATTGCTGTTATTTTTATCAATATAACATGCATTATTACCCATATTATGCAGTTGTTATCGCTAGAACTATAATAATTATACTTATTGCTGTTATTATTATCAATATAACATGCAATATTAGCCATATTATGCAGTTATTATCGCTAGAACTATAATAATTATACTTATTACTTTTATTATTGTCAATATAACATGCATTATTAGCCATATTATGCAGTTGTTATCGCTAGAACTGTAATAATTATATTTACCACTTTTACTATTATCAATATAAGATGCACTATTACCCATATTATACAGTTATTATCGCTAGAACTATAATAATTATACTTATTACTGCCAATATTATCAATACAACATGCATTATTACCCATATTATGTAGTTATCATCGCTAGAACTATAATAATTATACTAATTGCTGTTATTATTATCAATATAACATGCATTATTAGCCATATTATGCAGTTGGTATCGCTAGAACTGTAATAATTATATTTACCACTTTTACTATTATCAATATAAGATGCACTATTACCCGTATTATGCAGTTATCATCGCTAGAACTATAATAATTGTAGTCATTACCACCAATATTATCAATATAACATGCATGATTACCCATATTATACAGTTATTATCGTTAGAACTATAATAATTATACTTATTACTCCCAATATTATCAATATAACATGCATTATTACCCACATTATGCAGTTGTTATCGCTAGAACTATAATAATTATACTTATTGCTGTTATTAGTATCAATATAACATGCAATATTAACCGAGTGATGCCCACTTGGACGCAGACCGTTTGGACGCGTCCCGATTGGACGGTCCCGATTCGACTCGTTCCAATTCGAAGCGGTGCCGATTGGACGCGTTCCAATTCTAAGCAGGGCTTATAGCACCTAACCTAACCAAATCTAACCTCTTCGAATTGGGACGCGTCCAATCGGCACCGCTTCGAATTGGAACGCGTCGAATCGGGACCGTCCAAACGGCACGCGTCCAATCGGTCGACGTCCAAGTGGGACACCCCCTATTAACCATACTATGCAGTTATTATCGCTAGAACTATAATAATTATACTTATTACTTTTATTATTGTCAATATAACATGCATTATTACCCATATTATGCAGTTGTTATCGCTAGAACTATAATAATTATACTTATTGCTGTTATTATTATCAATATAACAGGCATTATTACCCATATTATACAGTTATTATCGCTAGAACTATAATAATTATACTTATTACTGCCAATATTATCAATACAACATGCATTATTACCCATATTATGTAGTTATTATCGCTAGAACTATAATAATTATACTAATTGCTGTTATTATTATCAATAAAACATGCATTATTAGCCATATTATGCAGTTGTTATCGCTAGAACTATAATAATTATACTTATTACTTTGATTATTATCAATATAACAGGCATTATTACCCATATTATGCAGTTATTATCGCTAGAGCCATAATAGTTACACATATTACTCCCAATATTATCAATATAACATGCATTATGACCCATATTATACAGTTATTATCGCTAGAACTGTAATAATTATACTTATTACTCCCAATATTATCAATATAACATGCATTATTACCCATATTATGCAGTTGTTATCGCTAGAACTATAATAATTATACTTATTGCTGTTATTATTATCAATATAACATGCATTATTAGCCATATTATGCAGTTATTATCGCTAGAACTATAATAACTATACTTATTGCTGTTACTATTATCAATATAACAGGCATTATTACCCATATTATGCAGTTATTATCGCTAGAGCTATAATAGTTACACATATTACTCCCAATATTATCAATATAACATGCATTACTACCCATATTATGCAGTTGTTATCGCTAGAACTGTAATAATTATACTTATTACTTTTATTATTATCAATATAACATGCATTATTACCCATATTATACAGTTATTATCGCTAGAACTATAATAATTATACTTATTACTGCCAATATTATCAATACAACATGCATTATTACCCATATTATGTAGTTATTATCGCTAGAACTATAATAATTATACTAATTGCTGTTATTATTATCAATATAACATGCATTATTAGCCATATTATGCAGTTGTTATCGCTAGAACTATAATAATTATACTTATTACTGCCAATATTATCAATACAACATGCATTATTACCCATATTATGTAGTTATTATCGCTAGAACTATAATAATTATACTTATTGCTGTTATTATTGTCAATATAACATGCATTATTACCCATATTATGCAGTTGTTATCGCTAGAACTATAATAATTATACTTATTGCTGTTATTATTATCAATATAACAGGCATTATTACCCATATTATACAGTTATTATCGCTAGGACTATAATAATTATACTTATTACTCCCAATATTATCAATATAACATGCATTATGACCCATGTTATACAGTTATTATCGCTAGAACTGTAATAATTATATTTACCACTTTTACTATTATCAATATAAGATGCACTATTACCCGTATCATGCAGTTATCATCGCTAGAACTATAATAATTGTAGTCATTACCACCAATATTATCAATATAACATGCATGATTACCCATATTATACAGTTATTATCGTTAGAACTATAATAATTATACTTATTACTCCCAATATTATCAATATAACGTGCATTATTACCCATATTATGCAGTTGTTATCGCTAGAACTATAATAATTATACTTATTGCTGTTATTATTGTCAATATAACATGCATTATTACCCATATTATGCAGTTGTTATCGCTAGAACTATAATAATTATACTTATTGCTGTTATTATTATCAATATAACAGGCATTATTACCCATATTATACAGTTATTATCGCTAGGACTATAATAATTATACTTATTACTCCCAATATTATCAATATAACATGCATTATGACCCATGTTATACAGTTATTATCGCTAGAACTGTAATAATTATATTTACCACTTTTACTATTATCAATATAAGATGCACTATTAACCGTATTATGCAGTTATCATCGCTAGAACTATAATAATTATAGTCATTACCACCAATATTATCAATATAACATGCATGATTACCCATATTATACAGTTATTATCGTTAGAACTATAATAATTATACTTATTACACCCAATATTATCAATATAACATGCATTATTACCCACATTATGCAGTTGTTATCGCTAGAACTATAATAATTATACTTATTGCTGTTATTATTATCAATATAACAGGCATTATTACCCATATTATACAGTTATTATCGCTAGAACTATAATAATTATACTTATTACTGCCAATATTATCAATACAACATGCATTATTACCCATATTATGTAGTTATTATCGCTAGAACTATAATAATTATTCTAATTGCTGTTATTATTATCAATATAACATGCATTATTAGCCATATTATGCAGTTATTATCGCTAGAACTATAATAACTATACTTATTGCTGTTACTATTATCAATATAACAGGCATTATTACCCATATTATGCAGTTACTATCGCTAGAGCTATAATAGTTACACATATTACTCCCAATATTATCAATATAACATGCATTATTACCCATATTATGCAGTTATTATCGCTAGAACTACAATAATAATACTTATAACTTTTATTATTATCAATATAACATACATTATTACCCATATTATACTGTTGTTATCGCTGGAACTATAATAATTGTACTTATTACTTTTATTATTATCAATATAACATGCATTATTACCCATATTATACAGTTATTATCGGTAGAACAATAATAATTATACTTATTACTCCCAATATTATCAATATACCATGCATTATTACCCATATTATGCAGTTATTATCGCTAGAACTATAATAATTATACTTATTACTGTTACTATTATCAATATAACAGGCATCATTACCCATATTATACAGTTATTATCGTTAGAACTATAATAATTATACTTATTACTCCCAATATTATCAATATACCATGCATTATTACCCATATTATGCAGTTATTATCGCTAGAACTACAATAATAATACTTATCACTTTTATTATTATCAATATAACATGCATTATTACCCATATTATACTGTTATTATCGCTAGAACTATAATAATTATACTTATTACTCCCAATATTATCAATATACCATGCATTATTACCCATATTATGCAGTTATTATCGCTAGAACTATAATAATTATACTTATTACTGTTACTATTATCAATATAACATGCATTATTTCCCATATTATGCAGTTATTATCGCTAGAACTATAATAATTATACTTATTGCTGTTATTTTTATCAATATAACATGCATTATTACCCATATTATGCAGTTGTTATCGCTAGAACTATAATAATTATACTTATTGCTGTTATTATTATCAATATAACATGCAATATTAGCCATATTATGCAGTTATTATCGCTAGAACTATAATAATTATACTTATTACTTTTATTATTGTCAATATAACATGCATTATTAGCCATATTATGCAGTTGTTATCGCTAGAACTGTAATAATTATATTTACCACTTTTACTATTATCAATATAAGATGCACTATTACCCATATTATACAGTTATTATCGCTAGAACTATAATAATTATACTTATTACTGCCAATATTATCAATACAACATGCATTATTACCCATATTATGTAGTTATCATCGCTAGAACTATAATAATTATACTAATTGCTGTTATTATTATCAATATAACATGCATTATTAGCCATATTATGCAGTTGGTATCGCTAGAACTGTAATAATTATATTTACCACTTTTACTATTATCAATATAAGATGCACTATTACCCGTATTATGCAGTTATCATCGCTAGAACTATAATAATTGTAGTCATTACCACCAATATTATCAATATAACATGCATGATTACCCATATTATACAGTTATTATCGTTAGAACTATAATAATTATACTTATTACTCCCAATATTATCAATATAACATGCATTATTACCCACATTATGCAGTTGTTATCGCTAGAACTATAATAATTATACTTATTGCTGTTATTAGTATCAATATAACATGCAATATTAACCGAGTGATGCCCACTTGGACGCAGACCGTTTGGACGCGTCCCGATTGGACGGTCCCGATTCGACTCGTTCCAATTCGAAGCGGTGCCGATTGGACGCGTTCCAATTCTAAGCAGGGCTTATAGCACCTAACCTAACCAAATCTAACCTCTTCGAATTGGGACGCGTCCAATCGGCACCGCTTCGAATTGGAACGCGTCGAATCGGGACCGTCCAAACGGCACGCGTCCAATCGGTCGACGTCCAAGTGGGACACCCCCTATTAACCATACTATGCAGTTATTATCGCTAGAACTATAATAATTATACTTATTACTTTTATTATTGTCAATATAACATGCATTATTACCCATATTATGCAGTTGTTATCGCTAGAACTATAATAATTATACTTATTGCTGTTATTATTATCAATATAACAGGCATTATTACCCATATTATACAGTTATTATCGCTAGAACTATAATAATTATACTTATTACTGCCAATATTATCAATACAACATGCATTATTACCCATATTATGTAGTTATTATCGCTAGAACTATAATAATTATACTAATTGCTGTTATTATTATCAATAAAACATGCATTATTAGCCATATTATGCAGTTGTTATCGCTAGAACTATAATAATTATACTTATTACTTTGATTATTATCAATATAACAGGCATTATTACCCATATTATGCAGTTATTATCGCTAGAGCCATAATAGTTACACATATTACTCCCAATATTATCAATATAACATGCATTATGACCCATATTATACAGTTATTATCGCTAGAACTGTAATAATTATACTTATTACTCCCAATATTATCAATATAACATGCATTATTACCCATATTATGCAGTTGTTATCGCTAGAACTATAATAATTATACTTATTGCTGTTATTATTATCAATATAACATGCATTATTAGCCATATTATGCAGTTATTATCGCTAGAACTATAATAACTATACTTATTGCTGTTACTATTATCAATATAACAGGCATTATTACCCATATTATGCAGTTATTATCGCTAGAGCTATAATAGTTACACATATTACTCCCAATATTATCAATATAACATGCATTATTACCCATATTATGCAGTTATTATCGCTAGAACTCCAATAATAATACTTATAACTTTTATTATTATCAATATAACATACATTATTACCCATATTATACTGTTGTTATCGCTGGAACTATAATAATTATACTTATTACTTTTATTATTATCAATATAACATGCATTATTACCCATATTATACAGTTATTATCGTTAGAACTATAATAATTATACTTATTACTCCCAATATTATCAATATACCATGCATTATTACCCATATTATGCAGTTATTATCGCTAGAACTACAATAATAATACTTATCACTTTTATTATTATCAATGTAACATGCATTATTACCCATATTATACTGTTATTATCGCTAGAACTATAATAATTATACTTATTACTCCCAATATTATCAATATACCATGCATTATTACCCATATTATGCAGTTATTATCGCTAGAACTATAATAATTATACTTATTACTGTTACTATTATCAATATAACATGCATTATTACCCATATTATGCAGTTATTATCGCTAGAACTATAATAATTATACTCATTACTTCCAATATTATCAATATAACATGCATTATTACCCATATTATGCAGTTGTTATCGCTAGAACTATAATAATTATACTTATTACTGTTACTATTATCAATATAACATGCATTATTACCCATATTATACTGTTATTATCGCTAGAGCTATAATAGTTACACATATTACTCCCAATATTATCAATATAACATGCATCATTACCCATATTATACTGTTATTATCGCTAGAACTGTAATAATTATACTTATTACTCCCAATATTATCAATATAACATGCATTATGACCCATATTATACAGTTATTATCGCTAGAACTGTAATAATTATATTTACCACTTTTACTATTATCAATATAAGATGCACTATTACCCGTATTATGCAGTTAATACCGCTAGAACTATAATAATTATAGTCATTACCACCAATTTTATCAATATAACATGCATGATTACCCATATTATACAGTTATTATCGTTAGAACTATAATAATTATACTCATTACTTCCAATATTATCAATATAACATGCATTATTACCCATATTATGCAGTTGTTATCGCTAGAACTATAATAATTATACTTATTGCTGTTATTATTATCAATATAACATGCAATATTAGCCATATTATGCAGTTATTATCGCTAGAACTATAATAATTATACTTATTACTTTTATTATTGTCAATATAACATGCATTATTACCCATATTATGCAGTTGTTATCGCTAGAACTATAATAATTATACTTATTGCTGTTATTATTATCAATATAATAGGCATTATTACCCATATAATACAGTTATTATCGCTAGAACTATAATAATTATACTTATTACTCCCAATATTATCAATATAACATGCATTATGACCCATATTATACAGTTATTATCGCTAGAACTGTAATAATTATATTTACCACTTTTACTATTATCAATATAAGATGCACTATTACCCGTATTATGCAGTTAATACCGCTAGAACTATAATAATTATAGTCATTACCACCAATATTATCAATACAACATGCATTATTACCCATATTATGTAGTTATTATCGCTAGAACTATAATAATTATACTAATTGCTGTTATTATTATCAATATAACATGCAATATTAGTCATATTATGCAGTTATTATCGCTAGAACTATAATAATTATACTTATTACTTTTATTACTGTCAATATAACATGCATTATTACCCATTTTATGTAGTTATTATCGCTAGAACTATAATAATTATACTAATTGCTGTTATTATTATCAATATAACATGCATTATTAGCCATATTATGCAGTTGTTATCGCTAGAACTATAATAATTATACTTATTGCTGTTATTATTATCAATATAACATGCAATATTAGCCATATTATGCAGTTATTATCGCTAGAACTATAATAATTATACTTATTACTTTTATTATTATCAATATAACAGGCATTATTACCCATATTATGCAGTTATTATCGCTAGAGCTATAATAGTTACACATATTACTCCCTATATTATCAATATAACATGCATTATTACCCATATTATGCAGTTATTATCGCTAGAGCTACAATAATAATACTTATTACTTTTATTATTATCAATATAACATGCATTATTACCCATATTATGCAGTTATTATCGCTAGAGCTATAATAGTTACACATATTACTCCCAATATTATCAATATAACATGCATTATGACCCATATTATACAGTTATTATCGCTAGAACTGTAATAATTATACTTATTACTTTTATTATTATCAATATAACAGGCATCATTACCCATATTATACTGTTATTATCGCTAGAACTATAATAATTATACATATTACTCCCAATATGATCAATATAACATGCATTATGACCCATATTATACAGTTATTATCGCTAGAACTGTAATAATTATATTTACCACTTTTACTATTATCAATATAAGATGCACTATTACCCGTATTATGCAGTTAATACCGCTAGAACTATAATAATTATAGTCATTACCACCAATATTATCAATACAACATGCATTATTACCCATATTATGTAGTTATTATCGCTAGAACTATAATAATTATACTAATTGCTGTTATTATTATCAATATAACATGCAATATTAGCCATATTATGCAGTTATTATCGCTAGAACTATAATATTTATACTTATTACTTTTATTATTGTCAATATAACATGCATTATTACCCATATTATGTAGTTATTATCGCTAGAACTATAATAATTATACTAATTGCTGTTATTATTATCAATATAACATGCATTATTAGCCATATTATGCAGTTGTTATCGCTGGAACTATAATAATTATACTTATTGCTGTTATTATTATCAATATAACATGCAATATTAGCCATATTATGCAGTTATTATCGCTAGAACTATAATAATTATACTTATTACTTTTATTATTATCAATATAACAGGCATTATTACCCATATTATGCAGTTATTATCGCTAGAGCTATAATAGTTACACATATTACTCCCAATATTATCAATATAACATGCATTATTACCCATATTATGCAGTTATTATCGCTAGAACTACAATAATAATACTTATTACTTTTATTATTATCAATATAACATACATTATTACCCATACTATACTGTTGTTATCGCTAGAACTATAATAACTATTCTAACTGCTGTTATTATTATCAATATAACATGCATTATTAGTCATATTATGCAGTTGTTATCGCTAGAACTATAATAATTATACTTATTACTTTTATTATTATCAATATAACAGGCATTATTACCCATATTATGCAGTTATTATCGCTAGAACTATAATAACTATACTTATTGCTGTTACTATTATCAATATAACAGGCATTATTATCCATATTATGCAGTTATTATCGCTAGAGCTATAATAGTTACACATATTACTCCCAATATTATCAATATGACATGCATTATGACCCATATTATACAGTTATTATTGCTAGAACTGTAATAATTATACTTATTACTTTTATTATTATCAATATAACATGCATTATTACCCATATTATGCAGTTATTATCGCTAGAGCTATAATAGTTACACATATTACTCCCAATAATATCAATATAACATGCATTATGACCCATATTATACAGTTATTATCGCTAGAACTGTAATAATTATACTTATTACTTTTATTATTATCAATATAACAGGCATCATTACCCATATTATACTGTTATTATCGCTAGAACTATAATAATTATACTTATTACTCCCAATATTATCAATATAACATGCATTATGACCCATATTATACAGTTATTATCGCTAGAACTGTAATAATTATATTTACCACTTTTACTATTATCAATATAAGATGCACTATTACCCGTATTATGCAGTTAATACCGCTAGAACTATAATAATTATAGTCATTACCACCAATATTATCAATATAACATGCATGATTACCCATATTATACAGTTATTATCGTTAGAACTATAATAATTATACTTATTACTCCCAATATTATCAATATAACATGCATTATTACCCATATTATGCAGTTGTTATTGCTAGAACTATAATAATTATACTTATTGCTGTTATTATTATCAATATAACATGCAATATTAGCCATATTATGCAGTTATTATCGCTAGAACTATAATAATTATACTTATTACTTTTATTATTGTCAATATAACATGCATTATTACCCATATTATGCAGTTGTTATCGCTAGAACTATAATAATTATACTTATTGCTGTTATTATTATCAATATAATAGGCATTATTACCCATATAATACAGTTATTATCGCTAGAACTATAATAATTATACTTATTACTGCCAATATTATCAATACAACATGCATTATTACCCATATTATGTAGTTATTATCGCTAGAACTATAATAATTATACTTATTGCTGTTATTATTATCAATATAACATGCATTATTAGCCATATTATGCAGTTATTATCGCTAGAACCACAATAATAATACTTATTACTTTTATTACTGTCAATATAACATGCATTATTACCCATTTTATGTAGTTATTATCGCTAGAACTATAATAATTATACTAATTGCTGTTATTATTATCAATATAACATGCATTATTAGCCATATTATGCAGTTGTTATCGCTAGAACTATAATAATTATACTTATTGCTGTTATTATTATCAATATAACATGCATTATTACCCATATTATACAGTTATTATCGGTAGAACAATAATAATTCTACTTATTTCTCCCAATATTATCAATATAACATGCATTATTAACCATATTATGCTGTTATTATCGCTAGAGCTATAATAATTGCACTTATTACTCCCAATATTATCAATATAATATGCATTATTACCCATATTATACAGTTAGTATCGCTAGAACTATAATAATTATACCTATTACTTTTATTATTATCAATATAACATGCATTATTACCCATATTATGCAGTTATTATTGATAGAACTATAATAATTATACTTATTACTCCCAATATTATCAATATAACATGCATTATTACCCATATTATACAATTGTTATCGGTAGAACTATAATAATTATACTTATTACTCCCAATATTATCAATATAACATGCATTACTACCCATATTATGCAGTTGTTATCGCTAGAACTGTAATAATTATACTTATTACTTTTATTATTATCAATATAACATGCATTATTACCCATATTATACAGTTATTATCGCTAGAACTATAATAATTATACTTATTACTGCCAATATTATCAATACAACATGCATTATTACCCATATCATGTAGTTATTATCGCTAGAACTATAATAATTATACTAATTGCTGTTATTATTATCAATATAACATGCATTATTAGCCATATTATGCAGTTGTTATCGCTAGAACTATAATAATTATACTTATTACTTTTATTATTATCAATATAACATGCATTATTACCCATATTATACTGTTGTTATCGCTGGAACTATAATAATTATACTTATTACTTTTATTATTATCAATATAACATGCATTATTACCCATATTATACAGTTATTATCGGTAGAACAATAATAATTATACTTATTACTCCCAATATTATCAATATACCATGCATTATTACCCATATTATGCAGTTATTATCGCTAGAACTATAATAATTATACTTATTACTGTCACTATTATCAATATAACAGGCATCATTACCCATATTATACAGTTATTATCGTTAGAACTATAATAATTATACTTATTACTCCCAATATTATCAATATACCATGCATTATTACCCATATTATGCAGTTATTATCGCTAGAACTACAATAATAATACTTATCACTTTTATTATTATCAATGTAACATGCATTATTACCCATATTATACTGTTATTATCGCTAGAACTATAATAATTATACTTATTACTCCCAATATTATCAATATACCATGCATTATTACCCATATTATGCAGTTATTATCGCTAGAACTATAATAATTATACTTATTACTGTTACTATTATCAATATAACATGCATTATTACCCATATTATGCAGTTATTATCGCTAGAACTATAATAATTATACTCATTACTTCCAATATTATCAATATAACATGCATTATTACCCATATTATGCAGTTGTTATCGCTAGAACTATAATAATTATACTTATTACTGTTACTATTATCAATATAACATGCATTATTACCCATATTATACTGTTATTATCGCTAGAGCTATAATAGTTACACATATTACTCCCAATATTATCAATATAACATGCATCATTACCCATATTATACTGTTATTATCGCTAGAACTGTAATAATTATACTTATTACTCCCAATATTATCAATATAACATGCATTATGACCCATATTATACAGTTATTATCGCTAGAACTGTAATAATTATATTTACCACTTTTACTATTATCAATATAAGATGCACTATTACCCGTATTATGCAGTTAATACCGCTAGAACTATAATAATTATAGTCATTACCACCAATTTTATCAATATAACATGCATGATTACCCATATTATACAGTTATTATCGTTAGAACTATAATAATTATACTCATTACTTCCAATATTATCAATATAACATGCATTATTACCCATATTATGCAGTTGTTATCGCTAGAACTATAATAATTATACTTATTGCTGTTATTATTATCAATATAACATGCAATATTAGCCATATTATGCAGTTATTATCGCTAGAACTATAATAATTATACTTATTACTTTTATTATTGTCAATATAACATGCATTATTACCCATATTATGCAGTTGTTATCGCTAGAACTATAATAATTATACTTATTGCTGTTATTATTATCAATATAATAGGCATTATTACCCATATAATACAGTTATTATCGCTAGAACTATAATAATTATACTTATTACTCCCAATATTATCAATATAACATGCATTATGACCCATATTATACAGTTATTATCGCTAGAACTGTAATAATTATATTTACCACTTTTACTATTATCAATATAAGATGCACTATTACCCGTATTATGCAGTTAATACCGCTAGAACTATAATAATTATAGTCATTACCACCAATATTATCAATACAACATGCATTATTACCCATATTATGTAGTTATTATCGCTAGAACTATAATAATTATACTAATTGCTGTTATTATTATCAATATAACATGCAATATTAGCCATATTATGCAGTTATTATCGCTAGAACTATAATAATTATACTTATTACTTTTATTACTGTCAATATAACATGCATTATTACCCATTTTATGTAGTTATTATCGCTAGAACTATAATAATTATACTAATTGCTGTTATTATTATCAATATAACATGCATTATTAGCCATATTATGCAGTTGTTATCGCTAGAACTATAATAATTATACTTATTGCTGTTATTATTATCAATATAACATGCAATATTAGCCATATTATGCAGTTATTATCGCTAGAACTATAATAATTATACTTATTACTTTTATTATTATCAATATAACAGGCATTATTACCCATATTATGCAGTTATTATCGCTAGAGCTATAATAGTTACACATATTACTCCCAATATTATCAATATAACATGCATTATTACCCATATTATGCAGTTATTATCGCTAGAACTACAATAATAATACTTATTACTTTTATTATTATCAATATAACATGCATTATTACCCATATTATGCAGTTATTATCGCTAGAGCTATAATAGTTACACATATTACTCCCAATATTATCAATATAACATGCATTATGACCCATATTATACAGTTATTATCGCTAGAACTGTAATAATTATACTTATTACTTTTATTATTATCAATATAACAGGCATCATTACCCATATTATACTGTTATTATCGCTAGAACTATAATAATTATACTTATTACTCCCAATATTATCAATATAACATGCATTATGACCCATATTATACAGTTATTATCGCTAGAACTGTAATAATTATATTTACCACTTTTACTATTATCAATATAAGATGCACTATTACCCGTATTATGCAGTTACTACCGCTAGAACTATAATAATTATAGTCATTACCACCAATATTATCAATACAACATGCATTATTACCCATATTATGTAGTTATTATCGCTAGAACTATAATAATTATACTAATTGCTGTTATTATTATCAATATAACATGCTATATTAGCCATATTATGCAGTTATTATCGCTAGAACTATAATATTTATACTTATTACTTTTATTATTGTCAATATAACATGCATTATTACCCATATTATGTAGTTATTATCGCTAGAACTATAATAATTATACTAATTGCTGTTATTATTATCAATATAACATGCATTATTAGCCATATTATGCAGTTGTTATCGCTGGAACTATAATAATTATACTTATTGCTGTTATTATTATCAATATAACATGCAATATTAGCCATATTATGCAGTTATTATCGCTAGAACTATAATAATTATACTTATTACTTTTATTATTATCAATATAACAGGCATTATTACCCATATTATGCAGTTATTATCGCTAGAGCTATAATAGTTACACATATTACTCCCAATATTATCAATATAACATGCATTATTACCCATATTATGCAGTTATTATCGCTAGAACTACAATAATAATACTTATTACTTTTATTATTATCAATATAACATACATTATTACCCATACTATACTGTTGTTATCGCTAGAACTATAATAACTATTCTAACTGCTGTTATTATTATCAATATAACATGCATTATTAGTCATATTATGCAGTTGTTATCGCTAGAACTATAATAATTATACTTATTACTTTTATTATTATCAATATAACAGGCATTATTACCCATATTATGCAGTTATTATCGCTAGAACTATAATAACTATACTTATTGCTGTTACTATTATCAATATAACAGGCATTATTATCCATATTATGCAGTTATTATCGCTAGAGCTATAATAGTTACACATATTACTCCCAATATTATCAATATGACATGCATTATGACCCATATTATACAGTTATTATTGCTAGAACTGTAATAATTATACTTATTACTCCCAATATTATCAATATAACATGCATTATTACCCATATTATGCAGTTGTTATTGCTAGAACTATAATAATTATACTTATTGCTGTTATTATTATCAATATAACATGCAATATTAGCCATATTATGCAGTTATTATCGCTAGAACTATAATAATTATACTTATTACTTTTATTATTGTCAATATAACATGCATTATTACCCATATTATGCAGTTGTTATCGCTAGAACTATAATAATTATACTTATTGCTGTTATTATTATCAATATAATAGGCATTATTACCCATATAATACAGTTATTATCGCTAGAACTATAATAATTATACTTATTACTGCCAATATTATCAATACAACATGCATTATTACCCATATTATGTAGTTATTATCGCTAGAACTATAATAATTATACTTATTGCTGTTATTATTATCAATATAACATGCATTATTAGCCATATTATGCAGTTGTTATCGCTAGAACTATAATAATTATACTTATTACTTTTATTATTATCAATATAACAGGCATTATTACCCATATTATGCAGTTATTATCGCTAGAGCTATAATAGTTACATATATTACTCCCAATATTATCAGTATAACAAGCATTTTTACCCATATTATGCAGTTATTATCGCTAGAACTACAATAATAATACTTATTACTTTTATTATTATCAATATAACATACATTATTACCCATACTATACTGTTGTTATCGCTAGAACTATAATAACTATACTAATTGCTGTTATTATTATCAATATAACATGCATTATTAGTCATATTATGCAGTTGTTATCGCTAGAACTATAATAATTATACTTATTACTTTTATTATTATCAATATAACAGGCATTATTACCCATATTATGCAGTTATTATCGCTAGAGCTATAATAGTTACACATATTACTCCCAATATTATCAATATGACATGCATTATGACCCATATTATACAGTTATTATTGCTAGAACTGTAATAATTATACTTATTACTTTTATTATTATCAATATAACATGCATTATTACCCATATTATGCAGTTATTATCGCTAGAGCTATAATAGTTACACATATTACTCCCAATATTATCAATATAACATGCGTTATGACCCATATTATACAGTTATTATCGCTAGAACTGTAATAATTATACTTATTACTTTTATTATTATCAATATAACATGCATTATTACCCATATTATGCAGTTGTTATCGCTAGAACTATAATAATTATACTTATGGCTGTTATTATTATCAATATAATAGGCATTATTACCCATATAATACAGCTATTATCGCTAGAACTATAATAATTATACTTATTACTGCCAATATTATCAATACAACATGCATTATTACCCATATTATGTAGTTATTATCGCTAGAACTATAATAATTATACTAATTGCTGTTATTATTATCAATATAACATGCATTATTACCCATATTATGCAGTTATTATCGCTAGAACCACAATAATAATACTTATTACTTTTATTACTGTCAATATAACATGCATTATTACCCATTTTATGTAGTTATTATCGCTAGAACTATAATAATTATACTAATTGCTGTTATTATTATCAATATAACATGCATTATTAGCCATATTATGCAGTTGTTATCGCTAGAACTATAATAATTATACTTATTGCTGTTATTATTATCAATATAACATGCATTATTACCCATATTATACAGTTATTATCGGTAGAACAATAATAATTATACTTATTTCTCCCAATATTATCAATATAACATGCATTATTAACCATATTATGCTGTTATTATCGCTAGAGCTATAATAATTGCACTTATTACTCCCAATATTATCAATATAATATGCATTATTACCCATATTATACAGTTAGTATCGCTAGAACTATAATAATTATACCTATTACTTTTATTATTATCAATATAACATGCATTATTACCCATATTATGCAGTTATTATTGATAGAACTATAATAATTATACTTATTACTCCCAATATTATCAATATAACATGCATTATTACCCATATTATACAATTGTTATCGGTAGAACTATAATAATTATACTTATTACTCCCAATATTATCAATATAACATGCATTACTACCCATATTATGCAGTTGTTATCGCTAGAACTGTAATAATTATACTTATTACTTTTATTATTATCAATATAACATGCATTATTACCCATATTATACAGTTATTATCGCTAGAACTATAATAATTATACTTATTACTGCCAATATTATCAATACAACATGCATTATTACCCATATCATGTAGTTATTATCGCTAGAACTATAATAATTATACTAATTGCTGTTATTATTATCAATATAACATGCATTATTACCCATATTATGCAGTTATTATCGCTAGAACCACAATAATAATACTTATTACTTTTATTATTATCAATATAACATACATTATTACCTATATTATACTGTTGTTATCGCTAGAACTATAATAATTATACTTATTACTTTTATTATTATCAATATAACATGCATTATTACCCATATTATACAGTTATTATCGGTAGAACAATAATAATTATACTTATTTCTCCCAATATTATCAATATAACATGCATTATTAACCATATTATGCTGTTATTATCGCTAGAGCTATAATAATTGCACTTATTACTTCCAATATTATCAATATAATATGCATTATTACCCATATTATACAGTTAGTATCGCTAGAACTATAATAATTATACCTATTACTTTTATTATTATCAATATAACATGCATTATTACCCATATTATGCAGTTATTATTGATAGAACTATAATAATTATACTTATTACTCCCAATATTATCAATATAACATGCATTATTACCCATATTATACAATTGTTATCGGTAGAACTATAATAATTATACTTATTACTCCCAATATTATCAATATAACATGCATTACTACCCATATTATGCAGTTGTTATCGCTAGAACTGTAATAATTATACTTATTACTTTTATTATTATCAATATAACATGCATTATTACCCATATTATACAGTTATTATCGCTAGAACTATAATAATTATACTTATTACTGCCAATATTATCAATACAACATGCATTATTACCCATATTATGTAGTTATTATCGCTAGAACTATAATAATTATACTAATTGCTGTTATTATTATCAATATAACATGCATTATTAGCCATATTATGCAGTTGTTATCG
The DNA here is from genome assembly GCA_963576845.1 of Megachile leachella. Lineage (NCBI taxonomy): Eukaryota > Metazoa > Arthropoda > Insecta > Hymenoptera > Megachilidae > Megachile > Megachile leachella. The sequence continues at coordinate 2,474,508 of OY756255.1, read as the reverse complement.
CTAGAACTATAATAATTATACTTATTACTTTTATTATTATCAATATAACATGCATTATTACCCATATTATACAGTTATTATCGGTAGAACAATAATAATTATACTTATTTCTCCCAATATTATCAATATAACATGCATTATTACCCATATTATACAGTTGTTATCGGTAGAATTATAATAATTATACTTATTACTCCCAATATTATCAATATACCATGCATTATTACCCATATTATGCAGTTATTATCGCTAGAACCACAATAATAATACTTATTACTTTTATTATTATCAATATAACATACATTATTACCTATATTATACTGTTGTTATCGCTAGAACTATAATAATTATACTTATTACTTTTATTATTATCAATATAACATGCATTATTACCCATATTATACAGTTATTATCGGTAGAACAATAATAATTATACTTATTTCTCCCAATATTATCAATATAACATGCATTATTAACCATATTATGCTGTTATTATCGCTAGAGCTATAATAATTGCACTTATTACTTCCAATATTATCAATATAATATGCATTATTACCCATATTATACAGTTAGTATCGCTAGAACTATAATAATTATACCTATTACTTTTATTATTATCAATATAACATGCATTATTACCCATATTATGCAGTTATTATTGATAGAACTATAATAATTATACTTATTACTCCCAATATTATCAATATAACATGCATTATTACCCATATTATACAATTGTTATCGGTAGAACTATAATAATTATACTTATTACTCCCAATATTATCAATATAACATGCATTACTACCCATATTATGCAGTTGTTATCGCTAGAACTGTAATAATTATACTTATTACTTTTATTATTATCAATATAACATGCATTATTACCCATATTATACAGTTATTATCGCTAGAACTATAATAATTATACTTATTACTGCCAATATTATCAATACAACATGCATTATTACCCATATTATGTAGTTATTATCGCTAGAACTATAATAATTATACTAATTGCTGTTATTATTATCAATATAACATGCATTATTAGCCATATTATGCAGTTGTTATCGCTAGAACTATAATAATTATACTTATTACTTTTATTATTATCAATATAACATGCATTATTACCCATATTATACAGTTATTATCGGTAGAACAATAATAATTATACTTATTTCTCCCAATATTATCAATATAACATGCATTATTACCCATATTATACAGTTGTTATCGGTAGAATTATAATAATTATACTTATTACTCCCAATATTATCAATATACCATGCATTATTACCCATATTATGCAGTTATTATCGCTAGAACTATAATAATTATACTTATTACTGTTACTATTATCAATATAACAGGCATCATTACCCATATTATACTGTTATTATCGCTAGAACTATAATAATTATACTTATTACTCCCAATATTATCAATATAACATGCATTACTACCCATATTATGCAGTTGTTATCGCTAGAACTGTAATAATTATACTTATTACTTTTATTATTATCAATACAACATGCATTATTACCCATATTACGCAGTTATTATCGCTAGAACTATAATAATTATACTCATCGCTGTTACTATTATCAATATAACAGGCATTATTACCCATATTATGCAGTTATTATCGCTAGAGCTATAATAGTTACACATATTACTCCCAATATTAACAATATAACATGCATTATGACCCATATTATACAGTTATTATCGGTAGAACAATAATAATTATACTTATTTCTCCCAATTTTATCAATATAACATGCATTATTAACCATATTATGCTGTTATTATCGCTAGAGCTATAATAATTGCACTTATTACTCCCAATATTATCAATATAATATGCATTATTACCCATATTATACAGTTAGTATCGCTAGAACTATAATAATTATACCTATTACTTTTATTATTATCAATATAACATGCATTATTACCCATATTATGCAGTTATTATTGATAGAACTATAATAATTATACTTATTACTCCCAATATTATCAATATAACATGCATTATTACCCATATTATACAATTGTTATCGGTAGAACTATAATAATTATACTTATTACTCCCAATATTATCAATATAACATGCATTACTACCCATATTATGCAGTTGTTATCGCTAGAACTGTAATAATTATACTTATTACTTTTATTATTATCAATATAACATGCATTATTACCCATATTATACAGTTATTATCGCTAGAACTATAATAATTATACTTATTACTGCCAATATTATCAATACAACATGCATTATTACCCATATTATGTAGTTATTATCGCTAGAACTATAATAATTATACTAATTGCTGTTATTATTATCAATATAACATGCATTATTAGCCATATTATGCAGTTGTTATCGCTAGAACTATAATAATTATACTTATTGCTGTTATTATTATCAATATAATAGGCATTATTACCCATATAATACAGTTATTATCGCTAGAACTATAATAATTATACTTATTACTGCCAATATTATCAATACAACATGCATTATTACCCATATTATGTAGTTATTATCGCTAGAACTATAATAATTATACTTATTGCTGTTATTATTATCAATATAACATGCATTATTAGCCATATTATGCAGTTGTTATCGCTAGATCTATAATAATTATACTTATTACTTTTATTATTATCAATATAACAGGCATTATTACCCATATTATGCAGTTATTATCGCTAGAGCTATAATAGTTACATATATTACTCCCAATATTATCAGTATAACAAGCATTTTTACCCATATTATGCAGTTATTATCGCTAGAACTACAATAATAATACTTATTACTTTTATTATTATCAATATAACAGGCATTATTACCCATATTATGCAGTTATTATCGCTAGAGCTATAATAGTTACACATATTACTCCCAATATTATCAATATGACATGCATTATGACCCATATTATACAGTTATTATTGCTAGAACTGTAATAATTATACTTATTACTTTTATTATTATCAATATAACATGCATTATTACCCATATTATGCAGTTATTATCGCTAGAGCTATAATAGTTACACATATTACTCCCAATATTATCAATATAACATGCATTATTACCCATATTATGCAGTCATTATCGCTAGAACTCCAATAATAATACTTATAACTTTTATTATTATCAATATAACATACATTATTACCCATATTATACTGTTGTTATCGCTGGAACTATAATAATTATACTTATTACTTTTATTATTATCAATATAACATGCATTATTACCCATATTATACAGTTATTATCGTTAGAACTATAATAATTATACTTATTACTCCCAATATTATCAATATACCATGCATTATTACCCATATTATGCAGTTATTATCGCTAGAACTACAATAATAATACTTATCACTTTTATTATTATCAATGTAACATGCATTATTACCCATATTATACTGTTATTATCGCTAGAACTATAATAATTATACTTATTACTCCCAATATTATCAATATACCATGCATTATTACCCATATTATGCAGTTATTATCGCTAGAACTATAATAATTATACTTATTACTGTTACTATTATCAATATAACATGCATTATTACCCATATTATGCAGTTATTATCGCTAGAACTATAATAATTATACTCATTACTTCCAATATTATCAATATAACATGCATTATTACCCATATTATGCAGTTGTTATCGCTAGAACTATAATAATTATACTTATTACTGTTACTATTATCAATATAACATGCATTATTACCCATATTATACGGTTATTATCGCTAGAGCTATAATAGTTACACATATTACTCCCAATATTATCAATATAACATGCATCATTACCCATATTATACTGTTATTATCGCTGGAACTGTAATAATTATACTTATTACTCCCAATATTATCAATATAACATGCATTATGACCCATATTATACAGTTATTATCGCTAGAACTGTAATAATTATATTTACCACTTTTACTATTATCAATATAAGATGCACTATTACCCGTATTATGCAGTTAATACCGCTAGAACTATAATAATTATAGTCATTACCACCAATTTTATCAATATAACATGCATGATTACCCATATTATACAGTTATTATCGTTAGAACTATAATAATTATACTCATTACTTCCAATATTATCAATATAACATGCATTATTACCCATATTATGCAGTTGTTATCGCTAGAACTATAATAATTATACTTATTGCTGTTATTATTATCAATATAACATGCAATATTAGCCATATTATGCAGTTATTATCGCTAGAACTATAATAATTATACTTATTACTTTTATTATTGTCAATATAACATGCATTATTACCCATATTATGCAGTTGTTATCGCTAGAACTATAATAATTATACTTATTGCTGTTATTATTATCAATATAATAGGCATTATTACCCATATAATACAGTTATTATCGCTAGAACTATAATAATTATACTTATTACTCCCAATATTATCAATATAACATGCATTATGACCCATATTATACAGTTATTATCGCTAGAACTGTAATAATTATATTTACCACTTTTACTATTATCAATATAAGATGCACTATTACCCGTATTATGCAGTTAATACCGCTAGAACTATAATAATTATAGTCATTACCACCAATATTATCAATACAACATGCATTATTACCCATATTATGTAGTTATTATCGCTAGAACTATAATAATTATACTAATTGCTGTTATTATTATCAATATAACATGCAATATTAGCCATATTATGCAGTTATTATCGCTAGAACTATAATAATTATACTTATTACTTTTATTACTGTCAATATAACATGCATTATTACCCATTTTATGTAGTTATTATCGCTAGAACTATAATAATTATACTAATTGCTGTTATTATTATCAATATAACATGCATTATTAGCCATATTATGCAGTTGTTATCGCTAGAACAATAATAATTATACTTATTGCTGTTATTATTATCAATATAACATGCAATATTAGCCATATTATGCAGTTATTATCGCTAGAACTATAATAATTATACTTATTACTTTTATTATTATCAATATAACAGGCATTATTACCCATATTATGCAGTTATTATCGCTAGAGCTATAATAGTTACACATATTACTCCCAATATTATCAATATAACATGCATTATTACCCATATTATGCAGTTATTATCGCTAGAACTACAATAATAATACTTATTGCTGTTATTATTATCAATATAACATGCAATATTAGCCATATTATGCAGTTATTATCGCTAGAACTATAATAATTATACTTATTACTTTTATTATTATCAATATAACAGGCATTATTACCCATATTATGCAGTTATTATCGCTAGAGCTATAATAGTTACACATATTACTCCCAATATTATCAATATAACATGCATTATTACCCATATTATGCAGTTATTATCGCTAGAACTACAATAATAATACTTATTACTTTTATTATTATCAATATAACATGCATTATTACCCATATTATGCAGTTATTATCGCTAGAGCTATAATAGTTACACATATTACTCCCAATATTATCAATATAACATGCATTATGACCCATATTATACAGTTATTATCGCTAGAACTGTAATAATTATACTTATTACTTTTATTATTATCAATATAACAGGCATCATTACCCATATTATACTGTTATTATCGCTAGAACTATAATAATTATACTTATTACTCCCAATATTATCAATATAACATGCATTATGACCCATATTATACAGTTATTATCGCTAGAACTGTAATAATTATATTTACCACTTTTACTATTATCAATATAAGATGCACTATTACCCGTATTATGCAGTTACTACCGCTAGAACTATAATAATTATAGTCATTACCACCAATATTATCAATACAACATGCATTATTACCCATATTATGTAGTTATTATCGCTAGAACTATAATAATTATACTAATTGCTGTTATTATTATCAATATAACATGCTATATTAGCCATATTATGCAGTTATTATCGCTAGAACTATAATATTTATACTTATTACTTTTATTATTGTCAATATAACATGCATTATTACCCATATTATGTAGTTATTATCGCTAGAACTATAATAATTATACTAATTGCTGTTATTATTATCAATATAACATGCATTATTAGCCATATTATGCAGTTGTTATCGCTGGAACTATAATAATTATACTTATTGCTGTTATTATTATCAATATAACATGCAATATTAGCCATATTATGCAGTTATTATCGCTAGAACTATAATAATTATACTTATTACTTTTATTATTATCAATATAACAGGCATTATTACCCATATTATGCAGTTATTATCGCTAGAGCTATAATAGTTACACATATTACTCCCAATATTATCAATATAACATGCATTATTACCCATATTATGCAGTTATTATCGCTAGAACTACAATAATAATACTTATTACTTTTATTATTATCAATATAACATACATTATTACCCATACTATACTGTTGTTATCGCTAGAACTATAATAACTATTCTAACTGCTGTTATTATTATCAATATAACATGCATTATTAGTCATATTATGCAGTTGTTATCGCTAGAACTATAATAATTATACTTATTACTTTTATTATTATCAATATAACAGGCATTATTACCCATATTATGCAGTTATTATCGCTAGAACTATAATAACTATACTTATTGCTGTTACTATTATCAATATAACAGGCATTATTATCCATATTATGCAGTTATTATCGCTAGAGCTATAATAGTTACACATATTACTCCCAATATTATCAATATGACATGCATTATGACCCATATTATACAGTTATTATTGCTAGAACTGTAATAATTATACTTATTACTCCCAATATTATCAATATAACATGCATTATTACCCATATTATGCAGTTGTTATTGCTAGAACTATAATAATTATACTTATTGCTGTTATTATTATCAATATAACATGCAATATTAGCCATATTATGCAGTTATTATCGCTAGAACTATAATAATTATACTTATTACTTTTATTATTGTCAATATAACATGCATTATTACCCATATTATGCAGTTGTTATCGCTAGAACTATAATAATTATACTTATTGCTGTTATTATTATCAATATAATAGGCATTATTACCCATATAATACAGTTATTATCGCTAGAACTATAATAATTATACTTATTACTGCCAATATTATCAATACAACATGCATTATTACCCATATTATGTAGTTATTATCGCTAGAACTATAATAATTATACTTATTGCTGTTATTATTATCAATATAACATGCATTATTAGCCATATTATGCAGTTGTTATCGCTAGAACTATAATAATTATACTTATTACTTTTATTATTATCAATATAACAGGCATTATTACCCATATTATGCAGTTATTATCGCTAGAGCTATAATAGTTACATATATTACTCCCAATATTATCAGTATAACAAGCATTTTTACCCATATTATGCAGTTATTATCGCTAGAACTACAATAATAATACTTATTACTTTTATTATTATCAATATAACATACATTATTACCCATACTATACTGTTGTTATCGCTAGAACTATAATAACTATACTAATTGCTGTTATTATTATCAATATAACATGCATTATTAGTCATATTATGCAGTTGTTATCGCTAGAACTATAATAATTATACTTATTACTTTTATTATTATCAATATAACAGGCATTATTACCCATATTATGCAGTTATTATCGCTAGAACTATAATAACTATACTTATTGCTGTTACTATTATCAATATAACAGGCATTATTATCCATATTATGCAGTTATTATCGCTAGAGCTATAATAGTTACACATATTACTCCCAATATTATCAATATGACATGCATTATGACCCATATTATACAGTTATTATTGCTAGAACTGTAATAATTATACTTATTACTTTTATTATTATCAATATAACATGCATTATTACCCATATTATGCAGTTATTATCGCTAGAGCTATAATAGTTACACATATTACTCCCAATAATATCAATATAACATGCATTATGACCCATATTATACAGTTATTATCGCTAGAACTGTAATAATTATACTTATTACTTTTATTATTATCAATATAACAGGCATCATTACCCATATTATACTGTTATTATCGCTAGAACTATAATAATTATACTTATTACTCCCAATATTATCAATATAACATGCATTATGACCCATATTATACAGTTATTATCGCTAGAACTGTAATAATTATATTTACCACTTTTACTATTATCAATATAAGATGCACTATTACCCGTATTATGCAGTTAATACCGCTAGAACTATAATAATTATAGTCATTACCACCAATATTATCAATATAACATGCATGATTACCCATATTATACAGTTATTATCGTTAGAACTATAATAATTATACTTATTACTCCCAATATTATCAATATAACATGCATTATTACCCATATTATGCAGTTGTTATTGCTAGAACTATAATAATTATACTTATTGCTGTTATTATTATCAATATAACATGCAATATTAGCCATATTATGCAGTTATTATCGCTAGAACTATAATAATTATACTTATTACTTTTATTATTGTCAATATAACATGCATTATTACCCATATTATGCAGTTGTTATCGCTAGAACTATAATAATTATACTTATTGCTGTTATTATTATCAATATAATAGGCATTATTACCCATATAATACAGTTATTATCGCTAGAACTATAATAATTATACTTATTACTGCCAATATTATCAATACAACATGCATTATTACCCATATTATGTAGTTATTATCGCTAGAACTATAATAATTATACTTATTGCTGTTATTATTATCAATATAACATGCATTATTAGCCATATTATGCAGTTATTATCGCTAGAACCACAATAATAATACTTATTACTTTTATTACTGTCAATATAACATGCATTATTACCCATTTTATGTAGTTATTATCGCTAGAACTATAATAATTATACTAATTGCTGTTATTATTATCAATATAACATGCATTATTAGCCATATTATGCAGTTGTTATCGCTAGAACTATAATAATTATACTTATTGCTGTTATTATTATCAATATAACATGCATTATTACCCATATTATACAGTTATTATCGGTAGAACAATAATAATTCTACTTATTTCTCCCAATATTATCAATATAACATGCATTATTAACCATATTATGCTGTTATTATCGCTAGAGCTATAATAATTGCACTTATTACTCCCAATATTATCAATATAATATGCATTATTACCCATATTATACAGTTAGTATCGCTAGAACTATAATAATTATACCTATTACTTTTATTATTATCAATATAACATGCATTATTACCCATATTATGCAGTTATTATTGATAGAACTATAATAATTATACTTATTACTCCCAATATTATCAATATAACATGCATTATTACCCATATTATACAATTGTTATCGGTAGAACTATAATAATTATACTTATTACTCCCAATATTATCAATATAACATGCATTACTACCCATATTATGCAGTTGTTATCGCTAGAACTGTAATAATTATACTTATTACTTTTATTATTATCAATATAACATGCATTATTACCCATATTATACAGTTATTATCGCTAGAACTATAATAATTATACTTATTACTGCCAATATTATCAATACAACATGCATTATTACCCATATCATGTAGTTATTATCGCTAGAACTATAATAATTATACTAATTGCTGTTATTATTATCAATATAACATGCATTATTAGCCATATTATGCAGTTGTTATCGCTAGAACTATAATAATTATACTTATTACTTTTATTATTATCAATATAACATGCATTATTACCCATATTATACTGTTGTTATCGCTGGAACTATAATAATTATACTTATTACTTTTATTATTATCAATATAACATGCATTATTACCCATATTATACAGTTATTATCGGTAGAACAATAATAATTATACTTATTACTCCCAATATTATCAATATACCATGCATTATTACCCATATTATGCAGTTATTATCGCTAGAACTATAATAATTATACTTATTACTGTCACTATTATCAATATAACAGGCATCATTACCCATATTATACAGTTATTATCGTTAGAACTATAATAATTATACTTATTACTCCCAATATTATCAATATACCATGCATTATTACCCATATTATGCAGTTATTATCGCTAGAACTACAATAATAATACTTATCACTTTTATTATTATCAATGTAACATGCATTATTACCCATATTATACTGTTATTATCGCTAGAACTATAATAATTATACTTATTACTCCCAATATTATCAATATACCATGCATTATTACCCATATTATGCAGTTATTATCGCTAGAACTATAATAATTATACTTATTACTGTTACTATTATCAATATAACATGCATTATTACCCATATTATGCAGTTATTATCGCTAGAACTATAATAATTATACTCATTACTTCCAATATTATCAATATAACATGCATTATTACCCATATTATGCAGTTGTTATCGCTAGAACTATAATAATTATACTTATTACTGTTACTATTATCAATATAACATGCATTATTACCCATATTATACTGTTATTATCGCTAGAGCTATAATAGTTACACATATTACTCCCAATATTATCAATATAACATGCATCATTACCCATATTATACTGTTATTATCGCTAGAACTGTAATAATTATACTTATTACTCCCAATATTATCAATATAACATGCATTATGACCCATATTATACAGTTATTATCGCTAGAACTGTAATAATTATATTTACCACTTTTACTATTATCAATATAAGATGCACTATTACCCGTATTATGCAGTTAATACCGCTAGAACTATAATAATTATAGTCATTACCACCAATTTTATCAATATAACATGCATGATTACCCATATTATACAGTTATTATCGTTAGAACTATAATAATTATACTCATTACTTCCAATATTATCAATATAACATGCATTATTACCCATATTATGCAGTTGTTATCGCTAGAACTATAATAATTATACTTATTGCTGTTATTATTATCAATATAACATGCAATATTAGCCATATTATGCAGTTATTATCGCTAGAACTATAATAATTATACTTATTACTTTTATTATTGTCAATATAACATGCATTATTACCCATATTATGCAGTTGTTATCGCTAGAACTATAATAATTATACTTATTGCTGTTATTATTATCAATATAATAGGCATTATTACCCATATAATACAGTTATTATCGCTAGAACTATAATAATTATACTTATTACTCCCAATATTATCAATATAACATGCATTATGACCCATATTATACAGTTATTATCGCTAGAACTGTAATAATTATATTTACCACTTTTACTATTATCAATATAAGATGCACTATTACCCGTATTATGCAGTTAATACCGCTAGAACTATAATAATTATAGTCATTACCACCAATATTATCAATACAACATGCATTATTACCCATATTATGTAGTTATTATCGCTAGAACTATAATAATTATACTAATTGCTGTTATTATTATCAATATAACATGCAATATTAGCCATATTATGCAGTTATTATCGCTAGAACTATAATAATTATACTTATTACTTTTATTACTGTCAATATAACATGCATTATTACCCATTTTATGTAGTTATTATCGCTAGAACTATAATAATTATACTAATTGCTGTTATTATTATCAATATAACATGCATTATTAGCCATATTATGCAGTTGTTATCGCTAGAACTATAATAATTATACTTATTGCTGTTATTATTATCAATATAACATGCAATATTAGCCATATTATGCAGTTATTATCGCTAGAACTATAATAATTATACTTATTACTTTTATTATTATCAATATAACAGGCATTATTACCCATATTATGCAGTTATTATCGCTAGAGCTATAATAGTTACACATATTACTCCCAATATTATCAATATAACATGCATTATTACCCATATTATGCAGTTATTATCGCTAGAACTACAATAATAATACTTATTACTTTTATTATTATCAATATAACATGCATTATTACCCATATTATGCAGTTATTATCGCTAGAGCTATAATAGTTACACATATTACTCCCAATATTATCAATATAACATGCATTATGACCCATATTATACAGTTATTATCGCTAGAACTGTAATAATTATACTTATTACTTTTATTATTATCAATATAACAGGCATCATTACCCATATTATACTGTTATTATCGCTAGAACTATAATAATTATACTTATTACTCCCAATATTATCAATATAACATGCATTATGACCCATATTATACAGTTATTATCGCTAGAACTGTAATAATTATATTTACCACTTTTACTATTATCAATATAAGATGCACTATTACCCGTATTATGCAGTTACTACCGCTAGAACTATAATAATTATAGTCATTACCACCAATATTATCAATACAACATGCATTATTACCCATATTATGTAGTTATTATCGCTAGAACTATAATAATTATACTAATTGCTGTTATTATTATCAATATAACATGCTATATTAGCCATATTATGCAGTTATTATCGCTAGAACTATAATATTTATACTTATTACTTTTATTATTGTCAATATAACATGCATTATTACCCATATTATGTAGTTATTATCGCTAGAACTATAATAATTATACTAATTGCTGTTATTATTATCAATATAACATGCATTATTAGCCATATTATGCAGTTGTTATCGCTGGAACTATAATAATTATACTTATTGCTGTTATTATTATCAATATAACATGCAATATTAGCCATATTATGCAGTTATTATCGCTAGAACTATAATAATTATACTTATTACTTTTATTATTATCAATATAACAGGCATTATTACCCATATTATGCAGTTATTATCGCTAGAGCTATAATAGTTACACATATTACTCCCAATATTATCAATATAACATGCATTATTACCCATATTATGCAGTTATTATCGCTAGAACTACAATAATAATACTTATTACTTTTATTATTATCAATATAACATACATTATTACCCATACTATACTGTTGTTATCGCTAGAACTATAATAACTATTCTAACTGCTGTTATTATTATCAATATAACATGCATTATTAGTCATATTATGCAGTTGTTATCGCTAGAACTATAATAATTATACTTATTACTTTTATTATTATCAATATAACAGGCATTATTACCCATATTATGCAGTTATTATCGCTAGAACTATAATAACTATACTTATTGCTGTTACTATTATCAATATAACAGGCATTATTATCCATATTATGCAGTTATTATCGCTAGAGCTATAATAGTTACACATATTACTCCCAATATTATCAATATGACATGCATTATGACCCATATTATACAGTTATTATTGCTAGAACTGTAATAATTATACTTATTACTCCCAATATTATCAATATAACATGCATTATTACCCATATTATGCAGTTGTTATTGCTAGAACTATAATAATTATACTTATTGCTGTTATTATTATCAATATAACATGCAATATTAGCCATATTATGCAGTTATTATCGCTAGAACTATAATAATTATACTTATTACTTTTATTATTGTCAATATAACATGCATTATTACCCATATTATGCAGTTGTTATCGCTAGAACTATAATAATTATACTTATTGCTGTTATTATTATCAATATAATAGGCATTATTACCCATATAATACAGTTATTATCGCTAGAACTATAATAATTATACTTATTACTGCCAATATTATCAATACAACATGCATTATTACCCATATTATGTAGTTATTATCGCTAGAACTATAATAATTATACTTATTGCTGTTATTATTATCAATATAACATGCATTATTAGCCATATTATGCAGTTGTTATCGCTAGAACTATAATAATTATACTTATTACTTTTATTATTATCAATATAACAGGCATTATTACCCATATTATGCAGTTATTATCGCTAGAGCTATAATAGTTACATATATTACTCCCAATATTATCAGTATAACAAGCATTTTTACCCATATTATGCAGTTATTATCGCTAGAACTACAATAATAATACTTATTACTTTTATTATTATCAATATAACATACATTATTACCCATACTATACTGTTGTTATCGCTAGAACTATAATAACTATACTAATTGCTGTTATTATTATCAATATAACATGCATTATTAGTCATATTATGCAGTTGTTATCGCTAGAACTATAATAATTATACTTATTACTTTTATTATTATCAATATAACAGGCATTATTACCCATATTATGCAGTTATTATCGCTAGAGCTATAATAGTTACACATATTACTCCCAATATTATCAATATGACATGCATTATGACCCATATTATACAGTTATTATTGCTAGAACTGTAATAATTATACTTATTACTTTTATTATTATCAATATAACATGCATTATTACCCATATTATGCAGTTATTATCGCTAGAGCTATAATAGTTACACATATTACTCCCAATATTATCAATATAACATGCGTTATGACCCATATTATACAGTTATTATCGCTAGAACTGTAATAATTATACTTATTACTTTTATTATTATCAATATAACATGCATTATTACCCATATTATGCAGTTGTTATCGCTAGAACTATAATAATTATACTTATGGCTGTTATTATTATCAATATAATAGGCATTATTACCCATATAATACAGCTATTATCGCTAGAACTATAATAATTATACTTATTACTGCCAATATTATCAATACAACATGCATTATTACCCATATTATGTAGTTATTATCGCTAGAACTATAATAATTATACTAATTGCTGTTATTATTATCAATATAACATGCATTATTACCCATATTATGCAGTTATTATCGCTAGAACCACAATAATAATACTTATTACTTTTATTACTGTCAATATAACATGCATTATTACCCATTTTATGTAGTTATTATCGCTAGAACTATAATAATTATACTAATTGCTGTTATTATTATCAATATAACATGCATTATTAGCCATATTATGCAGTTGTTATCGCTAGAACTATAATAATTATACTTATTGCTGTTATTATTATCAATATAACATGCATTATTACCCATATTATACAGTTATTATCGGTAGAACAATAATAATTATACTTATTTCTCCCAATATTATCAATATAACATGCATTATTAACCATATTATGCTGTTATTATCGCTAGAGCTATAATAATTGCACTTATTACTCCCAATATTATCAATATAATATGCATTATTACCCATATTATACAGTTAGTATCGCTAGAACTATAATAATTATACCTATTACTTTTATTATTATCAATATAACATGCATTATTACCCATATTATGCAGTTATTATTGATAGAACTATAATAATTATACTTATTACTCCCAATATTATCAATATAACATGCATTATTACCCATATTATACAATTGTTATCGGTAGAACTATAATAATTATACTTATTACTCCCAATATTATCAATATAACATGCATTACTACCCATATTATGCAGTTGTTATCGCTAGAACTGTAATAATTATACTTATTACTTTTATTATTATCAATATAACATGCATTATTACCCATATTATACAGTTATTATCGCTAGAACTATAATAATTATACTTATTACTGCCAATATTATCAATACAACATGCATTATTACCCATATCATGTAGTTATTATCGCTAGAACTATAATAATTATACTAATTGCTGTTATTATTATCAATATAACATGCATTATTACCCATATTATGCAGTTATTATCGCTAGAACCACAATAATAATACTTATTACTTTTATTATTATCAATATAACATACATTATTACCTATATTATACTGTTGTTATCGCTAGAACTATAATAATTATACTTATTACTTTTATTATTATCAATATAACATGCATTATTACCCATATTATACAGTTATTATCGGTAGAACAATAATAATTATACTTATTTCTCCCAATATTATCAATATAACATGCATTATTAACCATATTATGCTGTTATTATCGCTAGAGCTATAATAATTGCACTTATTACTTCCAATATTATCAATATAATATGCATTATTACCCATATTATACAGTTAGTATCGCTAGAACTATAATAATTATACCTATTACTTTTATTATTATCAATATAACATGCATTATTACCCATATTATGCAGTTATTATTGATAGAACTATAATAATTATACTTATTACTCCCAATATTATCAATATAACATGCATTATTACCCATATTATACAATTGTTATCGGTAGAACTATAATAATTATACTTATTACTCCCAATATTATCAATATAACATGCATTACTACCCATATTATGCAGTTGTTATCGCTAGAACTGTAATAATTATACTTATTACTTTTATTATTATCAATATAACATGCATTATTACCCATATTATACAGTTATTATCGCTAGAACTATAATAATTATACTTATTACTGCCAATATTATCAATACAACATGCATTATTACCCATATTATGTAGTTATTATCGCTAGAACTATAATAATTATACTAATTGCTGTTATTATTATCAATATAACATGCATTATTAGCCATATTATGCAGTTGTTATCGCTAGAACTATAATAATTATACTTATTACTTTTATTATTATCAATATAACATGCATTATTACCCATATTATACAGTTATTATCGGTAGAACAATAATAATTATACTTATTTCTCCCAATATTATCAATATAACATGCATTATTACCCATATTATACAGTTGTTATCGGTAGAATTATAATAATTATACTTATTACTCCCAATATTATCAATATACCATGCATTATTACCCATATTATGCAGTTATTATCGCTAGAACTATAATAATTATACTTATTACTGTTACTATTATCAATATAACAGGCATCATTACCCATATTATACTGTTATTATCGCTAGAACTATAATAATTATACTTATTACTCCCAATATTATCAATATAACATGCATTACTACCCATATTATGCAGTTGTTATCGCTAGAACTGTAATAATTATACTTATTACTTTTATTATTATCAATACAACATGCATTATTACCCATATTACGCAGTTATTATCGCTAGAACTATAATAATTATACTCATCGCTGTTACTATTATCAATATAACAGGCATTATTACCCATATTATGCAGTTATTATCGCTAGAGCTATAATAGTTACACATATTACTCCCAATATTAACAATATAACATGCATTATGACCCATATTATACAGTTATTATCGGTAGAACAATAATAATTATACTTATTTCTCCCAATTTTATCAATATAACATGCATTATTAACCATATTATGCTGTTATTATCGCTAGAGCTATAATAATTGCACTTATTACTCCCAATATTATCAATATAATATGCATTATTACCCATATTATACAGTTAGTATCGCTAGAACTATAATAATTATACCTATTACTTTTATTATTATCAATATAACATGCATTATTACCCATATTATGCAGTTATTATTGATAGAACTATAATAATTATACTTATTACTCCCAATATTATCAATATAACATGCATTATTACCCATATTATACAATTGTTATCGGTAGAACTATAATAATTATACTTATTACTCCCAATATTATCAATATAACATGCATTACTACCCATATTATGCAGTTGTTATCGCTAGAACTGTAATAATTATACTTATTACTTTTATTATTATCAATATAACATGCATTATTACCCATATTATACAGTTATTATCGCTAGAACTATAATAATTATACTTATTACTGCCAATATTATCAATACAACATGCATTATTACCCATATTATGTAGTTATTATCGCTAGAACTATAATAATTATACTAATTGCTGTTATTATTATCAATATAACATGCATTATTAGCCATATTATGCAGTTGTTATCGCTAGAACTATAATAATTATACTTATTGCTGTTATTATTATCAATATAATAGGCATTATTACCCATATAATACAGTTATTATCGCTAGAACTATAATAATTATACTTATTACTGCCAATATTATCAATACAACATGCATTATTACCCATATTATGTAGTTATTATCGCTAGAACTATAATAATTATACTTATTGCTGTTATTATTATCAATATAACATGCATTATTAGCCATATTATGCAGTTGTTATCGCTAGATCTATAATAATTATACTTATTACTTTTATTATTATCAATATAACAGGCATTATTACCCATATTATGCAGTTATTATCGCTAGAGCTATAATAGTTACATATATTACTCCCAATATTATCAGTATAACAAGCATTTTTACCCATATTATGCAGTTATTATCGCTAGAACTACAATAATAATACTTATTACTTTTATTATTATCAATATAACAGGCATTATTACCCATATTATGCAGTTATTATCGCTAGAGCTATAATAGTTACACATATTACTCCCAATATTATCAATATGACATGCATTATGACCCATATTATACAGTTATTATTGCTAGAACTGTAATAATTATACTTATTACTTTTATTATTATCAATATAACATGCATTATTACCCATATTATGCAGTTATTATCGCTAGAGCTATAATAGTTACACATATTACTCCCAATATTATCAATATAACATGCATTATTACCCATATTATGCAGTCATTATCGCTAGAACTCCAATAATAATACTTATAACTTTTATTATTATCAATATAACATACATTATTACCCATATTATACTGTTGTTATCGCTGGAACTATAATAATTATACTTATTACTTTTATTATTATCAATATAACATGCATTATTACCCATATTATACAGTTATTATCGTTAGAACTATAATAATTATACTTATTACTCCCAATATTATCAATATACCATGCATTATTACCCATATTATGCAGTTATTATCGCTAGAACTACAATAATAATACTTATCACTTTTATTATTATCAATGTAACATGCATTATTACCCATATTATACTGTTATTATCGCTAGAACTATAATAATTATACTTATTACTCCCAATATTATCAATATACCATGCATTATTACCCATATTATGCAGTTATTATCGCTAGAACTATAATAATTATACTTATTACTGTTACTATTATCAATATAACATGCATTATTACCCATATTATGCAGTTATTATCGCTAGAACTATAATAATTATACTCATTACTTCCAATATTATCAATATAACATGCATTATTACCCATATTATGCAGTTGTTATCGCTAGAACTATAATAATTATACTTATTACTGTTACTATTATCAATATAACATGCATTATTACCCATATTATACGGTTATTATCGCTAGAGCTATAATAGTTACACATATTACTCCCAATATTATCAATATAACATGCATCATTACCCATATTATACTGTTATTATCGCTGGAACTGTAATAATTATACTTATTACTCCCAATATTATCAATATAACATGCATTATGACCCATATTATACAGTTATTATCGCTAGAACTGTAATAATTATATTTACCACTTTTACTATTATCAATATAAGATGCACTATTACCCGTATTATGCAGTTAATACCGCTAGAACTATAATAATTATAGTCATTACCACCAATTTTATCAATATAACATGCATGATTACCCATATTATACAGTTATTATCGTTAGAACTATAATAATTATACTCATTACTTCCAATATTATCAATATAACATGCATTATTACCCATATTGTGCAGTTGTTATCGCTAGAACTATAATAATTATACTTATTGCTGTTATTATTATCAATATAACATGCAATATTAGCCATATTATGCAGTTATTATCGCTAGAACTATAATAATTATACTTATTACTTTTATTATTGTCAATATAACATGCATTATTACCCATATTATGCAGTTGTTATCGCTAGAACTATAATAATTATACTTATTGCTGTTATTATTATCAATATAATAGGCATTATTACCCATATAATACAGTTATTATCGCTAGAACTATAATAATTATACTTATTACTCCCAATATTATCAATATAACATGCATTATGACCCATATTATACAGTTATTATCGCTAGAACTGTAATAATTATATTTACCACTTTTACTATTATCAATATAAGATGCACTATTACCCGTATTATGCAGTTAATACCGCTAGAACTATAATAATTATAGTCATTACCACCAATATTATCAATACAACATGCATTATTACCCATATTATGTAGTTATTATCGCTAGAACTATAATAATTATACTAATTGCTGTTATTATTATCAATATAACATGCAATATTAGCCATATTATGCAGTTATTATCGCTAGAACTATAATAATTATACTTATTACTTTTATTACTGTCAATATAACATGCATTATTACCCATTTTATGTAGTTATTATCGCTAGAACTATAATAATTATACTAATTGCTGTTATTATTATCAATATAACATGCATTATTAGCCATATTATGCAGTTGTTATCGCTAGAACAATAATAATTATACTTATTGCTGTTATTATTATCAATATAACATGCAATATTAGCCATATTATGCAGTTATTATCGCTAGAACTATAATAATTATACTTATTACTTTTATTATTATCAATATAACAGGCATTATTACCCATATTATGCAGTTATTATCGCTAGAGCTATAATAGTTACACATATTACTCCCAATATTATCAATATAACATGCATTATTACCCATATTATGCAGTTATTATCGCTAGAACTACAATAATAATACTTATTGCTGTTATTATTATCAATATAACATGCAATATTAGCCATATTATGCAGTTATTATCGCTAGAACTATAATAATTATACTTATTACTTTTATTATTATCAATATAACAGGCATTATTACCCATATTATGCAGTTATTATCGCTAGAGCTATAATAGTTACACATATTACTCCCAATATTATCAATATAACATGCATTATTACCCATATTATGCAGTTATTATCGCTAGAACTACAATAATAATACTTATTACTTTTATTATTATCAATATAACATGCATTATTACCCATATTATGCAGTTATTATCGCTAGAGCTATAATAGTTACACATATTACTCCCAATATTATCAATATAACATGCATTATGACCCATATTATACAGTTATTATCGCTAGAACTGTAATAATTATACTTATTACTTTTATTATTATCAATATAACAGGCATCATTACCCATATTATACTGTTATTATCGCTAGAACTATAATAATTATACTTATTACTCCCAATATTATCAATATAACATGCATTATGACCCATATTATACAGTTATTATCGCTAGAACTGTAATAATTATATTTACCACTTTTACTATTATCAATATAAGATGCACTATTACCCGTATTATGCAGTTACTACCGCTAGAACTATAATAATTATAGTCATTACCACCAATATTATCAATACAACATGCATTATTACCCATATTATGTAGTTATTATCGCTAGAACTATAATAATTATACTAATTGCTGTTATTATTATCAATATAACATGCTATATTAGCCATATTATGCAGTTATTATCGCTAGAACTATAATATTTATACTTATTACTTTTATTATTGTCAATATAACATGCATTATTACCCATATTATGTAGTTATTATCGCTAGAACTATAATAATTATACTAATTGCTGTTATTATTATCAATATAACATGCATTATTAGCCATATTATGCAGTTGTTATCGCTGGAACTATAATAATTATACTTATTGCTGTTATTATTATCAATATAACATGCAATATTAGCCATATTATGCAGTTATTATCGCTAGAACTATAATAATTATACTTATTACTTTTATTATTATCAATATAACAGGCATTATTACCCATATTATGCAGTTATTATCGCTAGAGCTATAATAGTTACACATATTACTCCCAATATTATCAATATAACATGCATTATTACCCATATTATGCAGTTATTATCGCTAGAACTACAATAATAATACTTATTACTTTTATTATTATCAATATAACATACATTATTACCCATACTATACTGTTGTTATCGCTAGAACTATAATAACTATTCTAACTGCTGTTATTATTATCAATATAACATGCATTATTAGTCATATTATGCAGTTGTTATCGCTAGAACTATAATAATTATACTTATTACTTTTATTATTATCAATATAACAGGCATTATTACCCATATTATGCAGTTATTATCGCTAGAACTATAATAACTATACTTATTGCTGTTACTATTATCAATATAACAGGCATTATTATCCATATTATGCAGTTATTATCGCTAGAGCTATAATAGTTACACATATTACTCCCAATATTATCAATATGACATGCATTATGACCCATATTATACAGTTATTATTGCTAGAACTGTAATAATTATACTTATTACTCCCAATATTATCAATATAACATGCATTATTACCCATATTATGCAGTTGTTATTGCTAGAACTATAATAATTATACTTATTGCTGTTATTATTATCAATATAACATGCAATATTAGCCATATTATGCAGTTATTATCGCTAGAACTATAATAATTATACTTATTACTTTTATTATTGTCAATATAACATGCATTATTACCCATATTATGCAGTTGTTATCGCTAGAACTATAATAATTATACTTATTGCTGTTATTATTATCAATATAATAGGCATTATTACCCATATAATACAGTTATTATCGCTAGAACTATAATAATTATACTTATTACTGCCAATATTATCAATACAACATGCATTATTACCCATATTATGTAGTTATTATCGCTAGAACTATAATAATTATACTTATTGCTGTTATTATTATCAATATAACATGCATTATTAGCCATATTATGCAGTTGTTATCGCTAGAACTATAATAATTATACTTATTACTTTTATTATTATCAATATAACAGGCATTATTACCCATATTATGCAGTTATTATCGCTAGAGCTATAATAGTTACATATATTACTCCCAATATTATCAGTATAACAAGCATTTTTACCCATATTATGCAGTTATTATCGCTAGAACTACAATAATAATACTTATTACTTTTATTATTATCAATATAACATACATTATTACCCATACTATACTGTTGTTATCGCTAGAACTATAATAACTATACTAATTGCTGTTATTATTATCAATATAACATGCATTATTAGTCATATTATGCAGTTGTTATCGCTAGAACTATAATAATTATACTTATTACTTTTATTATTATCAATATAACAGGCATTATTACCCATATTATGCAGTTATTATCGCTAGAGCTATAATAGTTACACATATTACTCCCAATATTATCAATATGACATGCATTATGACCCATATTATACAGTTATTATTGCTAGAACTGTAATAATTATACTTATTACTTTTATTATTATCAATATAACATGCATTATTACCCATATTATGCAGTTATTATCGCTAGAGCTATAATAGTTACACATATTACTCCCAATATTATCAATATAACATGCGTTATGACCCATATTATACAGTTATTATCGCTAGAACTGTAATAATTATACTTATTACTTTTATTATTATCAATATAACATGCATTATTACCCATATTATGCAGTTGTTATCGCTAGAACTATAATAATTATACTTATTGCTGTTATTATTATCAATATAATAGGCATTATTACCCATATAATACAGCTATTATCGCTAGAACTATAATAATTATACTTATTACTGCCAATATTATCAATACAACATGCATTATTACCCATATTATGTAGTTATTATCGCTAGAACTATAATAATTATACTAATTGCTGTTATTATTATCAATATAACATGCATTATTACCCATATTATGCAGTTATTATCGCTAGAACCACAATAATAATACTTATTACTTTTATTACTGTCAATATAACATGCATTATTACCCATTTTATGTAGTTATTATCGCTAGAACTATAATAATTATACTAATTGCTGTTATTATTATCAATATAACATGCATTATTAGCCATATTATGCAGTTGTTATCGCTAGAACTATAATAATTATACTTATTGCTGTTATTATTATCAATATAACATGCATTATTACCCATATTATACAGTTATTATCGGTAGAACAATAATAATTATACTTATTTCTCCCAATATTATCAATATAACATGCATTATTAACCATATTATGCTGTTATTATCGCTAGAGCTATAATAATTGCACTTATTACTCCCAATATTATCAATATAATATGCATTATTACCCATATTATACAGTTAGTATCGCTAGAACTATAATAATTATACCTATTACTTTTATTATTATCAATATAACATGCATTATTACCCATATTATGCAGTTATTATTGATAGAACTATAATAATTATACTTATTACTCCCAATATTATCAATATAACATGCATTATTACCCATATTATACAATTGTTATCGGTAGAACTATAATAATTATACTTATTACTCCCAATATTATCAATATAACATGCATTACTACCCATATTATGCGGTTGTTATCGCTAGAACTGTAATAATTATACTTATTACTTTTATTATTATCAATACAACATGCATTATTACCCATATTACGCAGTTATTATCGCTAGAACTATAATAATTATACTCATCGCTGTTACTATTATCAATATAACAGGCATTATTACCCATATTATGCAGTTATTATCGCTAGAGCTATAATAGTTACACATATTACTCCCAATATTATCAATATAACATGCATTATGACCCATATTATACAGTTATTATCGGTAGAACAATAATAATTATACTTATTTCTCCCAATTTTATCAATATAACATGCATTATTAACCATATTATGCTGTTATTATCGCTAGAGCTATAATAATTGCACTTATTACTCCCAATATTATCAATATAATATGCATTATTACCCATATTATACAGTTAGTATCGCTAGAACTATAATAATTATACCTATTACTTTTATTATTATCAATATAACATGCATTATTACCCATATTATGCAGTTATTATTGATAGAACTATAATAATTATACTTATTACTCCCAATATTATCAATATAACATGCATTATTACCCATATTATACAATTGTTATCGGTAGAACTATAATAATTATACTTATTACTCCCAATATTATCAATATAACATGCATTACTACCCATATTATGCAGTTGTTATCGCTAGAACTGTAATAATTATACTTATTACTTTTATTATTATCAATATAACATGCATTATTACCCATATTATACAGTTATTATCGCTAGAACTATAATAATTATACTTATTACTGCCAATATTATCAATACAACATGCATTATTACCCATATTATGTAGTTATTATCGCTAGAACTATAATAATTATACTAATTGCTGTTATTATTATCAATATAACATGCATTATTAGCCATATTATGCAGTTGTTATCGCTAGAACTATAATAATTATACTTATTGCTGTTATTATTATCAATATAATAGGCATTATTACCCATATAATACAGTTATTATCGCTAGAACTATAATAATTATACTTATTACTGCCAATATTATCAATACAACATGCATTATTACCCATATTATGTAGTTATTATCGCTAGAACTATAATAATTATACTTATTGCTGTTATTATTATCAATATAACATGCATTATTAGCCATATTATGCAGTTGTTATCGCTAGATCTATAATAATTATACTTATTACTTTTATTATTATCAATATAACAGGCATTATTACCCATATTATGCAGTTATTATCGCTAGAGCTATAATAGTTACATATATTACTCCCAATATTATCAGTATAACAAGCATTTTTACCCATATTATGCAGTTATTATCGCTAGAACTACAATAATAATACTTATTACTTTTATTATTATCAATATAACAGGCATTATTACCCATATTATGCAGTTATTATCGCTAGAGCTATAATAGTTACACATATTACTCCCAATATTATCAATATGACATGCATTATGACCCATATTATACAGTTATTATTGCTAGAACTGTAATAATTATACTTATTACTTTTATTATTATCAATATAACATGCATTATTACCCATATTATGCAGTTATTATCGCTAGAGCTATAATAGTTACACATATTACTCCCAATATTATCAATATAACATGCATTATGACCCATATTATACAGTTATTATCGCTAGAACTGTAATAATTATACTTATTACTTTTATTATTATCAATATAACATGCATTATTACCCATATTATGCAGTTGTTATCGCTAGAACTATAATAATTATACTTATTGCTGTTATTATTATCAATATAACATGCAATATTAGCCATACTATGCAGTTATTATCGCTAGAACTATAATAATTATACTTATTACTTTTATTATTGTCAATATAACATGCATTATTACCCATATTATGCAGTTGTTATCGCTAGAACTATAATAATTATACTTATTGCTGTTATTATTATCAATATAACAGGCATTATTACCCATATTATACAGTTATTATCGGTAGAGCTGTAATAATTACACGTATGACTCTCAATATTATCAATACAACATGCTTTATGACCCACACTATACAGTCATTATCACTAGAACTATAATAATTATACTTCTTACTCCCAATGTTGTCAATGTAATATGCATTATTACCCATATTATACAGTTATTATCGGTAGAACAATAATAATTATACTTATTTCTCCCAATATTATCAATATAACATGCATTATTAACCATATTATGCTGTTATTATCGCTAGAGCTATAATAATTGCACTTATTACTCCCAATATTATCAATATAATATGCATTATTACCCATATTATACAGTTAGTATCGCTAGAACTATAATAATTATACCTATTACTTTTATTATTATCAATATAACATGCATTATTACCCATATTATGCAGTTATTATTGATAGAACTATAATAATTATACTTATTACTCCCAATATTATCAATATAACATGCATTACTACCCATATTATGCAGTTGTTATCGCTAGAACTGTAATAATTATACTTATTACTTTTATTATTATCAATATAACATGCATTATTACCCATATTATACAGTTATTATCGCTAGAACTATAATAATTATACTTATTACTGCCAATATTATCAATACAACATGCATTATTACCCATATTATGTAGTTATTATCGCTAGAACTATAATAATTATACTAATTGCTGTTATTATTATCAATATAACATGCATTATTAGCCATATTATGCAGTTGTTATCGCTAGAACTATAATAATTATACTTATTGCTGTTATTATTATCAATATAATAGGCATTATTACCCATATAATACAGTTATTATCGCTAGAACTATAATAATTATACTTATTACTGCCAATATTATCAATACAACATGCATTATTACCCATATTATGTAGTTATTATCGCTAGAACTATAATAATTATACTTATTGCTGTTATTATTATCAATATAACATGCATTATTAGCCATATTATGCAGTTGTTATCGCTAGATCTATAATAATTATACTTATTACTTTTATTATTATCAATATAACAGGCATTATTACCCATATTATGCAGTTATTATCGCTAGAGCTATAATAGTTACATATATTACTCCCAATATTATCAGTATAACAAGCATTTTTACCCATATTATGCAGTTATTATCGCTAGAACTACAATAATAATACTTATTACTTTTATTATTATCAATATAACAGGCATTATTACCCATATTATGCAGTTATTATCGCTAGAGCTATAATAGTTACACATATTACTCCCAATATTATCAATATGACATGCATTATGACCCATATTATACAGTTATTATTGCTAGAACTGTAATAATTATACTTATTACTTTTATTATTATCAATATAACATGCATTATTACCCATATTATGCAGTTATTATCGCTAGAGCTATAATAGTTACACATATTACTCCCAATATTATCAATATAACATGCATTATGACCCATATTATACAGTTATTATCGCTAGAACTGTAATAATTATACTTATTACTTTTATTATTATCAATATAACATGCATTATTACCCATATTATGCAGTCATTATCGCTACTACTATAATAATTATAGTCATTACTCCCAATATTATCAATATAACATGCATTATTACCCATATTATGCAGTTATTATCGCTAGAACTACAATAATAATACTTATTACTTTTATTATTATCAATATAACATACATTATTACCCATACTATACTGTTGTTATCGCTAGAACTATAATAACTATACTAATTGCTGTTATTATTATCAATATAACATGCATTATTAGTCATATTATGCAGTTGTTATCGCTAGAACTATAATAATTATACTTATTACTTTTATTATTATCAATATAACAGGAATTATTACCCATATTATGCAGTTATTATCGCTAGAACTATAATAACTATACTTATTGCTGTTACTATTATCAATATAACAGGCATTATTACCCATATTATGCAGTTATTATCGCTAGAGCTATAATAGTTACACATATTACTCCCAATATTATCAATATGACATGCATTATGACCCATATTATACAGTTATTATTGCTAGAACTGTAATAATTATACTTATTACTTTTATTATTATCAATATAACATGCATTATTACCCATATTATGCAGTTATTATCGCTAGAGCTATAATAGTTACACATATTACTCCCAATATTATCAATATAACATGCATTATGACCCATATTATACAGTTATTATCGCTAGAACTGTAATAATTATACTTATTACTTTTATTATTATCAATATAACAGGCATCATTACCCATATTATACTGTTATTATCGCTAGAACTATAATAATTATACTTATTACTCCCAATATTATCAATATAACATGCATTATGACCCATATTATACAGTTATTATCGCTAGAACTGTAATAATTATATTTACCACTTTTACTATTATCAATATAAGATGCACTATTACCCGTATTATGCAGTTAATACCGCTAGAACTATAATAATTATAGTCATTACCACCAATATTATCAATATAACATGCATGTTTACCCATATTATACAGTTATTATCGTTAGAACTATAATAATTATACTTATTACTCCCAATATTATCAATATAACATGCATTATTACCCATATTATGCAGTTGTTATCGCTAGAACTATAATAATTATACTTATTGCTGTTATTATTATCAATATAACATGCATTACTACCCATATTATGCAGTTATTATCGCTAGAACTATAATAATTATACTTATTGCTGTTATTTTTATCAACATAACATGCATTATTACCCATATTATACAGTTATTATCGGTAGCTATAATAATTACACGTATGACTCCCAACATTATCAATACAGCATGCTTTATGACCCACACTATACAGTCATTATCGCTAGAACAATAATAATTATACTTCTTACTCCCAATGTTGTCAATGTAATATGCATTATTACCCATATTATACAGTTATTATCGTTAGAACTGTAATAATTATACTTATTACTTTTATTATTATCAATATAACATGCATTATTACCCATATTATGCAGTTATTATCGCTACTACTATAATAATTATAGTCATTTCTACCAATATTATCAATATAACATGCATTATTACCCATATTATGCAGTTATTATCGCTAGAACTATAATAGCTATACATATTGCTGTTACTATTATCAATATAACATGCATTACTACCCATATTATGCAGTTGTTATCCCTAGAACTGTAATAATTATACTTATTACTTTTATTATTATCAATATAACATGCATTATTACCCATATTATGCAGTTGTTATCGCTAGAACTATAATAATTAAACTTATTGCTGTTATTATTATCAATATAATAGGCATTATTACCCATATTATACAGTTATTATCGCTAGAACTATAATAATTATACTTATTACTGCCAATATTTTCAATACAACATGCATTATTACCCATATTATGTAGTTATTATCGCTAGAACTATAATAATTATACTCATTGCTGTTATCATTATCAATATAACATGCATTATTAGCCATATTATCCAGTTGTTATCGCTAGAACTATAATAATTATACTTATTACTTTTATTATTATCAATATAACAGGCATTATTACCCATATTATGCAGTTATTATCGCTAGAACTATAATAATTATACTTATTGCTGTTATTATTATCAATATAACATGCAATATTAGCCATATTATACTGTTGTTATCGCTAGAACTATAATAATTATACTTATTACTTTTAGTATTATCAATATAACATGCATTATTACCCATATTATACAGTTATTATCGGTAGAACAATAATAATTATACTTATTTCTCCCAATATTATGAATATAACATGCATTATTACCCATATTATGCAGTTATTATTGATAGAACTATAATAATTATACTTATTACTCCCAATATTATCAATATAACATGCATTATTACCCATATTATACAGTTGTTATCGGTAGAACTATAATAATTATACTTATTACTCCCAATATTATCAATATATCATGCATTATTACCCATATTATGCAGTTATTATCGCTAGAACTATAATAATTATACTTATTACTGTTACTATTATCAATATAACAGGCATCATTACCCATATTATACTGTTATTATCGCTAGAACTATAATAATTATACTTATTACTCCCAATATTATCAATATAACATGCATTACTACCCATATTATGCAGTTGTTATCGCTAGAACTGTAATAATTATACTTATTACTTTTATTATTATCAATATAACATGCATTATTACCCATATTATACAGTTATTATCGCTAGAACTATAATAATTATACTTATTACTGCCAATATTATCAATACAACATGCATTATTACCCATATTATGTAGTTATTATCGCTAGAACTATAATAATTATACTAATTGCTGTTATTATTATCAATATAACATGCATTATTAGCCATATTATGCAGTTGTTATCGCTAGAACTATAATAACTATACTAATTGCTGTTATTGTTATCAATATAACATGCATTATTAGTCATATTATGCAGTTGTTATCGCTAGAACTATAATAATTATACTTATTACTTTTATTATTATCAATATAACAGGCATTATTACCCATATTATGCAGTTATTATCGCTAGAACTATAATAACTGTACTTATTGCTGTTACTATTATCAATATAACAGGCATTATTACCCATATTATGCAGTTATTATCGCTAGAGCTATAATAGTTACACATATTACTCCCAATATTATCAATATGACATGCATTATGACCCATATTATACAGTTATTATTGCTAGAACTGTAATAATTATACTTATTACTTTTATTATTATCAATATAACATGCATTATTACCCATATTATGCAGTTATTATCGCTAGAGCTATAATAGTTACACATATTACTCCCAATATTATCAATATAACATGCATTATGACCCATATTATACAGTTATTATCGCTAGAACTGTAATAATTATACTTATTGCTGTTATTATTATCAATATAACAGGCATCATTACCCATATTATACTGTTATTATCGCTAGAACTGTAATAATTATACTTATTACTCCCAATATTATCAATATAACATGCATTATGACCCATATTATACAGTTATTATCGCTAGAACTGTAATAATTATATTTACCACTTTTACTATTATCAATATAAGATGCACTATTACCCGTATTATGCAGTTAATACCGCTAGAACTACAATAATTATAGTCATTACCACCAATTTTATCAATATAACATGCATGATTACCCATATTATACAGTTATTATCGTTAGAACTATAATAATTATACTTATTACTTCCAATATTATCAATATAACATGCATTATTACCCATATTATGCAGTTGTTATCGCTAGAACTATAATAATTATACTTATTGCTGTTATTATTATCAATATAACATGCAATATTAGCCATATTATGCAGTTATTATCGCTAGAACTATAATAATTATACTTATTACTTTTATTATTGTCAATATAACATGCATTATTACCCATATTATGCAGTTGTTATCGCTAGAACTATAATAATTATACTTATTGCTGTTATTATTATCAATATAATAGGCATTATTACCCATATAATACAGTTATTATCGCTAGAACTATAATAATTATACTTATTACTCCCAATATTATCAATATAACATGCATTATGACCCATATTATACAGTTATTATCGCTAGAACTGTAATAATTATATTTACCACTTTTACTATTATCAATATGAGATGCACTATTACCCGTATTATGCAGTTAATACCGCTAGAACTATAATAATTATAGTCATTACCACCAATATTATCAATACAACATGCATTATTACCCATATTATGTAGTTATTATCGCTAGAACTATAATAATTATACTAATTGCTGTTATTATTATCAATATAACATGCATTATTAGCCATATTATGCAGTTGTTATCGCTAGAACTATAATAATTATACTTATTGCTGTTATTATTATCAATATAACATGCAATATTAGCCATATTATGCAGTTATTATCGCTAGAACTATAATAATTATACTTATTACTTTTATTATTATCAATATAACAGGCATTATTACCCATATTATGCAGTTATTATCGCCAGAGCTATAATAGTTACACATATTACTCCCAATATTATCAATATAACATGCATTATTACCCATATTATGCAGTTGTTATCGCTAGAACTACAATAATAATACTTATTACTTTTATTATTATCAATATAACATACATTATTACCCATACTATACTGTTGTTATCGCTAGAACTATAATAACTATACTAACTGCTGTTATTATTATCAATATAACATGCATTATTAGTCATATTATGCAGTTGTTATCGCTAGAACTATAATAATTATACTTATTACTTTTATTATTATCAATATAACAGGCATTATTACCCATATTATGCAGTTATTATCGCTAGAACTATAATAACTATACTTATTGCTGTTACTATTATCAATATAACAGGCATTATTATCCATATTATGCAGTTATTATCGCTAGAGCTATAATAGTTACACATATTACTCCCAATATTATCAATATAACATGCATTATGACCCATATTATACAGTTATTATCGCTAGAACTGTAATAATTATACTTATTACTTTTATTATTATCAATATAACAGGCATCATTACCCATATTATACTGTTATTATCGCTAGAACTATAATAATTATACTTATTACTCCCAATATTATCAATATAACATGCATTATGACCCATATTATACAGTTATTATCGCTAGAACTGTAATAATTATATTTACCACTTTTACTATTATCAATATAAGATGCACTATTACCCGTATTATGCAGTTAATACCGCTAGAACTATAATAATTATAGTCATTACCACCAATATTATCAATATAACATGCATGATTACCCATATTATACAGTTATTATCGTTAGAACTATAATAATTATACTTATTACTCCCAATATTATCAATATAACATGCATTATTACCCATATTATGCAGTTGTTATTGCTAGAACTATAATAATTATACTTATTGCTGTTATTATTATCAATATAACATGCAATATTAGCCATATTATGCAGTTATTATCGCTAGAACTATAATAATTATACTTATTACTTTTATTATTGTCAATATAACATGCATTATTACCCATATTATGCAGTTGTTATCGCTAGAACTATAATAATTATACTTATTGCTGTTATTATTATCAATATAATAGGCATTATTACCCATATAATACAGTTATTATCGCTAGAACTATAATAATTATACTTATTACTGCCAATATTATCAATACAACATGCATTATTACCCATATTATGTAGTTATTATCGCTAGAACTATAATAATTATACTTATTGCTGTTATTATTATCAATATAACATGCATTATTAGCCATATTATGCAGTTGTTATCGCTAGAACTATAATAATTATACTTATTACTTTTATTATTATCAATATAACAGGCATTATTACCCATATTATGCAGTTATTATCGCTAGAGCTATAATAGTTACATATATTACTCCCAATATTATCAGTATAACAAGCATTTTTACCCATATTATGCAGTTATTATCGCTAGAACTACAATAATAATACTTATTACTTTTATTATTATCAATATAACATACATTATTACCCATACTATACTGTTGTTATCGCTAGAACTATAATAACTATACTAATTGCTGTTATTATTATCAATATAACATGCATTATTAGTCATATTATGCAGTTGTTATCGCTAGAACTATAATAATTATACTTATTACTTTTATTATTATCAATATAACAGGCATTATTACCCATATTATGCAGTTATTATCGCTAGAGCTATAATAGTTACACATATTACTCCCAATATTATCAATATGGCATGCATTATGACCCATATTATACAGTTATTATTGCTAGAACTGTAATAATTATACTTATTACTTTTATTATTATCAATATAACATGCATTATTACCCATATTATGCAGTTATTATCGCTAGAGCTATAATAGTTACACATATTACTCCCAATATTATCAATATAACATGCATTATGACCCATATTATACAGTTATTATCGCTAGAACTGTAATAATTATACTTATTACTTTTATTATTATCAATATAACATGCATTATTACCCATATTATGCAGTTGTTATCGCTAGAACTATAATAACTATACTTATTGCTGTTATTATTATCAATATAATAGGCATTATTACCCATATAATACAGCTATTATCGCTAGAACTATAATAATTATACTTATTACTGCCAATATTATCAATACAACATGCATTATTACCCATATTATGTAGTTATTATCGCTAGAACTATAATAATTATACTAATTGCTGTTATTATTATCAATATAACATGCATTATTACCCATATTATGCAGTTATTATCGCTAGAACCACAATAATAATACTTATTACTTTTATTATTATCAATATAACATACATTATTACCTATATTATACTGTTGTTATCGCTAGAACTATAATAATTATACTTATTACTTTTATTATTATCAATATAACATGCATTATTACCCATATTATACAGTTATTATCGGTAGAACAATAATAATTATACTTATTTCTCCCAATATTATCAATATAACATGCATTATTAACCATATTATGCTGTTATTATCGCTAGAGCTATAATAATTGCACTTATTACTCCCAATATTATCAATATAATATGCATTATTACCCATATTATACAGTTAGTATCGCTAGAACTATAATAATTATACCTATTACTTTTATTATTATCAATATAACATGCATTATTACCCATATTATGCAGTTATTATTGATAGAACTATAATAATTATACTTATTACTCCCAATATTATCAATATAACATGCATTATTACCCATATTATACAATTGTTATCGGTAGAACTATAATAATTATACTTATTACTCCCAATATTATCAATATAACATGCATTACTACCCATATTATGCAGTTGTTATCGCTAGAACTGTAATAATTATACTTATTACTTTTATTATTATCAATATAACATGCATTATTACCCATATTATACAGTTATTATCGCTAGAACTATAATAATTATACTTATTACTGCCAATATTATCAATACAACATGCATTATTACCCATATTATGTAGTTATTATCGCTAGAACTATAATAATTATACTAATTGCTGTTATTATTATCAATATAACATGCATTATTAGCCATATTATGCAGTTGTTATCGCTAGAACTATAATAATTATACTTATTACTTTTATTATTATCAATATAACATGCATTATTACCCATATTATACAGTTATTATCGGTAGAACAATAATAATTATACTTATTTCTCCCAATATTATCAATATAACATGCATTATTACCCATATTATACAGTTGTTATCGGTAGAACTATAATAATTATACTTATTACTCCCAATATTATCAATATACCATGCATTATTACCCATATTATGCAGTTATTATCGCTAGAACTATAATAATTATACTTATTACTCCCAATATTATCAATATAACATGCATTACTACCCATATTATGCAGTTGTTATCGCTAGAACTGTAATAATTATACTTATTACTTTTATTATTATCAATACAACATGCATTATTGCCCATATTACGCAGTTATTATCGCTAGAACTATAATAATTATACTCATCGCTGTTACTATTATCAATATAACAGGCATTATTACCCATATTATGCAGTTATTATCGCTAGAGCTATAATAGTTACACGTATTACTCCCAATATTATCAATATAACATGCATTATGACCCATATTATACAGTTATTATCGGTAGAACAATAATAATTATACTTATTTCTCCCAATTTTATCAATATAACATGCATTATTAGTCATATTATGCAGTTGTTATCGCTAGAACTATAATAATTATACTTATTACTTTTATTATTATCAATATAACAGGCATTATTACCCATATTATGCAGTTATTATCGCTAGAGCTATAATAGTTACACATATTACTCCCAATATTATCAATATGACATGCATTATGACCCATATTATACAGTTATTATTGCTAGAACTGTAATAATTATACTTATTACTTTTATTATTATCAATATAACATGCATTATTACCCATATTATGCAGTTATTATCGCTAGAGCTATAATAGTTACACATATTACTCCCAATATTATCAATATAACATGCATTATGACCCATATTATACAGTTATTATCGCTAGAACTGTAATAATTATACTTATTACTTTTATTATTATCAATATAACATGCATTATTACCCATATTATGCAGTTGTTATCGCTAGAACTATAATAACTATACTTATTGCTGTTATTATTATCAATATAATAGGCATTATTACCCATATAATGCAGCTATTATCGCTAGAACTATAATAATTATACTTATTACTGCCAATATTATCAATACAACATGCATTATTACCCATATTATGTAGTTATTATCGCTAGAACTATAATAATTATACTAATTGCTGTTATTATTATCAATATAACATGCATTATTACCCATATTATGCAGTTATTATCGCTAGAACCACAATAATAATACTTATTACTTTTATTATTATCAATATAACATACATTATTACCTATATTATACTGTTGTTATCGCTAGAACTATAATAATTATACTTATTACTTTTATTATTATCAATATAACATGCATTATTACCCATATTATACAGTTATTATCGGTAGAACAATAATAATTATACTTATTTCTCCCAATATTATCAATATAACATGCATTATTAACCATATTATGCTGTTATTATCGCTAGAGCTATAATAATTGCACTTATTACTCCCAATATTATCAATATAATATGCATTATTACCCATATTATACAGTTAGTATCGCTAGAACTATAATAATTATACCTATTACTTTTATTATTATCAATATAACATGCATTATTACCCATATTATGCAGTTATTATTGATAGAACTATAATAATTATACTTATTACTCCCAATATTATCAATATAACATGCATTATTACCCATATTATACAATTGTTATCGGTAGAACTATAATAATTATACTTATTACTCCCAATATTATCAATATAACATGCATTACTACCCATATTATGCAGTTGTTATCGCTAGAACTGTAATAATTATACTTATTACTTTTATTATTATCAATATAACATGCATTATTACCCATATTATACAGTTATTATCGCTAGAACTATAATAATTATACTTATTACTGCCAATATTATCAATACAACATGCATTATTACCCATATTATGTAGTTATTATCGCTAGAACTATAATAATTATACTAATTGCTGTTATTATTATCAATATAACATGCATTATTAGCCATATTATGCAGTTGTTATCGCTAGAACTATAATAATTATACTTATTACTTTTATTATTATCAATATAACATGCATTATTACCCATATTATACAGTTATTATCGGTAGAACAATAATAATTATACTTATTTCTCCCAATATTATCAATATAACATGCATTATTACCCATATTATACAGTTGTTATCGGTAGAACTATAATAATTATACTTATTACTCCCAATATTATCAATATACCATGCATTATTACCCATATTATGCAGTTATTATCGCTAGAACTATAATAATTATACTTATTACTCCCAATATTATCAATATAA
Organism: Megachile leachella; assembly: GCA_963576845.1. Classification (NCBI taxonomy): domain Eukaryota; kingdom Metazoa; phylum Arthropoda; class Insecta; order Hymenoptera; family Megachilidae; genus Megachile; species Megachile leachella. The sequence goes on along the minus strand of OY756255.1, from coordinate 2,436,033 downwards.
CATGCATTACTACCCATATTATGCAGTTGTTATCGCTAGAACTGTAATAATTATACTTATTACTTTTATTATTATCAATACAACATGCATTATTGCCCATATTACGCAGTTATTATCGCTAGAACTATAATAATTATACTCATCGCTGTTACTATTATCAATATAACAGGCATTATTACCCATATTATGCAGTTATTATCGCTAGAGCTATAATAGTTACACATATTACTCCCAATATTATCAATATAACATGCATTATGACCCATATTATACAGTTATTATCGGTAGAACAATAATAATTATACTTATTTCTCCCAATTTTATCAATATAACATGCATTATTAACCATATTATGCTGTTATTATCGCTAGAGCTATAATAATTGCACTTATTACTCCCAATATTATCAATATAATATGCATTATTACCCATATTATACAGTTAGTATCGCTAGAACTATAATAATTATACCTATTACTTTTATTATTATCAATATAACATGCATTATTACCCATATTATGCAGTTATTATTGATAGAACTATAATAATTATACTTATTACTCCCAATATTATCAATATAACATGCATTATTACCCATATTATACAATTGTTATCGGTAGAACTATAATAATTATACTTATTACTCCCAATATTATCAATATAACATGCATTACTACCCATATTATGCAGTTGTTATCGCTAGAACTGTAATAATTATACTTATTACTTTTATTATTATCAATATAACATGCATTATTACCCATATTATACAGTTATTATCGCTAGAACTATAATAATTATACTTATTACTGCCAATATTATCAATACAACATGCATTATTACCCATATTATGTAGTTATTATCGCTAGAACTATAATAATTATACTAATTGCTGTTATTATTATCAATATAACATGCATTATTAGCCATATTATGCAGTTGTTATCGCTAGAACTATAATAATTATACTTATTACTGCCAATATTATCAATACAACATGCATTATTACCCATATTATGTAGTTATTATCGCTAGAACTATAATAATTATACTTATTGCTGTTATTATTGTCAATATAACATGCATTATTACCCATATTATGCAGTTGTTATCGCTAGAACTATAATAATTATACTTATTGCTGTTATTATTATCAATATAACAGGCATTATTACCCATATTATACAGTTATTATCGCTAGGACTATAATAATTATACTTATTACTCCCAATATTATCAATATAACATGCATTATGACCCATGTTATACAGTTATTATCGCTAGAACTGTAATAATTATATTTACCACTTTTACTATTATCAATATAAGATGCACTATTACCCGTATCATGCAGTTATCATCGCTAGAACTATAATAATTGTAGTCATTACCACCAATATTATCAATATAACATGCATGATTACCCATATTATACAGTTATTATCGTTAGAACTATAATAATTATACTTATTACTCCCAATATTATCAATATAACGTGCATTATTACCCATATTATGCAGTTGTTATCGCTAGAACTATAATAATTATACTTATTGCTGTTATTATTGTCAATATAACATGCATTATTACCCATATTATGCAGTTGTTATCGCTAGAACTATAATAATTATACTTATTGCTGTTATTATTATCAATATAACAGGCATTATTACCCATATTATACAGTTATTATCGCTAGGACTATAATAATTATACTTATTACTCCCAATATTATCAATATAACATGCATTATGACCCATGTTATACAGTTATTATCGCTAGAACTGTAATAATTATATTTACCACTTTTACTATTATCAATATAAGATGCACTATTAACCGTATTATGCAGTTATCATCGCTAGAACTATAATAATTATAGTCATTACCACCAATATTATCAATATAACATGCATGATTACCCATATTATACAGTTATTATCGTTAGAACTATAATAATTATACTTATTACACCCAATATTATCAATATAACATGCATTATTACCCACATTATGCAGTTGTTATCGCTAGAACTATAATAATTATACTTATTGCTGTTATTATTATCAATATAACAGGCATTATTACCCATATTATACAGTTATTATCGCTAGAACTATAATAATTATACTTATTACTTTTATTATTATCAATATAACATGCATTATTACCCATATTATACAGTTATTATCGGTAGAACAATAATAATTATACTTATTTCTCCCAATATTATCAATATAACATGCATTATTACCCATATTATACAGTTGTTATCGGTAGAACTATAATAATTATACTTATTACTCCCAATATTATCAATATACCATGCATTATTACCCATATTATGCAGTTATTATCGCTAGAACTATAATAATTATACTTATTACTCCCAATATTATCAATATAACATGCATTACTACCCATATTATGCAGTTGTTATCGCTAGAACTGTAATAATTATACTTATTACTTTTATTATTATCAATACAACATGCATTATTGCCCATATTACGCAGTTATTATCGCTAGAACTATAATAATTATACTCATCGCTGTTACTATTATCAATATAACAGGCATTATTACCCATATTATGCAGTTATTATCGCTAGAGCTATAATAGTTACACATATTACTCCCAATATTATCAATATAACATGCATTATGACCCATATTATACAGTTATTATCGGTAGAACAATAATAATTATACTTATTTCTCCCAATTTTATCAATATAACATGCATTATTAGTCATATTATGCAGTTGTTATCGCTAGAACTATAATAATTATACTTATTACTTTTATTATTATCAATATAACAGGCATTATTACCCATATTATGCAGTTATTATCGCTAGAGCTATAATAGTTACACATATTACTCCCAATATTATCAATATGACATGCATTATGACCCATATTATACAGTTATTATTGCTAGAACTGTAATAATTATACTTATTACTTTTATTATTATCAATATAACATGCATTATTACCCATATTATGCAGTTATTATCGCTAGAGCTATAATAGTTACACATATTACTCCCAATATTATCAATATAACATGCATTATGACCCATATTATACAGTTATTATCGCTAGAACTGTAATAATTATACTTATTACTTTTATTATTATCAATATAACATGCATTATTACCCATATTATGCAGTTGTTATCGCTAGAACTATAATAACTACTTATTGCTGTTATTATTATCAATATAATAGGCATTATTACCCATATAATACAGCTATTATCGCTAGAACTATAATAATTATACTTATTACTGCCAATATTATCAATACAACATGCATTATTACCCATATTATGTAGTTATTATCGCTAGAACTATAATAATTATACTAATTGCTGTTATTATTATCAATATAACATGCATTATTACCCATATTATGCAGTTATTATCGCTAGAACCACAATAATAATACTTATTACTTTTATTATTATCAATATAACATACATTATTACCTATATTATACTGTTGTTATCGCTAGAACTATAATAATTATACTTATTACTTTTATTATTATCAATATAACATGCATTATTACCCATATTATACAGTTATTATCGGTAGAACAATAATAATTATACTTATTTCTCCCAATATTATCAATATAACATGCATTATTAACCATATTATGCTGTTATTATCGCTAGAGCTATAATAATTGCACTTATTACTCCCAATATTATCAATATAATATGCATTATTACCCATATTATACAGTTATTATCGCTAGAGCTATAATAGTTACACATATTACTCCCAATATTATCAATACAGCATGCTTTATGACCCACACTATACAGTCATTATCGCTAGAACAATAATAATTATACTTCTTACTCCCAATGTTGTCAATGTAATATGCATTATTACCCATATTATACAGTTATTATCGTTAGAACTGTAATAATTATACTTATTACTTTTATTATTATCAATATAACATGCATTATTACCCATATTATGCAGTCATTATCGCTACTACTATAATAATTATAGTCATTACTACCAATGGTATCAATATAACATGCATTATTACCCATATTATACAGTTATTATCGGTAGAACTACAATAATAATACTTATTACTTTTATTATTATCAATATAACATACATTATTACCCATACTATACTGTTGTTATCGCTAGAACTATAATAACTATACTAATTGCTGTTATTATTATCAATATAACATGCATTATTAGTCATATTATGCAGTTGTTATCGCTAGAACTATAATAATTATACTTATTACTTTTATTATTATCAATATAACAGGAATTATTACCCATATTATGCAGTTATTATCGCTAGAACTATAATAACTATACTTATTGCTGTTACTATTATCAATATAACAGGCATTATTACCCATATTATGCAGTTATTATCGCTAGAGCTATAATAGTTACACATATTACTCCCAATATTATCAATATGACATGCATTATGACCCATATTATACAGTTATTATTGCTAGAACTGTAATAATTATACTTATTACTTTTATTATTATCAATATAACATGCATTATTACCCATATTATGCAGTTATTATCGCTAGAGCTATAATAATTACACATATTACTCCCAATATTATCAATATAACATGCATTATGACCCATATTATACAGTTATTATCGCTAGAACTGTAATAATTATACTTATTACTTTTATTATTATCAATATAACAGGCATCATTACCCATATTATACTGTTATTATCGCTAGAACTATAATAATTATACTTATTACTCCCAATATTATCAATATAACATGCATTATGACCCATATTATACAGTTATTATCGCTAGAACTGTAATAATTATATTTACCACTTTTACTATTATCAATATAAGATGCACTATTACCCGTATTATGCAGTTAATACCGCTAGAACTATAATAATTATAGTCATTACCACCAATATTATCAATATAACATGCATGTTTACCCATATTATACAGTTATTATCGTTAGAACTATAATAATTATACTTATTACTCCCAATATTATCAATATAACATGCATTATTACCCATATTATGCAGTTGTTATCGCTAGAACTATAATAATTATACTTATTGCTGTTATTATTATCAATATAACATGCATTACTACCCATATTATGCAGTTATTATCGCTAGAACTATAATAATTATACTTATTGCTGTTATTTTTATCAACATAACATGCATTATTACCCATATTATACAGTTATTATCGGTAGAGCTATAATAATTACACGTATGACTCCCAACATTATCAATACAGCATGCTTTATGACCCACACTATACAGTCATTATCGCTAGAACAATAATAATTATACTTATTGCTGTTACTATTATCAATATAACAGGCATTATTACCCATATTATGCAGTTATTATCGCTAGAGCTATAATAGTTACACATATTACTCCCAATATTATCAATATAACATGCATTATTACCCATATTATGCAGTTATTATCGCTAGAACTACAATAATAATACTTATTACTTTTATTATTATCAATATAACATACATTATTACCCATATTATACTGTTGTTATCGCTAGAACTATAATAACTATACTAATTGCTGTTATTATTATCAATATAACATGCATTATTAGTCATATTATGCAGTTGTAATCGCTATAACTATAATAATTATACTTATTACTTTTATTATTATCAATATAACAGGCATTATTACCCATATTATGCAGTTATTATCGCTAGAACTATAATAACTATACTTATTGCTGTTACTATTATCAATATAACAGGCATTATTACCCATATTATGCAGTTATTATCGCTAGAGCTATAATAGTTACACATATTACTCCCAATATTATCAATATGACATGCATTATGACCCATATTATACAGTTATTATTGCTAGAACTGTAATAATTATACTTATTACTTTTATTATTATCAATATAACATGCATTATTACCCATATTATGCAGTTATTATCGCTAGAGCTATAATAGTTACACATATTACTCCCAATATTATCAATATAACATGCATTATGACCCATATTATACAGTTATTATCGCTAGAACTGTAATAATTATACTTATTACTCCCAATATTATCAATATAACATGTATTACTACCCATATTATGCAGTTGTTATCGCTAGAACTGTAATAATTATACTTATTACTTTTATTATTATCAATATAACATGCATTATTACCCATATTATGCAGTTATTATCGCTAGAGCTATAATAGTTACACATATTACTCCCAATATTATCAATACAGCATGCTTTATGACCCACACTATACAGTCATTATCGCTAGAACAATAATAATTATACTTCTTACTCCCAATGTTGTCAATGTAATATGCATTATTACCCATATTATACAGTTATTATCGTTAGAACTGTAATAATTATACTTATTACTTTTATTATTATCAATATAACATGCATTATTACCCATATTATGCAGTCATTATCGCTACTACTATAATAATTATAGTCATTACTACCAATGTTATCAATATAACATGCATTATTACCCATATTATACAGTTATTATCGGTAGAGCTATAATAATTACACGTATGACTCCCAACATTATCAATACAGCATGCTTTATGACCCACACTATACAGTCATTATCGCTAGAACAATAATAATTATACTTCTTACTCCCAATGTTGTCAATGTAATATGCATTATTACCCATATTATACAGTTATTATCGTTAGAACTGTAATAATTATACTTATTACTTTTATTATTATCAATATAACATGCATTATTACCCATATTATGCAGTCATTATCGCTACTACTATAATAATTATAGTCATTACTCCCAATATTATCAATATAACATGCATTATTACCCATATTATGCAGTTATTATCGCTAGAACTACAATAATAATACTTATTACTTTTATTATTATCAATATAACATACATTATTACCCATACTATACTGTTGTTATCGCTAGAACTATAATAACTATACTAATTGCTGTTATTATTATCAATATAACATGCATTATTAGTCATATTATGCAGTTGTTATCGCTAGAACTATAATAATTATACTTATTACTTTTATTATTATCAATATAACAGGAATTATTACCCATATTATGCAGTTATTATCGCTAGAACTGTAATAATTATACTTATTACTTTTATTATTATCAATATAACATGCATTATTACCCATATTATGCAGTTATTATCGCTAGAGCTATAATAGTTACACATATTACTCCCAATATTATCAATACAGCATGCTTTATGACCCACACTATACAGTCATTATCGCTAGAACAATAATAATTATACTTCTTACTCCCAATGTTGTCAATGTAATATGCATTATTACCCATATTATACAGTTATTATCGTTAGAACTGTAATAATTATACTTATTACTTTTATTATTATCAATATAACATGCATTATTACCCATATTATGCAGTCATTATCGCTACTACTATAATAATTATAGTCATTACTACCAATGTTATCAATATAACATGCATTATTACCCATATTATACAGTTATTATCGGTAGAGCTATAATAATTACACGTATGACTCCCAACATTATCAATACAGCATGCTTTATGACCCACACTATACAGTCATTATCGCTAGAACAATAATAATTATACTTCTTACTCCCAATGTTGTCAGTGTAATATGCATTATTACCCATATTATACAGTTATTATCGTTAGAACTGTAATAATTATACTTATTACTTTTATTATTATCAATATAACATGCATTATTACCCATATTATGCAGTCATTATCGCTACTACTATAATAATTATAGTCATTACTCCCAATATTATCAATATAACATGCATTATTACCCATATTATGCAGTTATTATCGCTAGAACTACAATAATAATACTTATTACTTTTATTATTATCAATATAACATACATTATTACCCATACTATACTGTTGTTATCGCTAGAACTATAATAACTATACTAATTGCTGTTATTATTATCAATATAACATGCATTATTAGTCATATTATGCAGTTGTTATCGCTAGAACTATAATAATTATACTTATTACTTTTATTATTATCAATATAACAGGAATTATTACCCATATTATGCAGTTATTATCGCTAGAACTATAATAACTATACTTATTGCTGTTACTATTATCAATATAACAGGCATTATTACCCATATTATGCAGTTATTATCGCTAGAGCTATAATAGTTACACATATTACTCCCAATATTATCAATATGACATGCATTATGACCCATATTATACAGTTATTATTGCTAGAACTGTAATAATTATACTTATTACTTTTATTATTATCAATATAACATGCATTATTACCCATATTATGCAGTTATTATCGCTAGAGCTATAATAGTTACACATGTTACTCCCAATATTATCAATATAACATGCATTATGACCCATATTATACAGTTATTATCGCTAGAACTGTAATAATTATACTTATTACTTTTATTATTATCAATATAACAGGCATCATTACCCATATTATACTGTTATTATCGCTAGAACTATAATAATTATACTTATTACTCCCAATATTATCAATATAACATGCATTATGACCCATATTATACAGTTATTATCGCTAGAACTGTAATAATTATATTTACCACTTTTACTATTATCAATATAAGATGCACTATTACCCGTATTATGCAGTTAATACCGCTAGAACTATAATAATTATAGTCATTACCACCAATATTATCAATATAACATGCATGTTTACCCATATTATACAGTTATTATCGTTAGAACTATAATAATTATACTTATTACTCCCAATATTATCAATATAACATGCATTATTACCCATATTATGCAGTTGTTATCGCTAGAACTATAATAATTATACTTATTGCTGTTATTATTATCAATATAACATGCATTACTACCCATATTATGCAGTTATTATCGCTAGAACTATAATAATTATACTTATTGCTGTTATTTTTATCAACATAACATGCATTATTACCCATATTATACAGTTATTATCGGTAGCTATAATAATTACACGTATGACTCCCAACATTATCAATACAGCATGCTTTATGACCCACACTATACAGTCATTATCGCTAGAACAATAATAATTATACTTCTTACTCCCAATGTTGTCAATGTAATATGCATTATTACCCATATTATACAGTTATTATCGTTAGAACTGTAATAATTATACTTATTACTTTTATTATTATCAATATAACATGCATTATTACCCATATTATGCAGTTATTATCGCTAGAACTATAATAGCTATACATATTGCTGTTACTATTATCAATATAACATGCATTACTACCCATATTATGCAGTTGTTATCCCTAGAACTGTAATAATTATACTTATTACTTTTATTATTATCAATATAACATGCATTATTACCCATATTATGCAGTTGTTATCGCTAGAACTATAATAATTAAACTTATTGCTGTTATTATTATCAATATAATAGGCATTATTACCCATATTATACAGTTATTATCGCTAGAACTATAATAATTATACTTATTACTGCCAATATTTTCAATACAACATGCATTATTACCCATATTATGTAGTTATTATCGCTAGAACTATAATAATTATACTCATTGCTGTTATCATTATCAATATAACATGCATTATTAGCCATATTATCCAGTTGTTATCGCTAGAACTATAATAATTATACTTATTACTTTTATTATTATCAATATAACAGGCATTATTACCCATATTATGCAGTTATTATCGCTAGAACTATAATAATTATACTTATTGCTGTTATTATTATCAATATAACATGCAATATTAGCCATATTATACTGTTGTTATCGCTAGAACTATAATAATTATACTTATTACTTTTAGTATTATCAATATAACATGCATTATTACCCATATTATACAGTTATTATCGGTAGAACAATAATAATTATACTTATTTCTCCCAATATTATGAATATAACATGCATTATTACCCATATTATGCAGTTATTATTGATAGAACTATAATAATTATACTTATTACTCCCAATATTATCAATATAACATGCATTATTACCCATATTATACAGTTGTTATCGGTAGAACTATAATAATTATACTTATTACTCCCAATATTATCAATATATCATGCATTATTACCCATATTATGCAGTTATTATCGCTAGAACTATAATAATTATACTTATTACTGTTACTATTATCAATATAACAGGCATCATTACCCATATTATACTGTTATTATCGCTAGAACTATAATAATTATACTTATTACTCCCAATATTATCAATATAACATGCATTACTACCCATATTATGCAGTTGTTATCGCTAGAACTGTAATAATTATACTTATTACTTTTATTATTATCAATATAACATGCATTATTACCCATATTATACAGTTATTATCGCTAGAACTATAATAATTATACTTATTACTGCCAATATTATCAATACAACATGCATTATTACCCATATTATGTAGTTATTATCGCTAGAACTATAATAATTATACTAATTGCTGTTATTATTATCAATATAACATGCAATATTAGCCATATTATGCAGTTATTATCGCTAGAACTATAATAATTATACTTATTACTTTTATTATTGTCAATATAACATGCATTATTACCCATATTATGTAGTTATTATCGCTAGAACTATAATAATTATACTAATTGCTGTTATTATTATCAATATAACATGCATTATTAGCCATATTATGCAGTTGTTATCGCTAGAACTATAATAACTATACTAATTGCTGTTATTGTTATCAATATAACATGCATTATTAGTCATATTATGCAGTTGTTATCGCTAGAACTATAATAATTATACTTATTACTTTTATTATTATCAATATAACAGGCATTATTACCCATATTATGCAGTTATTATCGCTAGAACTATAATAACTGTACTTATTGCTGTTACTATTATCAATATAACAGGCATTATTACCCATATTATGCAGTTATTATCGCTAGAGCTATAATAGTTACACATATTACTCCCAATATTATCAATATGACATGCATTATGACCCATATTATACAGTTATTATTGCTAGAACTGTAATAATTATACTTATTACTTTTATTATTATCAATATAACATGCATTATTACCCATATTATGCAGTTATTATCGCTAGAGCTATAATAGTTACACATATTACTCCCAATATTATCAATATAACATGCATTATGACCCATATTATACAGTTATTATCGCTAGAACTGTAATAATTATACTTATTGCTGTTATTATTATCAATATAACAGGCATCATTACCCATATTATACTGTTATTATCGCTAGAACTGTAATAATTATACTTATTACTCCCAATATTATCAATATAACATGCATTATGACCCATATTATACAGTTATTATCGCTAGAACTGTAATAATTATATTTACCACTTTTACTATTATCAATATAAGATGCACTATTACCCGTATTATGCAGTTAATACCGCTAGAACTACAATAATTATAGTCATTACCACCAATTTTATCAATATAACATGCATGATTACCCATATTATACAGTTATTATCGTTAGAACTATAATAATTATACTTATTACTTCCAATATTATCAATATAACATGCATTATTACCCATATTATGCAGTTGTTATCGCTAGAACTATAATAATTATACTTATTGCTGTTATTATTATCAATATAACATGCAATATTAGCCATATTATGCAGTTATTATCGCTAGAACTATAATAATTATACTTATTACTTTTATTATTGTCAATATAACATGCATTATTACCCATATTATGCAGTTGTTATCGCTAGAACTATAATAATTATACTTATTGCTGTTATTATTATCAATATAATAGGCATTATTACCCATATAATACAGTTATTATCGCTAGAACTATAATAATTATACTTATTACTCCCAATATTATCAATATAACATGCATTATGACCCATATTATACAGTTATTATCGCTAGAACTGTAATAATTATATTTACCACTTTTACTATTATCAATATGAGATGCACTATTACCCGTATTATGCAGTTAATACCGCTAGAACTATAATAATTATAGTCATTACCACCAATATTATCAATACAACATGCATTATTACCCATATTATGTAGTTATTATCGCTAGAACTATAATAATTATACTAATTGCTGTTATTATTATCAATATAACATGCATTATTAGCCATATTATGCAGTTGTTATCGCTAGAACTATAATAATTATACTTATTGCTGTTATTATTATCAATATAACATGCAATATTAGCCATATTATGCAGTTATTATCGCTAGAACTATAATAATTATACTTATTACTTTTATTATTATCAATATAACAGGCATTATTACCCATATTATGCAGTTATTATCGCCAGAGCTATAATAGTTACACATATTACTCCCAATATTATCAATATAACATGCATTATTACCCATATTATGCAGTTGTTATCGCTAGAACTACAATAATAATACTTATTACTTTTATTATTATCAATATAACATACATTATTACCCATACTATACTGTTGTTATCGCTAGAACTATAATAACTATACTAACTGCTGTTATTATTATCAATATAACATGCATTATTAGTCATATTATGCAGTTGTTATCGCTAGAACTATAATAATTATACTTATTACTTTTATTATTATCAATATAACAGGCATTATTACCCATATTATGCAGTTATTATCGCTAGAACTATAATAACTATACTTATTGCTGTTACTATTATCAATATAACAGGCATTATTATCCATATTATGCAGTTATTATCGCTAGAGCTATAATAGTTACATATATTACTCCCAATATTATCAGTATAACAAGCATTTTTACCCATATTATGCAGTTATTATCGCTAGAACTACAATAATAATACTTATTACTTTTATTATTATCAATATAACATACATTATTACCCATACTATACTGTTGTTATCGCTAGAACTATAATAACTATACTAATTGCTGTTATTATTATCAATATAACATGCATTATTAGTCATATTATGCAGTTGTTATCGCTAGAACTATAATAATTATACTTATTACTTTTATTATTATCAATATAACAGGCATTATTACCCATATTATGCAGTTATTATCGCTAGAGCTATAATAGTTACACATATTACTCCCAATATTATCAATATGGCATGCATTATGACCCATATTATACAGTTATTATTGCTAGAACTGTAATAATTATACTTATTACTTTTATTATTATCAATATAACATGCATTATTACCCATATTATGCAGTTATTATCGCTAGAGCTATAATAGTTACACATATTACTCCCAATATTATCAATATAACATGCATTATGACCCATATTATACAGTTATTATCGCTAGAACTGTAATAATTATACTTATTACTTTTATTATTATCAATATAACATGCATTATTACCCATATTATGCAGTTGTTATCGCTAGAACTATAATAACTATACTTATTGCTGTTATTATTATCAATATAATAGGCATTATTACCCATATAATACAGCTATTATCGCTAGAACTATAATAATTATACTTATTACTGCCAATATTATCAATACAACATGCATTATTACCCATATTATGTAGTTATTATCGCTAGAACTATAATAATTATACTAATTGCTGTTATTATTATCAATATAACATGCATTATTACCCATATTATGCAGTTATTATCGCTAGAACCACAATAATAATACTTATTACTTTTATTATTATCAATATAACATACATTATTACCTATATTATACTGTTGTTATCGCTAGAACTATAATAATTATACTTATTACTTTTATTATTATCAATATAACATGCATTATTACCCATATTATACAGTTATTATCGGTAGAACAATAATAATTATACTTATTTCTCCCAATATTATCAATATAACATGCATTATTAACCATATTATGCTGTTATTATCGCTAGAGCTATAATAATTGCACTTATTACTCCCAATATTATCAATATAATATGCATTATTACCCATATTATACAGTTAGTATCGCTAGAACTATAATAATTATACCTATTACTTTTATTATTATCAATATAACATGCATTATTACCCATATTATGCAGTTATTATTGATAGAACTATAATAATTATACTTATTACTCCCAATATTATCAATATAACATGCATTATTACCCATATTATACAATTGTTATCGGTAGAACTATAATAATTATACTTATTACTCCCAATATTATCAATATAACATGCATTACTACCCATATTATGCAGTTGTTATCGCTAGAACTGTAATAATTATACTTATTACTTTTATTATTATCAATATAACATGCATTATTACCCATATTATACAGTTATTATCGCTAGAACTATAATAATTATACTTATTACTGCCAATATTATCAATACAACATGCATTATTACCCATATTATGTAGTTATTATCGCTAGAACTATAATAATTATACTAATTGCTGTTATTATTATCAATATAACATGCATTATTAGCCATATTATGCAGTTGTTATCGCTAGAACTATAATAATTATACTTATTACTTTTATTATTATCAATATAACATGCATTATTACCCATATTATACAGTTATTATCGGTAGAACAATAATAATTATACTTATTTCTCCCAATATTATCAATATAACATGCATTATTACCCATATTATACAGTTGTTATCGGTAGAACTATAATAATTATACTTATTACTCCCAATATTATCAATATACCATGCATTATTACCCATATTATGCAGTTATTATCGCTAGAACTATAATAATTATACTTATTACTCCCAATATTATCAATATAACATGCATTACTACCCATATTATGCAGTTGTTATCGCTAGAACTGTAATAATTATACTTATTACTTTTATTATTATCAATACAACATGCATTATTGCCCATATTACGCAGTTATTATCGCTAGAACTATAATAATTATACTCATCGCTGTTACTATTATCAATATAACAGGCATTATTACCCATATTATGCAGTTATTATCGCTAGAGCTATAATAGTTACACATATTACTCCCAATATTATCAATATAACATGCATTATGACCCATATTATACAGTTATTATCGGTAGAACAATAATAATTATACTTATTTCTCCCAATTTTATCAATATAACATGCATTATTAGTCATATTATGCAGTTGTTATCGCTAGAACTATAATAATTATACTTATTACTTTTATTATTATCAATATAACAGGCATTATTACCCATATTATGCAGTTATTATCGCTAGAGCTATAATAGTTACACATATTACTCCCAATATTATCAATATGACATGCATTATGACCCATATTATACAGTTATTATTGCTAGAACTGTAATAATTATACTTATTACTTTTATTATTATCAATATAACATGCATTATTACCCATATTATGCAGTTATTATCGCTAGAGCTATAATAGTTACACATATTACTCCCAATATTATCAATATAACATGCATTATGACCCATATTATACAGTTATTATCGCTAGAACTGTAATAATTATACTTATTACTTTTATTATTATCAATATAACATGCATTATTACCCATATTATGCAGTTGTTATCGCTAGAACTATAATAACTATACTTATTGCTGTTATTATTATCAATATAATAGGCATTATTACCCATATAATACAGCTATTATCGCTAGAACTATAATAATTATACTTATTACTGCCAATATTATCAATACAACATGCATTATTACCCATATTATGTAGTTATTATCGCTAGAACTATAATAATTATACTAATTGCTGTTATTATTATCAATATAACATGCATTATTACCCATATTATGCAGTTATTATCGCTAGAACCACAATAATAATACTTATTACTTTTATTATTATCAATATAACATACATTATTACCTATATTATACTGTTGTTATCGCTAGAACTATAATAATTATACTTATTACTTTTATTATTATCAATATAACATGCATTATTACCCATATTATACAGTTATTATCGGTAGAACAATAATAATTATACTTATTTCTCCCAATATTATCAATATAACATGCATTATTAACCATATTATGCTGTTATTATCGCTAGAGCTATAATAATTGCACTTATTACTCCCAATATTATCAATATAATATGCATTATTACCCATATTATACAGTTAGTATCGCTAGAACTATAATAATTATACCTATTACTTTTATTATTATCAATATAACATGCATTATTACCCATATTATGCAGTTATTATTGATAGAACTATAATAATTATACTTATTACTCCCAATATTATCAATATAACATGCATTATTACCCATATTATACAATTGTTATCGGTAGAACTATAATAATTATACTTATTACTCCCAATATTATCAATATAACATGCATTACTACCCATATTATGCAGTTGTTATCGCTAGAACTGTAATAATTATACTTATTACTTTTATTATTATCAATATAACATGCATTATTACCCATATTATACAGTTATTATCGCTAGAACTATAATAATTATACTTATTACTGCCAATATTATCAATACAACATGCATTATTACCCATATTATACAGTTATTATCGCTAGAACTGTAATAATTATATTTACCACTTTTACTATTATCAATATGAGATGCACTATTACCCGTATTATGCAGTTAATACCGCTAGAACTATAATAATTATAGTCATTACCACCAATATTATCAATACAACATGCATTATTACCCATATTATGTAGTTATTATCGCTAGAACTATAATAATTATACTAATTGCTGTTATTATTATCAATATAACATGCATTATTAGCCATATTATGCAGTTGTTATCGCTAGAACTATAATAATTATACTTATTGCTGTTATTATTATCAATATAACATGCAATATTAGCCATATTATGCAGTTATTATCGCTAGAACTATAATAATTATACTTATTACTTTTATTATTATCAATATAACAGGCATTATTACCCATATTATGCAGTTATTATCGCCAGAGCTATAATAGTTACACATATTACTCCCAATATTATCAATATAACATGCATTATGACCCATATTATACAGTTATTATCGCTAGAACTGTAATAATTATATTTACCACTTTTACTATTATCAATATAAGATGCACTATTACCCGTATTATGCAGTTAATACCGCTAGAACTACAATAATTATAGTCATTACCACCAATTTTATCAATATAACATGCATGATTACCCATATTATACAGTTATTATCGTTAGAACTATAATAATTATACTTATTACTTCCAATATTATCAATATAACATGCATTATTACCCATATTATGCAGTTGTTATCGCTAGAACTATAATAATTATACTTATTGCTGTTATTATTATCAATATAACATGCAATATTAGCCATATTATGCAGTTATTATCGCTAGAACTATAATAATTATACTTATTACTTTTATTATTGTCAATATAACATGCATTATTACCCATATTATGCAGTTGTTATCGCTAGAACTATAATAATTATACTTATTGCTGTTATTATTATCAATATAATAGGCATTATTACCCATATAATACAGTTATTATCGCTAGAACTATAATAATTATACTTATTACTCCCAATATTATCAATATAACATGCATTATGACCCATATTATACAGTTATTATCGCTAGAACTGTAATAATTATATTTACCACTTTTACTATTATCAATATGAGATGCACTATTACCCGTATTATGCAGTTAATACCGCTAGAACTATAATAATTATAGTCATTACCACCAATATTATCAATACAACATGCATTATTACCCATATTATGTAGTTATTATCGCTAGAACTATAATAATTATACTAATTGCTGTTATTATTATCAATATAACATGCATTATTAGCCATATTATGCAGTTGTTATCGCTAGAACTATAATAATTATACTTATTGCTGTTATTATTATCAATATAACATGCAATATTAGCCATATTATGCAGTTATTATCGCTAGAACTATAATAATTATACTTATTACTTTTATTATTATCAATATAACAGGCATTATTACCCATATTATGCAGTTATTATCGCCAGAGCTATAATAGTTACACATATTACTCCCAATATTATCAATATAACATGCATTATTACCCATATTATGCAGTTGTTATCGCTAGAACTACAATAATAATACTTATTACTTTTATTATTATCAATATAACATACATTATTACCCATACTATACTGTTGTTATCGCTAGAACTATAATAACTATACTAACTGCTGTTATTATTATCAATATAACATGCATTATTAGTCATATTATGCAGTTGTTATCGCTAGAACTATAATAATTATACTTATTACTTTTATTATTATCAATATAACAGGCATTATTACCCATATTATGCAGTTATTATCGCTAGAACTATAATAACTATACTTATTGCTGTTACTATTATCAATATAACAGGCATTATTATCCATATTATGCAGTTATTATCGCTAGAGCTATAATAGTTACATATATTACTCCCAATATTATCAGTATAACAAGCATTTTTACCCATATTATGCAGTTATTATCGCTAGAACTACAATAATAATACTTATTACTTTTATTATTATCAATATAACATACATTATTACCCATACTATACTGTTGTTATCGCTAGAACTATAATAACTATACTAATTGCTGTTATTATTATCAATATAACATGCATTATTAGTCATATTATGCAGTTGTTATCGCTAGAACTATAATAATTATACTTATTACTTTTATTATTATCAATATAACAGGCATTATTACCCATATTATGCAGTTATTATCGCTAGAGCTATAATAGTTACACATATTACTCCCAATATTATCAATATGGCATGCATTATGACCCATATTATACAGTTATTATTGCTAGAACTGTAATAATTATACTTATTACTTTTATTATTATCAATATAACATGCATTATTACCCATATTATGCAGTTATTATCGCTAGAGCTATAATAGTTACACATATTACTCCCAATATTATCAATATAACATGCATTATGACCCATATTATACAGTTATTATCGCTAGAACTGTAATAATTATACTTATTACTTTTATTATTATCAATATAACATGCATTATTACCCATATTATGCAGTTGTTATCGCTAGAACTATAATAACTATACTTATTGCTGTTATTATTATCAATATAATAGGCATTATTACCCATATAATACAGCTATTATCGCTAGAACTATAATAATTATACTTATTACTGCCAATATTATCAATACAACATGCATTATTACCCATATTATGTAGTTATTATCGCTAGAACTATAATAATTATACTAATTGCTGTTATTATTATCAATATAACATGCATTATTACCCATATTATGCAGTTATTATCGCTAGAACCACAATAATAATACTTATTACTTTTATTATTATCAATATAACATACATTATTACCTATATTATACTGTTGTTATCGCTAGAACTATAATAATTATACTTATTACTTTTATTATTATCAATATAACATGCATTATTACCCATATTATACAGTTATTATCGGTAGAACAATAATAATTATACTTATTTCTCCCAATATTATCAATATAACATGCATTATTAACCATATTATGCTGTTATTATCGCTAGAGCTATAATAATTGCACTTATTACTCCCAATATTATCAATATAATATGCATTATTACCCATATTATACAGTTAGTATCGCTAGAACTATAATAATTATACCTATTACTTTTATTATTATCAATATAACATGCATTATTACCCATATTATGCAGTTATTATTGATAGAACTATAATAATTATACTTATTACTCCCAATATTATCAATATAACATGCATTATTACCCATATTATACAATTGTTATCGGTAGAACTATAATAATTATACTTATTACTCCCAATATTATCAATATAACATGCATTACTACCCATATTATGCAGTTGTTATCGCTAGAACTGTAATAATTATACTTATTACTTTTATTATTATCAATATAACATGCATTATTACCCATATTATACAGTTATTATCGCTAGAACTATAATAATTATACTTATTACTGCCAATATTATCAATACAACATGCATTATTACCCATATTATGTAGTTATTATCGCTAGAACTATAATAATTATACTAATTGCTGTTATTATTATCAATATAACATGCATTATTAGCCATATTATGCAGTTGTTATCGCTAGAACTATAATAATTATACTTATTACTTTTATTATTATCAATATAACATGCATTATTACCCATATTATACAGTTATTATCGGTAGAACAATAATAATTATACTTATTTCTCCCAATATTATCAATATAACATGCATTATTACCCATATTATACAGTTGTTATCGGTAGAACTATAATAATTATACTTATTACTCCCAATATTATCAATATACCATGCATTATTACCCATATTATGCAGTTATTATCGCTAGAACTATAATAATTATACTTATTACTCCCAATATTATCAATATAACATGCATTACTACCCATATTATGCAGTTGTTATCGCTAGAACTGTAATAATTATACTTATTACTTTTATTATTATCAATACAACATGCATTATTGCCCATATTACGCAGTTATTATCGCTAGAACTATAATAATTATACTCATCGCTGTTACTATTATCAATATAACAGGCATTATTACCCATATTATGCAGTTATTATCGCTAGAGCTATAATAGTTACACATATTACTCCCAATATTATCAATATAACATGCATTATGACCCATATTATACAGTTATTATCGGTAGAACAATAATAATTATACTTATTTCTCCCAATTTTATCAATATAACATGCATTATTAGTCATATTATGCAGTTGTTATCGCTAGAACTATAATAATTATACTTATTACTTTTATTATTATCAATATAACAGGCATTATTACCCATATTATGCAGTTATTATCGCTAGAGCTATAATAGTTACACATATTACTCCCAATATTATCAATATGACATGCATTATGACCCATATTATACAGTTATTATTGCTAGAACTGTAATAATTATACTTATTACTTTTATTATTATCAATATAACATGCATTATTACCCATATTATGCAGTTATTATCGCTAGAGCTATAATAGTTACACATATTACTCCCAATATTATCAATATAACATGCATTATGACCCATATTATACAGTTATTATCGCTAGAACTGTAATAATTATACTTATTACTTTTATTATTATCAATATAACATGCATTATTACCCATATTATGCAGTTGTTATCGCTAGAACTATAATAACTATACTTATTGCTGTTATTATTATCAATATAATAGGCATTATTACCCATATAATACAGCTATTATCGCTAGAACTATAATAATTATACTTATTACTGCCAATATTATCAATACAACATGCATTATTACCCATATTATGTAGTTATTATCGCTAGAACTATAATAATTATACTAATTGCTGTTATTATTATCAATATAACATGCATTATTACCCATATTATGCAGTTATTATCGCTAGAACCACAATAATAATACTTATTACTTTTATTATTATCAATATAACATACATTATTACCTATATTATACTGTTGTTATCGCTAGAACTATAATAATTATACTTATTACTTTTATTATTATCAATATAACATGCATTATTACCCATATTATACAGTTATTATCGGTAGAACAATAATAATTATACTTATTTCTCCCAATATTATCAATATAACATGCATTATTAACCATATTATGCTGTTATTATCGCTAGAGCTATAATAATTGCACTTATTACTCCCAATATTATCAATATAATATGCATTATTACCCATATTATACAGTTAGTATCGCTAGAACTATAATAATTATACCTATTACTTTTATTATTATCAATATAACATGCATTATTACCCATATTATGCAGTTATTATTGATAGAACTATAATAATTATACTTATTACTCCCAATATTATCAATATAACATGCATTATTACCCATATTATACAATTGTTATCGGTAGAACTATAATAATTATACTTATTACTCCCAATATTATCAATATAACATGCATTACTACCCATATTATGCAGTTGTTATCGCTAGAACTGTAATAATTATACTTATTACTTTTATTATTATCAATATAACATGCATTATTACCCATATTATACAGTTATTATCGCTAGAACTATAATAATTATACTTATTACTGCCAATATTATCAATACAACATGCATTATTACCCATATTATGTAGTTATTATCGCTAGAACTATAATAATTATACTAATTGCTGTTATTATTATCAATATAACATGCATTATTAGCCATATTATGCAGTTGTTATCGCTAGAACTATAATAATTATACTTATTACTTTTATTATTATCAATATAACATGCATTATTACCCATATTATACAGTTATTATCGGTAGAACAATAATAATTATACTTATTTCTCCCAATATTATCAATATAACATGCATTATTACCCATATTATACAGTTGTTATCGGTAGAACTATAATAATTATACTTATTACTCCCAATATTATCAATATACCATGCATTATTACCCATATTATGCAGTTATTATCGCTAGAACTATAATAATTATACTTATTACTCCCAATATTATCAATATAACATGCATTACTACCCATATTATGCAGTTGTTATCGCTAGAACTGTAATAATTATACTTATTACTTTTATTATTATCAATACAACATGCATTATTGCCCATATTACGCAGTTATTATCGCTAGAACTATAATAATTATACTCATCGCTGTTACTATTATCAATATAACAGGCATTATTACCCATATTATGCAGTTATTATCGCTAGAGCTATAATAGTTACACATATTACTCCCAATATTATCAATATAACATGCATTATGACCCATATTATACAGTTATTATCGGTAGAACAATAATAATTATACTTATTTCTCCCAATTTTATCAATATAACATGCATTATTAACCATATTATGCTGTTATTATCGCTAGAGCTATAATAATTGCACTTATTACTCCCAATATTATCAATATAATATGCATTATTACCCATATTATACAGTTAGTATCGCTAGAACTATAATAATTATACCTATTACTTTTATTATTATCAATATAACATGCATTATTACCCATATTATGCAGTTATTATTGATAGAACTATAATAATTATACTTATTACTCCCAATATTATCAATATAACATGCATTATTACCCATATTATACAATTGTTATCGGTAGAACTATAATAATTATACTTATTACTCCCAATATTATCAATATAACATGCATTACTACCCATATTATGCAGTTGTTATCGCTAGAACTGTAATAATTATACTTATTACTTTTATTATTATCAATATAACATGCATTATTACCCATATTATACAGTTATTATCGCTAGAACTATAATAATTATACTTATTACTGCCAATATTATCAATACAACATGCATTATTACCCATATTATGTAGTTATTATCGCTAGAACTATAATAATTATACTAATTGCTGTTATTATTATCAATATAACATGCATTATTAGCCATATTATGCAGTTGTTATCGCTAGAACTATAATAATTATACTTATTACTGCCAATATTATCAATACAACATGCATTATTACCCATATTATGTAGTTATTATCGCTAGAACTATAATAATTATACTTATTGCTGTTATTATTGTCAATATAACATGCATTATGACCCATGTTATACAGTTATTATCGCTAGAACTGTAATAATTATATTTACCACTTTTACTATTATCAATATAAGATGCACTATTAACCGTATTATGCAGTTATCATCGCTAGAACTATAATAATTATAGTCATTACCACCAATATTATCAATATAACATGCATGATTACCCATATTATACAGTTATTATCGTTAGAACTATAATAATTATACTTATTACACCCAATATTATCAATATAACATGCATTATTACCCACATTATGCAGTTGTTATCGCTAGAACTATAATAATTATACTTATTGCTGTTATTATTATCAATATAACAGGCATTATTACCCATATTATACAGTTATTATCGCTAGAACTATAATAATTATACTTATTACTTTTATTATTATCAATATAACATGCATTATTACCCATATTATACAGTTATTATCGGTAGAACAATAATAATTATACTTATTTCTCCCAATATTATCAATATAACATGCATTATTACCCATATTATACAGTTGTTATCGGTAGAACTATAATAATTATACTTATTACTCCCAATATTATCAATATACCATGCATTATTACCCATATTATGCAGTTATTATCGCTAGAACTATAATAATTATACTTATTACTCCCAATATTATCAATATAACATGCATTACTACCCATATTATGCAGTTGTTATCGCTAGAACTGTAATAATTATACTTATTACTTTTATTATTATCAATACAACATGCATTATTGCCCATATTACGCAGTTATTATCGCTAGAACTATAATAATTATACTCATCGCTGTTACTATTATCAATATAACAGGCATTATTACCCATATTATGCAGTTATTATCGCTAGAGCTATAATAGTTACACATATTACTCCCAATATTATCAATATAACATGCATTATGACCCATATTATACAGTTATTATCGGTAGAACAATAATAATTATACTTATTTCTCCCAATTTTATCAATATAACATGCATTATTAGTCATATTATGCAGTTGTTATCGCTAGAACTATAATAATTATACTTATTACTTTTATTATTATCAATATAACAGGCATTATTACCCATATTATGCAGTTATTATCGCTAGAGCTATAATAGTTACACATATTACTCCCAATATTATCAATATGACATGCATTATGACCCATATTATACAGTTATTATTGCTAGAACTGTAATAATTATACTTATTACTTTTATTATTATCAATATAACATGCATTATTACCCATATTATGCAGTTATTATCGCTAGAGCTATAATAGTTACACATATTACTCCCAATATTATCAATATAACATGCATTATGACCCATATTATACAGTTATTATCGCTAGAACTGTAATAATTATACTTATTACTTTTATTATTATCAATATAACATGCATTATTACCCATATTATGCAGTTGTTATCGCTAGAACTATAATAACTATACTTATTGCTGTTATTATTATCAATATAATAGGCATTATTACCCATATAATACAGCTATTATCGCTAGAACTATAATAATTATACTTATTACTGCCAATATTATCAATACAACATGCATTATTACCCATATTATGTAGTTATTATCGCTAGAACTATAATAATTATACTAATTGCTGTTATTATTATCAATATAACATGCATTATTACCCATATTATGCAGTTATTATCGCTGGAACCACAATAATAATACTTATTACTTTTATTATTATCAATATAACATACATTATTACCTATATTATACTGTTGTTATCGCTAGAACTATAATAATTATACTTATTACTTTTATTATTATCAATATAACATGCATTATTACCCATATTATACAGTTATTATCGGTAGAACAATAATAATTATACTTATTTCTCCCAATATTATCAATATAACATGCATTATTAACCATATTATGCTGTTATTATCGCTAGAGCTATAATAATTGCACTTATTACTCCCAATATTATCAATATAATATGCATTATTACCCATATTATACAGTTAGTATCGCTAGAACTATAATAATTATACCTATTACTTTTATTATTATCAATATAACATGCATTATTACCCATATTATGCAGTTATTATTGATAGAACTATAATAATTATACTTATTACTCCCAATATTATCAATATAACATGCATTATTACCCATATTATACAATTGTTATCGGTAGAACTATAATAATTATACTTATTACTCCCAATATTATCAATATAACATGCATTACTACCCATATTATGCAGTTGTTATCGCTAGAACTGTAATAATTATACTTATTACTTTTATTATTATCAATATAACATGCATTATTACCCATATTATACAGTTATTATCGCTAGAACTATAATAATTATACTTATTACTGCCAATATTATCAATACAACATGCATTATTACCCATATTATGTAGTTATTATCGCTAGAACTATAATAATTATACTAATTGCTGTTATTATTATCAATATAACATGCATTATTAGCCATATTATGCAGTTGTTATCGCTAGAACTATAATAATTATACTTATTACTGCCAATATTATCAATACAACATGCATTATTACCCATATTATGTAGTTATTATCGCTAGAACTATAATAATTATACTTATTGCTGTTATTATTGTCAATATAACATGCATTATTACCCATATTATGCAGTTGTTATCGCTAGAACTATAATAATTATACTTATTGCTGTTATTATTATCAATATAACAGGCATTATTACCCATATTATACAGTTATTATCGCTAGGACTATAATAATTATACTTATTACTCCCAATATTATCAATATAACATGCATTATGACCCATGTTATACAGTTATTATCGCTAGAACTGTAATAATTATATTTACCACTTTTACTATTATCAATATAAGATGCACTATTACCCGTATCATGCAGTTATCATCGCTAGAACTATAATAATTGTAGTCATTACCACCAATATTATCAATATAACATGCATGATTACCCATATTATACAGTTATTATCGCTAGGACTATAATAATTATACTTATTACTCCCAATATTATCAATATAACATGCATTATGACCCATGTTATACAGTTATTATCGCTAGAACTGTAATAATTATATTTACCACTTTTACTATTATCAATATAAGATGCACTATTAACCGTATTATGCAGTTATCATCGCTAGAACTATAATAATTATAGTCATTACCACCAATATTATCAATATAACATGCATGATTACCCATATTATACAGTTATTATCGTTAGAACTATAATAATTATACTTATTACACCCAATATTATCAATATAACATGCATTATTACCCACATTATGCAGTTGTTATCGCTAGAACTATAATAATTATACTTATTGCTGTTATTATTATCAATATAACAGGCATTATTACCCATATTATACAGTTATTATCGCTAGAACTATAATAATTATACTTATTACTGCCAATATTATCAATACAACATGCATTATTACCCATATTATGTAGTTATTATCGCTAGAACTATAATAATTATTCTAATTGCTGTTATTATTATCAATATAACATGCATTATTAGCCATATTATGCAGTTATTATCGCTAGAACTATAATAACTATACTTATTGCTGTTACTATTATCAATATAACAGGCATTATTACCCATATTATGCAGTTATTATCGCTAGAGCTATAATAGTTACACATATTACTCCCAATATTATCAATATAACATGCATTATTACCCATATTATGCAGTTATTATCGCTAGAACTACAATAATAATACTTATAACTTTTATTATTATCAATATAACATACATTATTACCCATATTATACTGTTGTTATCGCTGGAACTATAATAATTGTACTTATTACTTTTATTATTATCAATATAACATGCATTATTACCCATATTATACAGTTATTATCGGTAGAACAATAATAATTATACTTATTACTCCCAATATTATCAATATACCATGCATTATTACCCATATTATGCAGTTATTATCGCTAGAACTATAATAATTATACTTATTACTGTTACTATTATCAATATAACAGGCATCATTACCCATATTATACAGTTATTATCGTTAGAACTATAATAATTATACTTATTACTCCCAATATTATCAATATACCATGCATTATTACCCATATTATGCAGTTATTATCGCTAGAACTACAATAATAATACTTATCACTTTTATTATTATCAATATAACATGCATTATTACCCATATTATACTGTTATTATCGCTAGAACTATAATAATTATACTTATTACTCCCAATATTATCAATATACCATGCATTATTACCCATATTATGCAGTTATTATCGCTAGAACTATAATAATTATACTTATTACTGCCAATATTATCAATACAACATGCATTATTACCCATATTATGTAGTTATCATCGCTAGAACTATAATAATTATACTAATTGCTGTTATTATTATCAATATAACATGCATTATTAGCCATATTATGCAGTTGGTATCGCTAGAACTGTAATAATTATATTTACCACTTTTACTATTATCAATATAAGATGCACTATTACCCGTATTATGCAGTTATCATCGCTAGAACTATAATAATTGTAGTCATTACCACCAATATTATCAATATAACATGCATGATTACCCATATTATACAGTTATTATCGTTAGAACTATAATAATTATACTTATTACTCCCAATATTATCAATATAACATGCATTATTACCCACATTATGCAGTTGTTATCGCTAGAACTATAATAATTATACTTATTGCTGTTATTAGTATCAATATAACATGCAATATTAACCGAGTGATGCCCACTTGGACGCAGACCGTTTGGACGCGTCCCGATTGGACGGTCCCGATTCGACTCGTTCCAATTCGAAGCGGTGCCGATTGGACGCGTTCCAATTCTAAGCAGGGCTTATAGCACCTAACCTAACCAAATCTAACCTCTTCGAATTGGGACGCGTCCAATCGGCACCGCTTCGAATTGGAACGCGTCGAATCGGGACCGTCCAAACGGCACGCGTCCAATCGGTCGACGTCCAAGTGGGACACCCCCTATTAACCATACTATGCAGTTATTATCGCTAGAACTATAATAATTATACTTATTACTTTTATTATTGTCAATATAACATGCATTATTACCCATATTATGCAGTTGTTATCGCTAGAACTATAATAATTATACTTATTGCTGTTATTATTATCAATATAACAGGCATTATTACCCATATTATACAGTTATTATCGCTAGAACTATAATAATTATACTTATTACTGCCAATATTATCAATACAACATGCATTATTACCCATATTATGTAGTTATTATCGCTAGAACTATAATAATTATACTAATTGCTGTTATTATTATCAATAAAACATGCATTATTAGCCATATTATGCAGTTGTTATCGCTAGAACTATAATAATTATACTTATTACTTTGATTATTATCAATATAACAGGCATTATTACCCATATTATGCAGTTATTATCGCTAGAGCCATAATAGTTACACATATTACTCCCAATATTATCAATATAACATGCATTATGACCCATATTATACAGTTATTATCGCTAGAACTGTAATAATTATACTTATTACTCCCAATATTATCAATATAACATGCATTATTACCCATATTATGCAGTTGTTATCGCTAGAACTATAATAATTATACTTATTGCTGTTATTATTATCAATATAACATGCATTATTAGCCATATTATGCAGTTATTATCGCTAGAACTATAATAACTATACTTATTGCTGTTACTATTATCAATATAACAGGCATTATTACCCATATTATGCAGTTATTATCGCTAGAGCTATAATAGTTACACATATTACTCCCAATATTATCAATATAACATGCATTACTACCCATATTATGCAGTTGTTATCGCTAGAACTGTAATAATTATACTTATTACTTTTATTATTATCAATATAACATGCATTATTACCCATATTATACAGTTATTATCGCTAGAACTATAATAATTATACTTATTACTGCCAATATTATCAATACAACATGCATTATTACCCATATTATGTAGTTATTATCGCTAGAACTATAATAATTATACTAATTGCTGTTATTATTATCAATATAACATGCATTATTAGCCATATTATGCAGTTGTTATCGCTAGAACTATAATAATTATACTTATTACTGCCAATATTATCAATACAACATGCATTATTACCCATATTATGTAGTTATTATCGCTAGAACTATAATAATTATACTTATTGCTGTTATTATTGTCAATATAACATGCATTATTACCCATATTATGCAGTTGTTATCGCTAGAACTATAATAATTATACTTATTGCTGTTATTATTATCAATATAACAGGCATTATTACCCATATTATACAGTTATTATCGCTAGGACTATAATAATTATACTTATTACTCCCAATATTATCAATATAACATGCATTATGACCCATGTTATACAGTTATTATCGCTAGAACTGTAATAATTATATTTACCACTTTTACTATTATCAATATAAGATGCACTATTACCCGTATCATGCAGTTATCATCGCTAGAACTATAATAATTGTAGTCATTACCACCAATATTATCAATATAACATGCATGATTACCCATATTATACAGTTATTATCGTTAGAACTATAATAATTATACTTATTACTCCCAATATTATCAATATAACGTGCATTATTACCCATATTATGCAGTTGTTATCGCTAGAACTATAATAATTATACTTATTGCTGTTATTATTGTCAATATAACATGCATTATTACCCATATTATGCAGTTGTTATCGCTAGAACTATAATAATTATACTTATTGCTGTTATTATTATCAATATAACAGGCATTATTACCCATATTATACAGTTATTATCGCTAGGACTATAATAATTATACTTATTACTCCCAATATTATCAATATAACATGCATTATGACCCATGTTATACAGTTATTATCGCTAGAACTGTAATAATTATATTTACCACTTTTACTATTATCAATATAAGATGCACTATTAACCGTATTATGCAGTTATCATCGCTAGAACTATAATAATTATAGTCATTACCACCAATATTATCAATATAACATGCATGATTACCCATATTATACAGTTATTATCGTTAGAACTATAATAATTATACTTATTACACCCAATATTATCAATATAACATGCATTATTACCCACATTATGCAGTTGTTATCGCTAGAACTATAATAATTATACTTATTGCTGTTATTATTATCAATATAACAGGCATTATTACCCATATTATACAGTTATTATCGCTAGAACTATAATAATTATACTTATTACTGCCAATATTATCAATACAACATGCATTATTACCCATATTATGTAGTTATTATCGCTAGAACTATAATAATTATTCTAATTGCTGTTATTATTATCAATATAACATGCATTATTAGCCATATTATGCAGTTATTATCGCTAGAACTATAATAACTATACTTATTGCTGTTACTATTATCAATATAACAGGCATTATTACCCATATTATGCAGTTATTATCGCTAGAGCTATAATAGTTACACATATTACTCCCAATATTATCAATATAACATGCATTATTACCCATATTATGCAGTTATTATCGCTAGAACTACAATAATAATACTTATAACTTTTATTATTATCAATATAACATACATTATTACCCATATTATACTGTTGTTATCGCTGGAACTATAATAATTGTACTTATTACTTTTATTATTATCAATATAACATGCATTATTACCCATATTATACAGTTATTATCGGTAGAACAATAATAATTATACTTATTACTCCCAATATTATCAATATACCATGCATTATTACCCATATTATGCAGTTATTATCGCTAGAACTATAATAATTATACTTATTACTGTTACTATTATCAATATAACAGGCATCATTACCCATATTATACAGTTATTATCGTTAGAACTATAATAATTATACTTATTACTCCCAATATTATCAATATACCATGCATTATTACCCATATTATGCAGTTATTATCGCTAGAACTACAATAATAATACTTATCACTTTTATTATTATCAATATAACATGCATTATTACCCATATTATACTGTTATTATCGCTAGAACTATAATAATTATACTTATTACTCCCAATATTATCAATATACCATGCATTATTACCCATATTATGCAGTTATTATCGCTAGAACTATAATAATTATACTTATTACTGTTACTATTATCAATATAACATGCATTATTTCCCATATTATGCAGTTATTATCGCTAGAACTATAATAATTATACTTATTGCTGTTATTTTTATCAATATAACATGCATTATTACCCATATTATGCAGTTGTTATCGCTAGAACTATAATAATTATACTTATTGCTGTTATTATTATCAATATAACATGCAATATTAGCCATATTATGCAGTTATTATCGCTAGAACTATAATAATTATACTTATTACTTTTATTATTGTCAATATAACATGCATTATTAGCCATATTATGCAGTTGTTATCGCTAGAACTGTAATAATTATATTTACCACTTTTACTATTATCAATATAAGATGCACTATTACCCATATTATACAGTTATTATCGCTAGAACTATAATAATTATACTTATTACTGCCAATATTATCAATACAACATGCATTATTACCCATATTATGTAGTTATCATCGCTAGAACTATAATAATTATACTAATTGCTGTTATTATTATCAATATAACATGCATTATTAGCCATATTATGCAGTTGGTATCGCTAGAACTGTAATAATTATATTTACCACTTTTACTATTATCAATATAAGATGCACTATTACCCGTATTATGCAGTTATCATCGCTAGAACTATAATAATTGTAGTCATTACCACCAATATTATCAATATAACATGCATGATTACCCATATTATACAGTTATTATCGTTAGAACTATAATAATTATACTTATTACTCCCAATATTATCAATATAACATGCATTATTACCCACATTATGCAGTTGTTATCGCTAGAACTATAATAATTATACTTATTGCTGTTATTAGTATCAATATAACATGCAATATTAACCGAGTGATGCCCACTTGGACGCAGACCGTTTGGACGCGTCCCGATTGGACGGTCCCGATTCGACTCGTTCCAATTCGAAGCGGTGCCGATTGGACGCGTTCCAATTCTAAGCAGGGCTTATAGCACCTAACCTAACCAAATCTAACCTCTTCGAATTGGGACGCGTCCAATCGGCACCGCTTCGAATTGGAACGCGTCGAATCGGGACCGTCCAAACGGCACGCGTCCAATCGGTCGACGTCCAAGTGGGACACCCCCTATTAACCATACTATGCAGTTATTATCGCTAGAACTATAATAATTATACTTATTACTTTTATTATTGTCAATATAACATGCATTATTACCCATATTATGCAGTTGTTATCGCTAGAACTATAATAATTATACTTATTGCTGTTATTATTATCAATATAACAGGCATTATTACCCATATTATACAGTTATTATCGCTAGAACTATAATAATTATACTTATTACTGCCAATATTATCAATACAACATGCATTATTACCCATATTATGTAGTTATTATCGCTAGAACTATAATAATTATACTAATTGCTGTTATTATTATCAATAAAACATGCATTATTAGCCATATTATGCAGTTGTTATCGCTAGAACTATAATAATTATACTTATTACTTTGATTATTATCAATATAACAGGCATTATTACCCATATTATGCAGTTATTATCGCTAGAGCCATAATAGTTACACATATTACTCCCAATATTATCAATATAACATGCATTATGACCCATATTATACAGTTATTATCGCTAGAACTGTAATAATTATACTTATTACTCCCAATATTATCAATATAACATGCATTATTACCCATATTATGCAGTTGTTATCGCTAGAACTATAATAATTATACTTATTGCTGTTATTATTATCAATATAACATGCATTATTAGCCATATTATGCAGTTATTATCGCTAGAACTATAATAACTATACTTATTGCTGTTACTATTATCAATATAACAGGCATTATTACCCATATTATGCAGTTATTATCGCTAGAGCTATAATAGTTACACATATTACTCCCAATATTATCAATATAACATGCATTATTACCCATATTATGCAGTTATTATCGCTAGAACTCCAATAATAATACTTATAACTTTTATTATTATCAATATAACATACATTATTACCCATATTATACTGTTGTTATCGCTGGAACTATAATAATTATACTTATTACTTTTATTATTATCAATATAACATGCATTATTACCCATATTATACAGTTATTATCGTTAGAACTATAATAATTATACTTATTACTCCCAATATTATCAATATACCATGCATTATTACCCATATTATGCAGTTATTATCGCTAGAACTACAATAATAATACTTATCACTTTTATTATTATCAATGTAACATGCATTATTACCCATATTATACTGTTATTATCGCTAGAACTATAATAATTATACTTATTACTCCCAATATTATCAATATACCATGCATTATTACCCATATTATGCAGTTATTATCGCTAGAACTATAATAATTATACTTATTACTGTTACTATTATCAATATAACATGCATTATTACCCATATTATGCAGTTATTATCGCTAGAACTATAATAATTATACTCATTACTTCCAATATTATCAATATAACATGCATTATTACCCATATTATGCAGTTGTTATCGCTAGAACTATAATAATTATACTTATTACTGTTACTATTATCAATATAACATGCATTATTACCCATATTATACTGTTATTATCGCTAGAGCTATAATAGTTACACATATTACTCCCAATATTATCAATATAACATGCATCATTACCCATATTATACTGTTATTATCGCTAGAACTGTAATAATTATACTTATTACTCCCAATATTATCAATATAACATGCATTATGACCCATATTATACAGTTATTATCGCTAGAACTGTAATAATTATATTTACCACTTTTACTATTATCAATATAAGATGCACTATTACCCGTATTATGCAGTTAATACCGCTAGAACTATAATAATTATAGTCATTACCACCAATTTTATCAATATAACATGCATGATTACCCATATTATACAGTTATTATCGTTAGAACTATAATAATTATACTCATTACTTCCAATATTATCAATATAACATGCATTATTACCCATATTATGCAGTTGTTATCGCTAGAACTATAATAATTATACTTATTGCTGTTATTATTATCAATATAACATGCAATATTAGCCATATTATGCAGTTATTATCGCTAGAACTATAATAATTATACTTATTACTTTTATTATTGTCAATATAACATGCATTATTACCCATATTATGCAGTTGTTATCGCTAGAACTATAATAATTATACTTATTGCTGTTATTATTATCAATATAATAGGCATTATTACCCATATAATACAGTTATTATCGCTAGAACTATAATAATTATACTTATTACTCCCAATATTATCAATATAACATGCATTATGACCCATATTATACAGTTATTATCGCTAGAACTGTAATAATTATATTTACCACTTTTACTATTATCAATATAAGATGCACTATTACCCGTATTATGCAGTTAATACCGCTAGAACTATAATAATTATAGTCATTACCACCAATATTATCAATACAACATGCATTATTACCCATATTATGTAGTTATTATCGCTAGAACTATAATAATTATACTAATTGCTGTTATTATTATCAATATAACATGCAATATTAGTCATATTATGCAGTTATTATCGCTAGAACTATAATAATTATACTTATTACTTTTATTACTGTCAATATAACATGCATTATTACCCATTTTATGTAGTTATTATCGCTAGAACTATAATAATTATACTAATTGCTGTTATTATTATCAATATAACATGCATTATTAGCCATATTATGCAGTTGTTATCGCTAGAACTATAATAATTATACTTATTGCTGTTATTATTATCAATATAACATGCAATATTAGCCATATTATGCAGTTATTATCGCTAGAACTATAATAATTATACTTATTACTTTTATTATTATCAATATAACAGGCATTATTACCCATATTATGCAGTTATTATCGCTAGAGCTATAATAGTTACACATATTACTCCCTATATTATCAATATAACATGCATTATTACCCATATTATGCAGTTATTATCGCTAGAGCTACAATAATAATACTTATTACTTTTATTATTATCAATATAACATGCATTATTACCCATATTATGCAGTTATTATCGCTAGAGCTATAATAGTTACACATATTACTCCCAATATTATCAATATAACATGCATTATGACCCATATTATACAGTTATTATCGCTAGAACTGTAATAATTATACTTATTACTTTTATTATTATCAATATAACAGGCATCATTACCCATATTATACTGTTATTATCGCTAGAACTATAATAATTATACATATTACTCCCAATATGATCAATATAACATGCATTATGACCCATATTATACAGTTATTATCGCTAGAACTGTAATAATTATATTTACCACTTTTACTATTATCAATATAAGATGCACTATTACCCGTATTATGCAGTTAATACCGCTAGAACTATAATAATTATAGTCATTACCACCAATATTATCAATACAACATGCATTATTACCCATATTATGTAGTTATTATCGCTAGAACTATAATAATTATACTAATTGCTGTTATTATTATCAATATAACATGCATTATTAGCCATATTATGCAGTTGTTATCGCTGGAACTATAATAATTATACTTATTGCTGTTATTATTATCAATATAACATGCAATATTAGCCATATTATGCAGTTATTATCGCTAGAACTATAATAATTATACTTATTACTTTTATTATTATCAATATAACAGGCATTATTACCCATATTATGCAGTTATTATCGCTAGAGCTATAATAGTTACACATATTACTCCCAATATTATCAATATAACATGCATTATTACCCATATTATGCAGTTATTATCGCTAGAACTACAATAATAATACTTATTACTTTTATTATTATCAATATAACATACATTATTACCCATACTATACTGTTGTTATCGCTAGAACTATAATAACTATTCTAACTGCTGTTATTATTATCAATATAACATGCATTATTAGTCATATTATGCAGTTGTTATCGCTAGAACTATAATAATTATACTTATTACTTTTATTATTATCAATATAACAGGCATTATTACCCATATTATGCAGTTATTATCGCTAGAACTATAATAACTATACTTATTGCTGTTACTATTATCAATATAACAGGCATTATTATCCATATTATGCAGTTATTATCGCTAGAGCTATAATAGTTACACATATTACTCCCAATATTATCAATATGACATGCATTATGACCCATATTATACAGTTATTATTGCTAGAACTGTAATAATTATACTTATTACTTTTATTATTATCAATATAACATGCATTATTACCCATATTATGCAGTTATTATCGCTAGAGCTATAATAGTTACACATATTACTCCCAATAATATCAATATAACATGCATTATGACCCATATTATACAGTTATTATCGCTAGAACTGTAATAATTATACTTATTACTTTTATTATTATCAATATAACAGGCATCATTACCCATATTATACTGTTATTATCGCTAGAACTATAATAATTATACTTATTACTCCCAATATTATCAATATAACATGCATTATGACCCATATTATACAGTTATTATCGCTAGAACTGTAATAATTATATTTACCACTTTTACTATTATCAATATAAGATGCACTATTACCCGTATTATGCAGTTAATACCGCTAGAACTATAATAATTATAGTCATTACCACCAATATTATCAATATAACATGCATGATTACCCATATTATACAGTTATTATCGTTAGAACTATAATAATTATACTTATTACTCCCAATATTATCAATATAACATGCATTATTACCCATATTATGCAGTTGTTATTGCTAGAACTATAATAATTATACTTATTGCTGTTATTATTATCAATATAACATGCAATATTAGCCATATTATGCAGTTATTATCGCTAGAACTATAATAATTATACTTATTACTTTTATTATTGTCAATATAACATGCATTATTACCCATATTATGCAGTTGTTATCGCTAGAACTATAATAATTATACTTATTGCTGTTATTATTATCAATATAATAGGCATTATTACCCATATAATACAGTTATTATCGCTAGAACTATAATAATTATACTTATTACTGCCAATATTATCAATACAACATGCATTATTACCCATATTATGTAGTTATTATCGCTAGAACTATAATAATTATACTTATTGCTGTTATTATTATCAATATAACATGCATTATTAGCCATATTATGCAGTTATTATCGCTAGAACCACAATAATAATACTTATTACTTTTATTACTGTCAATATAACATGCATTATTACCCATTTTATGTAGTTATTATCGCTAGAACTATAATAATTATACTAATTGCTGTTATTATTATCAATATAACATGCATTATTAGCCATATTATGCAGTTGTTATCGCTAGAACTATAATAATTATACTTATTGCTGTTATTATTATCAATATAACATGCATTATTACCCATATTATACAGTTATTATCGGTAGAACAATAATAATTCTACTTATTTCTCCCAATATTATCAATATAACATGCATTATTAACCATATTATGCTGTTATTATCGCTAGAGCTATAATAATTGCACTTATTACTCCCAATATTATCAATATAATATGCATTATTACCCATATTATACAGTTAGTATCGCTAGAACTATAATAATTATACCTATTACTTTTATTATTATCAATATAACATGCATTATTACCCATATTATGCAGTTATTATTGATAGAACTATAATAATTATACTTATTACTCCCAATATTATCAATATAACATGCATTATTACCCATATTATACAATTGTTATCGGTAGAACTATAATAATTATACTTATTACTCCCAATATTATCAATATAACATGCATTACTACCCATATTATGCAGTTGTTATCGCTAGAACTGTAATAATTATACTTATTACTTTTATTATTATCAATATAACATGCATTATTACCCATATTATACAGTTATTATCGCTAGAACTATAATAATTATACTTATTACTGCCAATATTATCAATACAACATGCATTATTACCCATATCATGTAGTTATTATCGCTAGAACTATAATAATTATACTAATTGCTGTTATTATTATCAATATAACATGCATTATTAGCCATATTATGCAGTTGTTATCGCTAGAACTATAATAATTATACTTATTACTTTTATTATTATCAATATAACATGCATTATTACCCATATTATACTGTTGTTATCGCTGGAACTATAATAATTATACTTATTACTTTTATTATTATCAATATAACATGCATTATTACCCATATTATACAGTTATTATCGGTAGAACAATAATAATTATACTTATTACTCCCAATATTATCAATATACCATGCATTATTACCCATATTATGCAGTTATTATCGCTAGAACTATAATAATTATACTTATTACTGTCACTATTATCAATATAACAGGCATCATTACCCATATTATACAGTTATTATCGTTAGAACTATAATAATTATACTTATTACTCCCAATATTATCAATATACCATGCATTATTACCCATATTATGCAGTTATTATCGCTAGAACTACAATAATAATACTTATCACTTTTATTATTATCAATGTAACATGCATTATTACCCATATTATACTGTTATTATCGCTAGAACTATAATAATTATACTTATTACTCCCAATATTATCAATATACCATGCATTATTACCCATATTATGCAGTTATTATCGCTAGAACTATAATAATTATACTTATTACTGTTACTATTATCAATATAACATGCATTATTACCCATATTATGCAGTTATTATCGCTAGAACTATAATAATTATACTCATTACTTCCAATATTATCAATATAACATGCATTATTACCCATATTATGCAGTTGTTATCGCTAGAACTATAATAATTATACTTATTACTGTTACTATTATCAATATAACATGCATTATTACCCATATTATACTGTTATTATCGCTAGAGCTATAATAGTTACACATATTACTCCCAATATTATCAATATAACATGCATCATTACCCATATTATACTGTTATTATCGCTAGAACTGTAATAATTATACTTATTACTCCCAATATTATCAATATAACATGCATTATGACCCATATTATACAGTTATTATCGCTAGAACTGTAATAATTATATTTACCACTTTTACTATTATCAATATAAGATGCACTATTACCCGTATTATGCAGTTAATACCGCTAGAACTATAATAATTATAGTCATTACCACCAATTTTATCAATATAACATGCATGATTACCCATATTATACAGTTATTATCGTTAGAACTATAATAATTATACTCATTACTTCCAATATTATCAATATAACATGCATTATTACCCATATTATGCAGTTGTTATCGCTAGAACTATAATAATTATACTTATTGCTGTTATTATTATCAATATAACATGCAATATTAGCCATATTATGCAGTTATTATCGCTAGAACTATAATAATTATACTTATTACTTTTATTATTGTCAATATAACATGCATTATTACCCATATTATGCAGTTGTTATCGCTAGAACTATAATAATTATACTTATTGCTGTTATTATTATCAATATAATAGGCATTATTACCCATATAATACAGTTATTATCGCTAGAACTATAATAATTATACTTATTACTCCCAATATTATCAATATAACATGCATTATGACCCATATTATACAGTTATTATCGCTAGAACTGTAATAATTATATTTACCACTTTTACTATTATCAATATAAGATGCACTATTACCCGTATTATGCAGTTAATACCGCTAGAACTATAATAATTATAGTCATTACCACCAATATTATCAATACAACATGCATTATTACCCATATTATGTAGTTATTATCGCTAGAACTATAATAATTATACTAATTGCTGTTATTATTATCAATATAACATGCAATATTAGCCATATTATGCAGTTATTATCGCTAGAACTATAATATTTATACTTATTACTTTTATTATTGTCAATATAACATGCATTATTACCCATATTATGTAGTTATTATCGC
Organism: Megachile leachella; assembly: GCA_963576845.1. Classification (NCBI taxonomy): domain Eukaryota; kingdom Metazoa; phylum Arthropoda; class Insecta; order Hymenoptera; family Megachilidae; genus Megachile; species Megachile leachella. The sequence continues at coordinate 2,394,718 of OY756255.1, read as the reverse complement.
TAGAACTATAATAATTATACTAATTGCTGTTATTATTATCAATATAACATGCATTATTAGCCATATTATGCAGTTGTTATCGCTGGAACTATAATAATTATACTTATTGCTGTTATTATTATCAATATAACATGCAATATTAGCCATATTATGCAGTTATTATCGCTAGAACTATAATAATTATACTTATTACTTTTATTATTATCAATATAACAGGCATTATTACCCATATTATGCAGTTATTATCGCTAGAACTATAATAATTATACTTATTGCTGTTATTATTATCAATATAATAGGCATTATTACCCATATAATACAGTTATTATCGCTAGAACTATAATAATTATACTTATTACTGCCAATATTATCAATACAACATGCATTATTACCCATATTATGTAGTTATTATCGCTAGAACTATAATAATTATACTTATTGCTGTTATTATTATCAATATAACATGCATTATTAGCCATATTATGCAGTTATTATCGCTAGAACCACAATAATAATACTTATTACTTTTATTACTGTCAATATAACATGCATTATTACCCATTTTATGTAGTTATTATCGCTAGAACTATAATAATTATACTAATTGCTGTTATTATTATCAATATAACATGCATTATTAGCCATATTATGCAGTTGTTATCGCTAGAACTATAATAATTATACTTATTGCTGTTATTATTATCAATATAACATGCATTATTACCCATATTATACAGTTATTATCGGTAGAACAATAATAATTCTACTTATTTCTCCCAATATTATCAATATAACATGCATTATTAACCATATTATGCTGTTATTATCGCTAGAGCTATAATAATTGCACTTATTACTCCCAATATTATCAATATAATATGCATTATTACCCATATTATACAGTTAGTATCGCTAGAACTATAATAATTATACCTATTACTTTTATTATTATCAATATAACATGCATTATTACCCATATTATGCAGTTATTATTGATAGAACTATAATAATTATACTTATTACTCCCAATATTATCAATATAACATGCATTATTACCCATATTATACAATTGTTATCGGTAGAACTATAATAATTATACTTATTACTCCCAATATTATCAATATAACATGCATTACTACCCATATTATGCAGTTGTTATCGCTAGAACTGTAATAATTATACTTATTACTTTTATTATTATCAATATAACATGCATTATTACCCATATTATACAGTTATTATCGCTAGAACTATAATAATTATACTTATTACTGCCAATATTATCAATACAACATGCATTATTACCCATATCATGTAGTTATTATCGCTAGAACTATAATAATTATACTAATTGCTGTTATTATTATCAATATAACATGCATTATTAGCCATATTATGCAGTTGTTATCGCTAGAACTATAATAATTATACTTATTACTTTTATTATTATCAATATAACATGCATTATTACCCATATTATACTGTTGTTATCGCTGGAACTATAATAATTATACTTATTACTTTTATTATTATCAATATAACATGCATTATTACCCATATTATACAGTTATTATCGGTAGAACAATAATAATTATACTTATTACTCCCAATATTATCAATATACCATGCATTATTACCCATATTATGCAGTTATTATCGCTAGAACTATAATAATTATACTTATTACTGTCACTATTATCAATATAACAGGCATCATTACCCATATTATACAGTTATTATCGTTAGAACTATAATAATTATACTTATTACTCCCAATATTATCAATATACCATGCATTATTACCCATATTATGCAGTTATTATCGCTAGAACTACAATAATAATACTTATCACTTTTATTATTATCAATGTAACATGCATTATTACCCATATTATACTGTTATTATCGCTAGAACTATAATAATTATACTTATTACTCCCAATATTATCAATATACCATGCATTATTACCCATATTATGCAGTTATTATCGCTAGAACTATAATAATTATACTTATTACTGTTACTATTATCAATATAACATGCATTATTACCCATATTATGCAGTTATTATCGCTAGAACTATAATAATTATACTCATTACTTCCAATATTATCAATATAACATGCATTATTACCCATATTATGCAGTTGTTATCGCTAGAACTATAATAATTATACTTATTACTGTTACTATTATCAATATAACATGCATTATTACCCATATTATACTGTTATTATCGCTAGAGCTATAATAGTTACACATATTACTCCCAATATTATCAATATAACATGCATCATTACCCATATTATACTGTTATTATCGCTAGAACTGTAATAATTATACTTATTACTCCCAATATTATCAATATAACATGCATTATGACCCATATTATACAGTTATTATCGCTAGAACTGTAATAATTATATTTACCACTTTTACTATTATCAATATAAGATGCACTATTACCCGTATTATGCAGTTAATACCGCTAGAACTATAATAATTATAGTCATTACCACCAATATTATCAATACAACATGCATTATTACCCATATTATGTAGTTATTATCGCTAGAACTATAATAATTATACTAATTGCTGTTATTATTATCAATATAACATGCAATATTAGCCATATTATGCAGTTATTATCGCTAGAACTATAATAATTATACTTATTACTTTTATTACTGTCAATATAACATGCATTATTACCCATTTTATGTAGTTATTATCGCTAGAACTATAATAATTATACTAATTGCTGTTATTATTATCAATATAACATGCATTATTAGCCATATTATGCAGTTGTTATCGCTAGAACTATAATAATTATACTTATTGCTGTTATTATTATCAATATAACATGCAATATTAGCCATATTATGCAGTTATTATCGCTAGAACTATAATAATTATACTTATTACTTTTATTATTATCAATATAACAGGCATTATTACCCATATTATGCAGTTATTATCGCTAGAGCTATAATAGTTACACATATTACTCCCAATATTATCAATATAACATGCATTATTACCCATATTATGCAGTTATTATCGCTAGAACTACAATAATAATACTTATTACTTTTATTATTATCAATATAACATGCATTATTACCCATATTATGCAGTTATTATCGCTAGAGCTATAATAGTTACACATATTACTCCCAATATTATCAATATAACATGCATTATGACCCATATTATACAGTTATTATCGCTAGAACTGTAATAATTATACTTATTACTTTTATTATTATCAATATAACAGGCATCATTACCCATATTATACTGTTATTATCGCTAGAACTATAATAATTATACTTATTACTCCCAATATTATCAATATAACATGCATTATGACCCATATTATACAGTTATTATCGCTAGAACTGTAATAATTATATTTACCACTTTTACTATTATCAATATAAGATGCACTATTACCCGTATTATGCAGTTACTACCGCTAGAACTATAATAATTATAGTCATTACCACCAATATTATCAATACAACATGCATTATTACCCATATTATGTAGTTATTATCGCTAGAACTATAATAATTATACTAATTGCTGTTATTATTATCAATATAACATGCTATATTAGCCATATTATGCAGTTATTATCGCTAGAACTATAATATTTATACTTATTACTTTTATTATTGTCAATATAACATGCATTATTACCCATATTATGTAGTTATTATCGCTAGAACTATAATAATTATACTAATTGCTGTTATTATTATCAATATAACATGCATTATTAGCCATATTATGCAGTTGTTATCGCTGGAACTATAATAATTATACTTATTGCTGTTATTATTATCAATATAACATGCAATATTAGCCATATTATGCAGTTATTATCGCTAGAACTATAATAATTATACTTATTACTTTTATTATTATCAATATAACAGGCATTATTACCCATATTATGCAGTTATTATCGCTAGAGCTATAATAGTTACACATATTACTCCCAATATTATCAATATAACATGCATTATTACCCATATTATGCAGTTATTATCGCTAGAACTACAATAATAATACTTATTACTTTTATTATTATCAATATAACATACATTATTACCCATACTATACTGTTGTTATCGCTAGAACTATAATAACTATTCTAACTGCTGTTATTATTATCAATATAACATGCATTATTAGTCATATTATGCAGTTGTTATCGCTAGAACTATAATAATTATACTTATTACTTTTATTATTATCAATATAACAGGCATTATTACCCATATTATGCAGTTATTATCGCTAGAACTATAATAACTATACTTATTGCTGTTACTATTATCAATATAACAGGCATTATTATCCATATTATGCAGTTATTATCGCTAGAGCTATAATAGTTACACATATTACTCCCAATATTATCAATATGACATGCATTATGACCCATATTATACAGTTATTATTGCTAGAACTGTAATAATTATACTTATTACTCCCAATATTATCAATATAACATGCATTATTACCCATATTATGCAGTTGTTATTGCTAGAACTATAATAATTATACTTATTGCTGTTATTATTATCAATATAACATGCAATATTAGCCATATTATGCAGTTATTATCGCTAGAACTATAATAATTATACTTATTACTTTTATTATTGTCAATATAACATGCATTATTACCCATATTATGCAGTTGTTATCGCTAGAACTATAATAATTATACTTATTGCTGTTATTATTATCAATATAATAGGCATTATTACCCATATAATACAGTTATTATCGCTAGAACTATAATAATTATACTTATTACTGCCAATATTATCAATACAACATGCATTATTACCCATATTATGTAGTTATTATCGCTAGAACTATAATAATTATACTTATTGCTGTTATTATTATCAATATAACATGCATTATTAGCCATATTATGCAGTTGTTATCGCTAGAACTATAATAATTATACTTATTACTTTTATTATTATCAATATAACAGGCATTATTACCCATATTATGCAGTTATTATCGCTAGAGCTATAATAGTTACATATATTACTCCCAATATTATCAGTATAACAAGCATTTTTACCCATATTATGCAGTTATTATCGCTAGAACTACAATAATAATACTTATTACTTTTATTATTATCAATATAACATACATTATTACCCATACTATACTGTTGTTATCGCTAGAACTATAATAACTATACTAATTGCTGTTATTATTATCAATATAACATGCATTATTAGTCATATTATGCAGTTGTTATCGCTAGAACTATAATAATTATACTTATTACTTTTATTATTATCAATATAACAGGCATTATTACCCATATTATGCAGTTATTATCGCTAGAGCTATAATAGTTACACATATTACTCCCAATATTATCAATATGACATGCATTATGACCCATATTATACAGTTATTATTGCTAGAACTGTAATAATTATACTTATTACTTTTATTATTATCAATATAACATGCATTATTACCCATATTATGCAGTTATTATCGCTAGAGCTATAATAGTTACACATATTACTCCCAATATTATCAATATAACATGCGTTATGACCCATATTATACAGTTATTATCGCTAGAACTGTAATAATTATACTTATTACTTTTATTATTATCAATATAACATGCATTATTACCCATATTATGCAGTTGTTATCGCTAGAACTATAATAATTATACTTATGGCTGTTATTATTATCAATATAATAGGCATTATTACCCATATAATACAGCTATTATCGCTAGAACTATAATAATTATACTTATTACTGCCAATATTATCAATACAACATGCATTATTACCCATATTATGTAGTTATTATCGCTAGAACTATAATAATTATACTAATTGCTGTTATTATTATCAATATAACATGCATTATTACCCATATTATGCAGTTATTATCGCTAGAACCACAATAATAATACTTATTACTTTTATTACTGTCAATATAACATGCATTATTACCCATTTTATGTAGTTATTATCGCTAGAACTATAATAATTATACTAATTGCTGTTATTATTATCAATATAACATGCATTATTAGCCATATTATGCAGTTGTTATCGCTAGAACTATAATAATTATACTTATTGCTGTTATTATTATCAATATAACATGCATTATTACCCATATTATACAGTTATTATCGGTAGAACAATAATAATTATACTTATTTCTCCCAATATTATCAATATAACATGCATTATTAACCATATTATGCTGTTATTATCGCTAGAGCTATAATAATTGCACTTATTACTCCCAATATTATCAATATAATATGCATTATTACCCATATTATACAGTTAGTATCGCTAGAACTATAATAATTATACCTATTACTTTTATTATTATCAATATAACATGCATTATTACCCATATTATGCAGTTATTATTGATAGAACTATAATAATTATACTTATTACTCCCAATATTATCAATATAACATGCATTATTACCCATATTATACAATTGTTATCGGTAGAACTATAATAATTATACTTATTACTCCCAATATTATCAATATAACATGCATTACTACCCATATTATGCAGTTGTTATCGCTAGAACTGTAATAATTATACTTATTACTTTTATTATTATCAATATAACATGCATTATTACCCATATTATACAGTTATTATCGCTAGAACTATAATAATTATACTTATTACTGCCAATATTATCAATACAACATGCATTATTACCCATATCATGTAGTTATTATCGCTAGAACTATAATAATTATACTAATTGCTGTTATTATTATCAATATAACATGCATTATTACCCATATTATGCAGTTATTATCGCTAGAACCACAATAATAATACTTATTACTTTTATTATTATCAATATAACATACATTATTACCTATATTATACTGTTGTTATCGCTAGAACTATAATAATTATACTTATTACTTTTATTATTATCAATATAACATGCATTATTACCCATATTATACAGTTATTATCGGTAGAACAATAATAATTATACTTATTTCTCCCAATATTATCAATATAACATGCATTATTAACCATATTATGCTGTTATTATCGCTAGAGCTATAATAATTGCACTTATTACTTCCAATATTATCAATATAATATGCATTATTACCCATATTATACAGTTAGTATCGCTAGAACTATAATAATTATACCTATTACTTTTATTATTATCAATATAACATGCATTATTACCCATATTATGCAGTTATTATTGATAGAACTATAATAATTATACTTATTACTCCCAATATTATCAATATAACATGCATTATTACCCATATTATACAATTGTTATCGGTAGAACTATAATAATTATACTTATTACTCCCAATATTATCAATATAACATGCATTACTACCCATATTATGCAGTTGTTATCGCTAGAACTGTAATAATTATACTTATTACTTTTATTATTATCAATATAACATGCATTATTACCCATATTATACAGTTATTATCGCTAGAACTATAATAATTATACTTATTACTGCCAATATTATCAATACAACATGCATTATTACCCATATTATGTAGTTATTATCGCTAGAACTATAATAATTATACTAATTGCTGTTATTATTATCAATATAACATGCATTATTAGCCATATTATGCAGTTGTTATCGCTAGAACTATAATAATTATACTTATTACTTTTATTATTATCAATATAACATGCATTATTACCCATATTATACAGTTATTATCGGTAGAACAATAATAATTATACTTATTTCTCCCAATATTATCAATATAACATGCATTATTACCCATATTATACAGTTGTTATCGGTAGAATTATAATAATTATACTTATTACTCCCAATATTATCAATATACCATGCATTATTACCCATATTATGCAGTTATTATCGCTAGAACTATAATAATTATACTTATTACTGTTACTATTATCAATATAACAGGCATCATTACCCATATTATACTGTTATTATCGCTAGAACTATAATAATTATACTTATTACTCCCAATATTATCAATATAACATGCATTACTACCCATATTATGCAGTTGTTATCGCTAGAACTGTAATAATTATACTTATTACTTTTATTATTATCAATACAACATGCATTATTACCCATATTACGCAGTTATTATCGCTAGAACTATAATAATTATACTCATCGCTGTTACTATTATCAATATAACAGGCATTATTACCCATATTATGCAGTTATTATCGCTAGAGCTATAATAGTTACACATATTACTCCCAATATTATCAATATAACATGCATTATGACCCATATTATACAGTTATTATCGGTAGAACAATAATAATTATACTTATTTCTCCCAATTTTATCAATATAACATGCATTATTAACCATATTATGCTGTTATTATCGCTAGAGCTATAATAATTGCACTTATTACTCCCAATATTATCAATATAATATGCATTATTACCCATATTATACAGTTAGTATCGCTAGAACTATAATAATTATACCTATTACTTTTATTATTATCAATATAACATGCATTATTACCCATATTATGCAGTTATTATTGATAGAACTATAATAATTATACTTATTACTCCCAATATTATCAATATAACATGCATTATTACCCATATTATACAATTGTTATCGGTAGAACTATAATAATTATACTTATTACTCCCAATATTATCAATATAACATGCATTACTACCCATATTATGCAGTTGTTATCGCTAGAACTGTAATAATTATACTTATTACTTTTATTATTATCAATATAACATGCATTATTACCCATATTATACAGTTATTATCGCTAGAACTATAATAATTATACTTATTACTGCCAATATTATCAATACAACATGCATTATTACCCATATTATGTAGTTATTATCGCTAGAACTATAATAATTATACTAATTGCTGTTATTATTATCAATATAACATGCATTATTAGCCATATTATGCAGTTGTTATCGCTAGAACTATAATAATTATACTTATTGCTGTTATTATTATCAATATAATAGGCATTATTACCCATATAATACAGTTATTATCGCTAGAACTATAATAATTATACTTATTACTGCCAATATTATCAATACAACATGCATTATTACCCATATTATGTAGTTATTATCGCTAGAACTATAATAATTATACTTATTGCTGTTATTATTATCAATATAACATGCATTATTAGCCATATTATGCAGTTGTTATCGCTAGATCTATAATAATTATACTTATTACTTTTATTATTATCAATATAACAGGCATTATTACCCATATTATGCAGTTATTATCGCTAGAGCTATAATAGTTACATATATTACTCCCAATATTATCAGTATAACAAGCATTTTTACCCATATTATGCAGTTATTATCGCTAGAACTACAATAATAATACTTATTACTTTTATTATTATCAATATAACAGGCATTATTACCCATATTATGCAGTTATTATCGCTAGAGCTATAATAGTTACACATATTACTCCCAATATTATCAATATGACATGCATTATGACCCATATTATACAGTTATTATTGCTAGAACTGTAATAATTATACTTATTACTTTTATTATTATCAATATAACATGCATTATTACCCATATTATGCAGTTATTATCGCTAGAGCTATAATAGTTACACATATTACTCCCAATATTATCAATATAACATGCATTATTACCCATATTATGCAGTCATTATCGCTAGAACTCCAATAATAATACTTATAACTTTTATTATTATCAATATAACATACATTATTACCCATATTATACTGTTGTTATCGCTGGAACTATAATAATTATACTTATTACTTTTATTATTATCAATATAACATGCATTATTACCCATATTATACAGTTATTATCGTTAGAACTATAATAATTATACTTATTACTCCCAATATTATCAATATACCATGCATTATTACCCATATTATGCAGTTATTATCGCTAGAACTACAATAATAATACTTATCACTTTTATTATTATCAATGTAACATGCATTATTACCCATATTATACTGTTATTATCGCTAGAACTATAATAATTATACTTATTACTCCCAATATTATCAATATACCATGCATTATTACCCATATTATGCAGTTATTATCGCTAGAACTATAATAATTATACTTATTACTGTTACTATTATCAATATAACATGCATTATTACCCATATTATGCAGTTATTATCGCTAGAACTATAATAATTATACTCATTACTTCCAATATTATCAATATAACATGCATTATTACCCATATTATGCAGTTGTTATCGCTAGAACTATAATAATTATACTTATTACTGTTACTATTATCAATATAACATGCATTATTACCCATATTATACGGTTATTATCGCTAGAGCTATAATAGTTACACATATTACTCCCAATATTATCAATATAACATGCATCATTACCCATATTATACTGTTATTATCGCTGGAACTGTAATAATTATACTTATTACTCCCAATATTATCAATATAACATGCATTATGACCCATATTATACAGTTATTATCGCTAGAACTGTAATAATTATATTTACCACTTTTACTATTATCAATATAAGATGCACTATTACCCGTATTATGCAGTTAATACCGCTAGAACTATAATAATTATAGTCATTACCACCAATTTTATCAATATAACATGCATGATTACCCATATTATACAGTTATTATCGTTAGAACTATAATAATTATACTCATTACTTCCAATATTATCAATATAACATGCATTATTACCCATATTATGCAGTTGTTATCGCTAGAACTATAATAATTATACTTATTGCTGTTATTATTATCAATATAACATGCAATATTAGCCATATTATGCAGTTATTATCGCTAGAACTATAATAATTATACTTATTACTTTTATTATTGTCAATATAACATGCATTATTACCCATATTATGCAGTTGTTATCGCTAGAACTATAATAATTATACTTATTGCTGTTATTATTATCAATATAATAGGCATTATTACCCATATAATACAGTTATTATCGCTAGAACTATAATAATTATACTTATTACTCCCAATATTATCAATATAACATGCATTATGACCCATATTATACAGTTATTATCGCTAGAACTGTAATAATTATATTTACCACTTTTACTATTATCAATATAAGATGCACTATTACCCGTATTATGCAGTTAATACCGCTAGAACTATAATAATTATAGTCATTACCACCAATATTATCAATACAACATGCATTATTACCCATATTATGTAGTTATTATCGCTAGAACTATAATAATTATACTAATTGCTGTTATTATTATCAATATAACATGCAATATTAGCCATATTATGCAGTTATTATCGCTAGAACTATAATAATTATACTTATTACTTTTATTACTGTCAATATAACATGCATTATTACCCATTTTATGTAGTTATTATCGCTAGAACTATAATAATTATACTAATTGCTGTTATTATTATCAATATAACATGCATTATTAGCCATATTATGCAGTTGTTATCGCTAGAACTATAATAATTATACTTATTGCTGTTATTATTATCAATATAACATGCAATATTAGCCATATTATGCAGTTATTATCGCTAGAACTATAATAATTATACTTATTACTTTTATTATTATCAATATAACAGGCATTATTACCCATATTATGCAGTTATTATCGCTAGAGCTATAATAGTTACACATATTACTCCCAATATTATCAATATAACATGCATTATTACCCATATTATGCAGTTATTATCGCTAGAACTACAATAATAATACTTATTACTTTTATTATTATCAATATAACATGCATTATTACCCATATTATGCAGTTATTATCGCTAGAGCTATAATAGTTACACATATTACTCCCAATATTATCAATATAACATGCATTATGACCCATATTATACAGTTATTATCGCTAGAACTGTAATAATTATACTTATTACTTTTATTATTATCAATATAACAGGCATCATTACCCATATTATACTGTTATTATCGCTAGAACTATAATAATTATACTTATTACTCCCAATATTATCAATATAACATGCATTATGACCCATATTATACAGTTATTATCGCTAGAACTGTAATAATTATATTTACCACTTTTACTATTATCAATATAAGATGCACTATTACCCGTATTATGCAGTTACTACCGCTAGAACTATAATAATTATAGTCATTACCACCAATATTATCAATACAACATGCATTATTACCCATATTATGTAGTTATTATCGCTAGAACTATAATAATTATACTAATTGCTGTTATTATTATCAATATAACATGCTATATTAGCCATATTATGCAGTTATTATCGCTAGAACTATAATATTTATACTTATTACTTTTATTATTGTCAATATAACATGCATTATTACCCATATTATGTAGTTATTATCGCTAGAACTATAATAATTATACTAATTGCTGTTATTATTATCAATATAACATGCATTATTAGCCATATTATGCAGTTGTTATCGCTGGAACTATAATAATTATACTTATTGCTGTTATTATTATCAATATAACATGCAATATTAGCCATATTATGCAGTTATTATCGCTAGAACTATAATAATTATACTTATTACTTTTATTATTATCAATATAACAGGCATTATTACCCATATTATGCAGTTATTATCGCTAGAGCTATAATAGTTACACATATTACTCCCAATATTATCAATATAACATGCATTATTACCCATATTATGCAGTTATTATCGCTAGAACTACAATAATAATACTTATTACTTTTATTATTATCAATATAACATACATTATTACCCATACTATACTGTTGTTATCGCTAGAACTATAATAACTATTCTAACTGCTGTTATTATTATCAATATAACATGCATTATTAGTCATATTATGCAGTTGTTATCGCTAGAACTATAATAATTATACTTATTACTTTTATTATTATCAATATAACAGGCATTATTACCCATATTATGCAGTTATTATCGCTAGAACTATAATAACTATACTTATTGCTGTTACTATTATCAATATAACAGGCATTATTATCCATATTATGCAGTTATTATCGCTAGAGCTATAATAGTTACACATATTACTCCCAATATTATCAATATGACATGCATTATGACCCATATTATACAGTTATTATTGCTAGAACTGTAATAATTATACTTATTACTCCCAATATTATCAATATAACATGCATTATTACCCATATTATGCAGTTGTTATTGCTAGAACTATAATAATTATACTTATTGCTGTTATTATTATCAATATAACATGCAATATTAGCCATATTATGCAGTTATTATCGCTAGAACTATAATAATTATACTTATTACTTTTATTATTGTCAATATAACATGCATTATTACCCATATTATGCAGTTGTTATCGCTAGAACTATAATAATTATACTTATTGCTGTTATTATTATCAATATAATAGGCATTATTACCCATATAATACAGTTATTATCGCTAGAACTATAATAATTATACTTATTACTGCCAATATTATCAATACAACATGCATTATTACCCATATTATGTAGTTATTATCGCTAGAACTATAATAATTATACTTATTGCTGTTATTATTATCAATATAACATGCATTATTAGCCATATTATGCAGTTGTTATCGCTAGAACTATAATAATTATACTTATTACTTTTATTATTATCAATATAACAGGCATTATTACCCATATTATGCAGTTATTATCGCTAGAGCTATAATAGTTACATATATTACTCCCAATATTATCAGTATAACAAGCATTTTTACCCATATTATGCAGTTATTATCGCTAGAACTACAATAATAATACTTATTACTTTTATTATTATCAATATAACATACATTATTACCCATACTATACTGTTGTTATCGCTAGAACTATAATAACTATACTAATTGCTGTTATTATTATCAATATAACATGCATTATTAGTCATATTATGCAGTTGTTATCGCTAGAACTATAATAATTATACTTATTACTTTTATTATTATCAATATAACAGGCATTATTACCCATATTATGCAGTTATTATCGCTAGAGCTATAATAGTTACACATATTACTCCCAATATTATCAATATGACATGCATTATGACCCATATTATACAGTTATTATTGCTAGAACTGTAATAATTATACTTATTACTTTTATTATTATCAATATAACATGCATTATTACCCATATTATGCAGTTATTATCGCTAGAGCTATAATAGTTACACATATTACTCCCAATATTATCAATATAACATGCGTTATGACCCATATTATACAGTTATTATCGCTAGAACTGTAATAATTATACTTATTACTTTTATTATTATCAATATAACATGCATTATTACCCATATTATGCAGTTGTTATCGCTAGAACTATAATAATTATACTTATTGCTGTTATTATTATCAATATAATAGGCATTATTACCCATATAATACAGCTATTATCGCTAGAACTATAATAATTATACTTATTACTGCCAATATTATCAATACAACATGCATTATTACCCATATTATGTAGTTATTATCGCTAGAACTATAATAATTATACTAATTGCTGTTATTATTATCAATATAACATGCATTATTACCCATATTATGCAGTTATTATCGCTAGAACCACAATAATAATACTTATTACTTTTATTACTGTCAATATAACATGCATTATTACCCATTTTATGTAGTTATTATCGCTAGAACTATAATAATTATACTAATTGCTGTTATTATTATCAATATAACATGCATTATTAGCCATATTATGCAGTTGTTATCGCTAGAACTATAATAATTATACTTATTGCTGTTATTATTATCAATATAACATGCATTATTACCCATATTATACAGTTATTATCGGTAGAACAATAATAATTATACTTATTTCTCCCAATATTATCAATATAACATGCATTATTAACCATATTATGCTGTTATTATCGCTAGAGCTATAATAATTGCACTTATTACTCCCAATATTATCAATATAATATGCATTATTACCCATATTATACAGTTAGTATCGCTAGAACTATAATAATTATACCTATTACTTTTATTATTATCAATATAACATGCATTATTACCCATATTATGCAGTTATTATTGATAGAACTATAATAATTATACTTATTACTCCCAATATTATCAATATAACATGCATTATTACCCATATTATACAATTGTTATCGGTAGAACTATAATAATTATACTTATTACTCCCAATATTATCAATATAACATGCATTACTACCCATATTATGCGGTTGTTATCGCTAGAACTGTAATAATTATACTTATTACTTTTATTATTATCAATACAACATGCATTATTACCCATATTACGCAGTTATTATCGCTAGAACTATAATAATTATACTCATCGCTGTTACTATTATCAATATAACAGGCATTATTACCCATATTATGCAGTTATTATCGCTAGAGCTATAATAGTTACACATATTACTCCCAATATTATCAATATAACATGCATTATGACCCATATTATACAGTTATTATCGGTAGAACAATAATAATTATACTTATTTCTCCCAATTTTATCAATATAACATGCATTATTAACCATATTATGCTGTTATTATCGTTAGAGCTATAATAATTGCACTTATTACTCCCAATATTATCAATATAATATGCATTATTACCCATATTATACAGTTAGTATCGCTAGAACTATAATAATTATACCTATTACTTTTATTATTATCAATATAACATGCATTATTACCCATATTATGCAGTTATTATTGATAGAACTATAATAATTATACTTATTACTCCCAATATTATCAATATAACATGCATTATTACCCATATTATACAATTGTTATCGGTAGAACTATAATAATTATACTTATTACTCCCAATATTATCAATATAACATGCATTACTACCCATATTATGCAGTTGTTATCGCTAGAACTGTAATAATTATACTTATTACTTTTATTATTATCAATATAACATGCATTATTACCCATATTATACAGTTATTATCGCTAGAACTATAATAATTATACTTATTACTGCCAATATTATCAATACAACATGCATTATTACCCATATTATGTAGTTATTATCGCTAGAACTATAATAATTATACTAATTGCTGTTATTATTATCAATATAACATGCATTATTAGCCATATTATGCAGTTGTTATCGCTAGAACTATAATAATTATACTTATTGCTGTTATTATTATCAATATAATAGGCATTATTACCCATATAATACAGTTATTATCGCTAGAACTATAATAATTATACTTATTACTGCCAATATTATCAATACAACATGCATTATTACCCATATTATGTAGTTATTATCGCTAGAACTATAATAATTATACTTATTGCTGTTATTATTATCAATATAACATGCATTATTAGCCATATTATGCAGTTGTTATCGCTAGATCTATAATAATTATACTTATTACTTTTATTATTATCAATATAACAGGCATTATTACCCATATTATGCAGTTATTATCGCTAGAGCTATAATAGTTACATATATTACTCCCAATATTATCAGTATAACAAGCATTTTTACCCATATTATGCAGTTATTATCGCTAGAACTACAATAATAATACTTATTACTTTTATTATTATCAATATAACAGGCATTATTACCCATATTATGCAGTTATTATCGCTAGAGCTATAATAGTTACACATATTACTCCCAATATTATCAATATGACATGCATTATGACCCATATTATACAGTTATTATTGCTAGAACTGTAATAATTATACTTATTACTTTTATTATTATCAATATAACATGCATTATTACCCATATTATGCAGTTATTATCGCTAGAGCTATAATAGTTACACATATTACTCCCAATATTATCAATATAACATGCATTATGACCCATATTATACAGTTATTATCGCTAGAACTGTAATAATTATACTTATTACTTTTATTATTATCAATATAACATGCATTATTACCCATATTATGCAGTTGTTATCGCTAGAACTATAATAATTATACTTATTGCTGTTATTATTATCAATATAACATGCAATATTAGCCATACTATGCAGTTATTATCGCTAGAACTATAATAATTATACTTATTACTTTTATTATTGTCAATATAACATGCATTATTACCCATATTATGCAGTTGTTATCGCTAGAACTATAATAATTATACTTATTGCTGTTATTATTATCAATATAACAGGCATTATTACCCATATTATACAGTTATTATCGGTAGAGCTGTAATAATTACACGTATGACTCTCAATATTATCAATACAACATGCTTTATGACCCACACTATACAGTCATTATCACTAGAACTATAATAATTATACTTCTTACTCCCAATGTTGTCAATGTAATATGCATTATTACCCATATTATACAGTTATTATCGGTAGAACAATAATAATTATACTTATTTCTCCCAATATTATCAATATAACATGCATTATTAACCATATTATGCTGTTATTATCGCTAGAGCTATAATAATTGCACTTATTACTCCCAATATTATCAATATAATATGCATTATTACCCATATTATACAGTTAGTATCGCTAGAACTATAATAATTATACCTATTACTTTTATTATTATCAATATAACATGCATTATTACCCATATTATGCAGTTATTATTGATAGAACTATAATAATTATACTTATTACTCCCAATATTATCAATATAACATGCATTACTACCCATATTATGCAGTTGTTATCGCTAGAACTGTAATAATTATACTTATTACTTTTATTATTATCAATATAACATGCATTATTACCCATATTATACAGTTATTATCGCTAGAACTATAATAATTATACTTATTACTGCCAATATTATCAATACAACATGCATTATTACCCATATTATGTAGTTATTATCGCTAGAACTAATATAATTATACTAATTGCTGTTATTATTATCAATACAACATGCATTATATACCCATATTACGCAGTTATTATCGCTAGAACTATAATAATTATACTCATCGCTGTTACTATTATCAATATAACAGGCATTATTACCCATATTATGCAGTTATTATCGCTAGAGCTATAATAGTTACACATATTACTCCCAATATTATCAATATAACATGCATTATGACCCATATTATACAGTTATTATCGGTAGAACAATAATAATTATACTTATTTCTCCAATTTTATCAATATAACATGCATTATTAACCATATTATGCTGTTATTATCGTTAGAGCTATAATAATTGCACTTATTACTCCCAATATTATCAATATAATATGCATTATTACCCATATTATACAGTTAGTATCGCTAGAACTATAATAATTATACCTATTACTTTTATTATTATCAATATAACATGCATTATTACCCATATTATGCAGTTATTATTGATAGAACTATAATAATTATACTTATTACTCCCAATATTATCAATATAACATGCATTATTACCCATATTATACAATTGTTATCGGTAGAACTATAATAATTATACTTATTACTCCCAATATTATCAATATAACATGCATTACTACCCATATTATGCAGTTGTTATCGCTAGAACTGTAATAATTATACTTATTACTTTTATTATTATCAATATAACATGCATTATTACCCATATTATACAGTTATTATCGCTAGAACTATAATAATTATACTTATTACTGCCAATATTATCAATACAACATGCATTATTACCCATATTATGTAGTTATTATCGCTAGAACTATAATAATTATACTAATTGCTGTTATTATTATCAATATAACATGCATTATTAGCCATATTATGCAGTTGTTATCGCTAGAACTATAATAATTATACTTATTGCTGTTATTATTATCAATATAATAGGCATTATTACCCATATAATACAGTTATTATCGCTAGAACTATAATAATTATACTTATTACTGCCAATATTATCAATACAACATGCATTATTACCCATATTATGTAGTTATTATCGCTAGAACTATAATAATTATACTTATTGCTGTTATTATTATCAATATAACATGCATTATTAGCCATATTATGCAGTTGTTATCGCTAGATCTATAATAATTATACTTATTACTTTTATTATTATCAATATAACAGGCATTATTACCCATATTATGCAGTTATTATCGCTAGAGCTATAATAGTTACATATATTACTCCCAATATTATCAGTATAACAAGCATTTTTACCCATATTATGCAGTTATTATCGCTAGAACTACAATAATAATACTTATTACTTTTATTATTATCAATATAACAGGCATTATTACCCATATTATGCAGTTATTATCGCTAGAGCTATAATAGTTACACATATTACTCCCAATATTATCAATATGACATGCATTATGACCCATATTATACAGTTATTATTGCTAGAACTGTAATAATTATACTTATTACTTTTATTATTATCAATATAACATGCATTATTACCCATATTATGCAGTTATTATCGCTAGAGCTATAATAGTTACACATATTACTCCCAATATTATCAATATAACATGCATTATGACCCATATTATACAGTTATTATCGCTAGAACTGTAATAATTATACTTATTACTTTTATTATTATCAATATAACATGCATTATTACCCATATTATGCAGTTGTTATCGCTAGAACTATAATAATTATACTTATTGCTGTTATTATTATCAATATAACATGCAATATTAGCCATACTATGCAGTTATTATCGCTAGAACTATAATAATTATACTTATTACTTTTATTATTGTCAATATAACATGCATTATTACCCATATTATGCAGTTGTTATCGCTAGAACTATAATAATTATACTTATTGCTGTTATTATTATCAATATAACAGGCATTATTACCCATATTATACAGTTATTATCGGTAGAGCTGTAATAATTACACGTATGACTCTCAATATTATCAATACAACATGCTTTATGACCCACACTATACAGTCATTATCACTAGAACTATAATAATTATACTTCTTACTCCCAATGTTGTCAATGTAATATGCATTATTACCCATATTATACAGTTATTATCGGTAGAACAATAATAATTATACTTATTTCTCCCAATATTATCAATATAACATGCATTATTAACCATATTATGCTGTTATTATCGCTAGAGCTATAATAATTGCACTTATTACTCCCAATATTATCAATATAATATGCATTATTACCCATATTATACAGTTAGTATCGCTAGAACTATAATAATTATACCTATTACTTTTATTATTATCAATATAACATGCATTATTACCCATATTATGCAGTTATTATTGATAGAACTATAATAATTATACTTATTACTCCCAATATTATCAATATAACATGCATTACTACCCATATTATGCAGTTGTTATCGCTAGAACTGTAATAATTATACTTATTACTTTTATTATTATCAATATAACATGCATTATTACCCATATTATACAGTTATTATCGCTAGAACTATAATAATTATACTTATTACTGCCAATATTATCAATACAACATGCATTATTACCCATATTATGTAGTTATTATCGCTAGAACTATAATAATTATACTAATTGCTGTTATTATTATCAATATAACATGCATTATTAGCCATATTATGCAGTTGTTATCGCTAGAACTATAATAATTATACTTATTGCTGTTATTATTATCAATATAATAGGCATTATTACCCATATAATACAGTTATTATCGCTAGAACTATAATAATTATACTTATTACTGCCAATATTATCAATACAACATGCATTATTACCCATATTATGTAGTTATTATCGCTAGAACTATAATAATTATACTTATTGCTGTTATTATTATCAATATAACATGCATTATTAGCCATATTATGCAGTTGTTATCGCTAGATCTATAATAATTATACTTATTACTTTTATTATTATCAATATAACAGGCATTATTACCCATATTATGCAGTTATTATCGCTAGAGCTATAATAGTTACATATATTACTCCCAATATTATCAGTATAACAAGCATTTTTACCCATATTATGCAGTTATTATCGCTAGAACTACAATAATAATACTTATTACTTTTATTATTATCAATATAACAGGCATTATTACCCATATTATGCAGTTATTATCGCTAGAGCTATAATAGTTACACATATTACTCCCAATATTATCAATATGACATGCATTATGACCCATATTATACAGTTATTATTGCTAGAACTGTAATAATTATACTTATTACTTTTATTATTATCAATATAACATGCATTATTACCCATATTATGCAGTTATTATCGCTAGAGCTATAATAGTTACACATATTACTCCCAATATTATCAATATAACATGCATTATGACCCATATTATACAGTTATTATCGCTAGAACTGTAATAATTATACTTATTACTTTTATTATTATCAATATAACATGCATTATTACCCATATTATGCAGTTGTTATCGCTAGAACTATAATAATTATACTTATTGCTGTTATTATTATCAATATAACATGCAATATTAGCCATACTATGCAGTTATTATCGCTAGAACTATAATAATTATACTTATTACTTTTATTATTGTCAATATAACATGCATTATTACCCATATTATGCAGTTGTTATCGCTAGAACTATAATAATTATACTTATTGCTGTTATTATTATCAATATAACAGGCATTATTACCCATATTATACAGTTATTATCGGTAGAGCTGTAATAATTACACGTATGACTCTCAATATTATCAATACAACATGCTTTATGACCCACACTATACAGTCATTATCAGTAGAACTATAATAATTATACTTCTTACTCCCAATGTTGTCAATGTAATATGCATTATTACCCATATTATACAGTTATTATCGGTAGAACAATAATAATTATACTTATTTCTCCCAATATTATCAATATAACATGCATTATTAACCATATTATGCTGTTATTATCGCTAGAGCTATAATAATTGCACTTATTACTCCCAATATTATCAATATAATATGCATTATTACCCATATTATACAGTTAGTATCGCTAGAACTATAATAATTATACCTATTACTTTTATTATTATCAATATAACATGCATTATTACCCATATTATGCAGTTATTATTGATAGAACTATAATAATTATACTTATTACTCCCAATATTATCAATATAACATGCATTATTACCCATATTATACAATTGTTATCGGTAGAACTATAATAATTATACTTATTACTCCCAATATTATCAATATAACATGCATTACTACCCATATTATGCAGTTGTTATCGCTAGAACTGTAATAATTATACTTATTACTTTTATTATTATCAATATAACATGCATTATTACCCATATTATACAGTTATTATCGCTAGAACTATAATAATTATACTTATTACTGCCAATATTATCAATACAACATGCATTATTACCCATATTATGTAGTTATTATCGCTAGAACTATAATAATTATACTAATTGCTGTTATTATTATCAATATAACATGCATTATTAGCCATATTATGCAGTTGTTATCGCTAGAACTATAATAATTATACTTATTACTTTTATTATTATCAATATAACATGCATTATTACCCATATTATACAGTTATTATCGGTAGAACAATAATAATTATACTTATTTCTCCCAATATTATCAATATAACATGCATTATTACCCATATTATACAGTTGTTATCGGTAGAACTATAATAATTATACTTATTACTCCCAATATTATCAATATACCATGCATTATTATCCATATTATGCAGTTATTATCGCTAGAACTATAATAATTATACTTATTACTGTTACTATTATCAATATAACAGGCATCATTACCCATATTATACTGTTATTATCGCTAGAACTATAATAATTATACTTATTACTGCCAATATTATCAATACAACATGCATTATTACCCATATTATGTAGTTATCATCGCTAGAACTATAATAATTATACTAATTGCTGTTATTATTATCAATATAACATGCATTATTAGCCATCTTATGCAGTTGTTATCGCTAGAACTGTAATAATTATATTTACCACTTTTACTATTATCAATATAAGATGCACTATTACCCGTATTATGCAGTTATCATCGCTAGAACTATAATAATTATACTTATTACTTTGATTATTATCAATATAACAGGCATTATTACCCATATTATGCAGTTATTATCGCTACTACTATAATAATTATAGTCATTACTACCAATATTATCAATATAACATGCATTATTACCCATATTATACAGTTATTATCGCTAGAACTGTAATAATTATATTTACCACTTTTACTATTATCAATATAAGATGCACTATTACCCGTATTATGCAGTTATCATCGCTAGAACTATAATAATTATAGTCATTACCACCAATATTATCAATATAACATGCATGATTACCCATATTATACAGTTATTATCGTTAGAACTATAATAATTATACTTATTACTCCCAATATAATCAATATAACATGCATTATTACCCACATTATGCAGTTGTTATCGCTAGAACTATAATAATTATACTTATTGCTGTTATTATTATCAATATAACATGCAATATTAGCCATACTATGCAGTTATTATCGCTAGAACTATAATAATTATACTTATTACTTTTATTATTGTCAATATAACATGCATTATTACCCATATTATGCAGTTGTTATCGCTAGAACTATAATAATTATACTTATTGCTGTTATTATTATCAATATAACAGGCATTATTACCCATATTATACAGTTATTATCGGTAGAGCTGTAATAATTACACGTATGACTCTCAATATTATCAATACAACATGCTTTATGACCCACACTATACAGTCATTATCACTAGAACTATAATAATTATACTTCTTACTCCCAATGTTGTCAATGTAATATGCATTATTACCCATATTATACAGTTATTATCGTTAGAACTATAATAATTATACTTATTACTCCCAATATTATCAATATAACATGCATTATTACCCATATTATACAGTTGTTATCGGTAGAACTATAATAATTATACTTATTACTCCCAATATTATCAATATACCATGCATTATTATCCATATTATGCAGTTATTATCGCTAGAACTATAATAATTATACTTATTACTGTTACTATTATCAATATAACAGGCATCATTACCCATATTATACTGTTATTATCGCTAGAACTATAATAATTATACCTTTTACTGCCAATATTATCAATACAACATGCATTATTACCCATATTATGTAGTTATCATCGCTAGAACTATAATAATTATACTAATTGCTGTTATTATTATCAATATAACATGCATTATTAGCCATCTTATGCAGTTGTTATCGCTAGAACTGTAATAATTATATTTACCACTTTTACTATTATCAATATAAGATGCACTATTACCCGTATTATGCAGTTATCATCGCTAGAACTATAATAATTATACTTATTACTTTGATTATTATCAATATAACAGGCATTATTACCCATATTATGCAGTTATTATCGCTACTACTATAATAATTATAGTCATTACTACCAATATTATCAATATAACATGCATTATTACCCATATTATACAGTTATTATCGCTAGAACTGTAATAATTATATTTACCACTTTTACTATTATCAATATAAGATGCACTATTACCCGTATTATGCAGTTATCATCGCTAGAACTATAATAATTATAGTCATTACCACCAATATTATCAATATAACATGCATGATTACCCATATTATACAGTTATTATCGTTAGAACTATAATAATTATACTTATTACTCCCAATATAATCAATATAACATGCATTATTACCCACATTATGCAGTTGTTATCGCTAGAACTATAATAATTATACTTATTGCTGTTATTATTATCAATATAACATGCAATATTAGCCATACTATGCAGTTATTATCGCTAGAACTATAATAATTATACTTACTACTTTTATTATTGTCAATATAACATGCATTATTACCCATATTATGCAGTTGTTATCGCTAGAACTATAATAATTATACTTATTGCTGTTATTATTATCAATATAACAGGCATTATTACCCATATTATACAGTTATTATCGGTAGAGCTGTAATAATTACACGTATGACTCTCAATATTATCAATACAACATGCTTTATGACCCACACTATACAGTCATTATCACTAGAACTATAATAATTATACTTCTTACTCCCAATGTTGTCAATGTAATATGCATTATTACCCATATTATACAGTTATTATCGTTAGAACTATAATAATTATACTTATTACTCCCAATATTATCAATATAACATGCATTATTACCCATATTATGCAGTTATTATCGCTAGAACTATAATAATTATACTTATTACTGTTACTATTATCAATATAACATGCATTATTTCCCATATTATGCAGTTATTATCGCTAGAACTATAATAATTATACTTATTGCTGTTATTTTTATCAATATAACATGCATTATTACCCATATTATGCAGTTGTTATCGCTAGAACTATAATAATTATACTTATTGCTGTTATTATTATCAATATAACATGCAATATTAGCCATATTATGCAGTTATTATCGCTAGAACTATAATAATTATACTTATTACTTTTATTATTGTCAATATAACATGCATTATTAGCCATATTATGCAGTTGTTATCGCTAGAACTGTAATAATTATATTTACCACTTTTACTATTATCAATATAAGATGCACTATTACCCATATTATACAGTTATTATCGCTAGAACTATAATAATTATACTTATTACTGCCAATATTATCAATACAACATGCATTATTACCCATATTATGTAGTTATCATCGCTAGAACTATAATAATTATACTAATTGCTGTTACTATTATCAATATAACATGCATTATTAGCCATATTATGCAGTTGTTATCGCTAGAACTGTAATAATTATACTTATTACTTTTATTATTATCAATATAACATGCATTATTACCCATATTATGCAGTTATTATCGCTAGAGCTATAATAGTTACACATATTACTCCCAATATTATCAATATAACATGCATTATGACCCATATTATACAGTTATTATCGGTAGAACAATAATAATTATACTTATTTCTCCCAATTTTATCAATATAACATGCATTATTAACCATATTATGCTGTTATTATCGCTAGAGCTATAATAATTGCACTTATTACTCCCAATATTATCAATATAATATGCATTATTACCCATATTATACAGTTAGTATCGCTAGAACTATAATAATTATACCTATTACTTTTATTATTATCAATATAACATGCATTATTACCCATATTATGCAGTTATTATTGATAGAACTATAATAATTATACTTATTACTCCCAATATTATCAATATAACATGCATTATTACCCATATTATACAATTGTTATCGGTAGAACTATAATAATTATACTTATTACTCCCAATATTATCAATATAACATGCATTACTACCCATATTATGCAGTTGTTATCGCTAGAACTGTAATAATTATACTTATTACTTTTATTATTATCAATATAACATGCATTATTACCCATATTATACAGTTATTATCGCTAGAACTATAATAATTATACTTATTACTGCCAATATTATCAATACAACATGCATTATTACCCATATTATGTAGTTATTATCGCTAGAACTATAATAATTATACTAATTGCTGTTATTATTATCAATATAACATGCATTATTAGCCATATTATGCAGTTGTTATCGCTAGAACTATAATAATTATACTTATTACTGCCAATATTATCAATACAACATGCATTATGACCCATGTTATACAGTTATTATCGCTAGAACTGTAATAATTATATTTACCACTTTTACTATTATCAATATAAGATGCACTATTAACCGTATTATGCAGTTATCATCGCTAGAACTATAATAATTATAGTCATTACCACCAATATTATCAATATAACATGCATGATTACCCATATTATACAGTTATTATCGTTAGAACTATAATAATTATACTTATTACTCCCAATATTATCAATATAACATGCATTATTACCCACATTATGCAGTTGTTATCGCTAGAACTATAATAATTATACTTATTGCTGTTATTAGTATCAATATAACATGCAATATTAGCCATACTATGCAGTTATTATCGCTAGAACTATAATAATTATACTTATTACATTTATTATTGTCAATATAACATGCATTATTACCCATATTATGCAGTTGTTATCGCTAGAACTATAATAATTATACTTATTGCTGTTATTATTATCAATATAACAGGGATTATTACCCATATTATACAGTTATTATCGCTAGAACTATAATAATTATACTTATTACTGCCAATATTATCAATACAACATGCATTATTACCCATATTATGTAGTTATTATCGCTAGAACTATAATAATTATTCTAATTGCTGTTATTATTATCAATATAACATGCATTATTAGCCATATTATGCAGTTATTATCGCTAGAACTATAATAACTATACTTATTGCTGTTACTATTATCAATATAACAGGCATTATTACCCATATTATGCAGTTATTATCGCTAGAGCTATAATAGTTACACATATTACTCCCAATATTATCAATATAACATGCATTTTTACCCATATTATGCAGTTATTATCGCTAGAACTACAATAATAATACTTATT
Organism: Megachile leachella; assembly: GCA_963576845.1. Lineage (NCBI taxonomy): Eukaryota > Metazoa > Arthropoda > Insecta > Hymenoptera > Megachilidae > Megachile > Megachile leachella. Next base: position 2,366,805 of record OY756255.1, on the reverse strand, counting down.
ACTTTTATTATTATCAATATAACAGGCATTATTACCCATATTATGCAGTTATTATCGCTAGAGCTATAATAGTTACACATATTACTCCCAATATTATCAATATGACATGCATTATGACCCATATTATACAGTTATTATTGCTAGAACTGTAATAATTATACTTATTACTTTTATTATTATCAATATAACATGCATTATTACCCATATTATGCAGTTATTATCGCTAGAGCTATAATAGTTACACATATTACTCCCAATATTATCAATATAACATGCATTATTACCCATATTATGCAGTCATTATCGCTAGAACTCCAATAATAATACTTATAACTTTTATTATTATCAATATAACATACATTATTACCCATATTATACTGTTGTTATCGCTGGAACTATAATAATTATACTTATTACTTTTATTATTATCAATATAACATGCATTATTACCCATATTATACAGTTATTATCGTTAGAACTATAATAATTATACTTATTACTCCCAATATTATCAATATACCATGCATTATTACCCATATTATGCAGTTATTATCGCTAGAACTACAATAATAATACTTATCACTTTTATTATTATCAATGTAACATGCATTATTACCCATATTATACTGTTATTATCGCTAGAACTATAATAATTATACTTATTACTCCCAATATTATCAATATACCATGCATTATTACCCATATTATGCAGTTATTATCGCTAGAACTATAATAATTATACTTATTACTGTTACTATTATCAATATAACATGCATTATTACCCATATTATGCAGTTATTATCGCTAGAACTATAATAATTATACTCATTACTTCCAATATTATCAATATAACATGCATTATTACCCATATTATGCAGTTGTTATCGCTAGAACTATAATAATTATACTTATTACTGTTACTATTATCAATATAACATGCATTATTACCCATATTATACTGTTATTATCGCTAGAGCTATAATAGTTACACATATTACTCCCAATATTATCAATATAACATGCATCATTACCCATATTATACTGTTATTATCGCTAGAACTGTAATAATTATACTTATTACTCCCAATATTATCAATATAACATGCATTATGACCCATATTATACAGTTATTATCGCTAGAACTGTAATAATTATATTTACCACTTTTACTATTATCAATATAAGATGCACTATTACCCGTATTATGCAGTTAATACCGCTAGAACTATAATAATTATAGTCATTACCACCAATTTTATCAATATAACATGCATGATTACCCATATTATACAGTTATTATCGTTAGAACTATAATAATTATACTCATTACTTCCAATATTATCAATATAACATGCATTATTACCCATATTATGCAGTTGTTATCGCTAGAACTATAATAATTATACTTATTGCTGTTATTATTATCAATATAACATGCAATATTAGCCATATTATGCAGTTATTATCGCTAGAACTATAATAATTATACTTATTACTTTTATTATTGTCAATATAACATGCATTATTACCCATATTATGCAGTTGTTATCGCTAGAACTATAATAATTATACTTATTGCTGTTATTATTATCAATATAATAGGCATTATTACCCATATAATACAGTTATTATCGCTAGAACTATAATAATTATACTTATTACTCCCAATATTATCAATATAACATGCATTATGACCCATATTATACAGTTATTATCGCTAGAACTGTAATAATTATATTTACCACTTTTACTATTATCAATATAAGATGCACTATTACCCGTATTATGCAGTTAATACCGCTAGAACTATAATAATTATAGTCATTACCACCAATATTATCAATACAACATGCATTATTACCCATATTATGTAGTTATTATCGCTAGAACTATAATAATTATACTAATTGCTGTTATTATTATCAATATAACATGCAATATTAGCCATATTATGCAGTTATTATCGCTAGAACTATAATAATTATACTTATTACTTTTATTACTGTCAATATAACATGCATTATTACCCATTTTATGTAGTTATTATCGCTAGAACTATAATAATTATACTAATTGCTGTTATTATTATCAATATAACATGCATTATTAGCCATATTATGCAGTTGTTATCGCTAGAACTATAATAATTATACTTATTGCTGTTATTATTATCAATATAACATGCAATATTAGCCATATTATGCAGTTATTATCGCTAGAACTATAATAATTATACTTATTACTTTTATTATTATCAATATAACAGGCATTATTACCCATATTATGCAGTTATTATCGCTAGAGCTATAATAGTTACACATATTACTCCCAATATTATCAATATAACATGCATTATTACCCATATTATGCAGTTATTATCGCTAGAACTACAATAATAATACTTATTACTTTTATTATTATCAATATAACATGCATTATTACCCATATTATGCAGTTATTATCGCTAGAGCTATAATAGTTACACATATTACTCCCAATATTATCAATATAACATGCATTATGACCCATATTATACAGTTATTATCGCTAGAACTGTAATAATTATACTTATTACTTTTATTATTATCAATATAACAGGCATCATTACCCATATTATACTGTTATTATCGCTAGAACTATAATAATTATACTTATTACTCCCAATATTATCAATATAACATGCATTATGACCCATATTATACAGTTATTATCGCTAGAACTGTAATAATTATATTTACCACTTTTACTATTATCAATATAAGATGCACTATTACCCGTATTATGCAGTTACTACCGCTAGAACTATAATAATTATAGTCATTACCACCAATATTATCAATACAACATGCATTATTACCCATATTATGTAGTTATTATCGCTAGAACTATAATAATTATACTAATTGCTGTTATTATTATCAATATAACATGCTATATTAGCCATATTATGCAGTTATTATCGCTAGAACTATAATATTTATACTTATTACTTTTATTATTGTCAATATAACATGCATTATTACCCATATTATGTAGTTATTATCGCTAGAACTATAATAATTATACTAATTGCTGTTATTATTATCAATATAACATGCATTATTAGCCATATTATGCAGTTGTTATCGCTGGAACTATAATAATTATACTTATTGCTGTTATTATTATCAATATAACATGCAATATTAGCCATATTATGCAGTTATTATCGCTAGAACTATAATAATTATACTTATTACTTTTATTATTATCAATATAACAGGCATTATTACCCATATTATGCAGTTATTATCGCTAGAGCTATAATAGTTACACATATTACTCCCAATATTATCAATATAACATGCATTATTACCCATATTATGCAGTTATTATCGCTAGAACTACAATAATAATACTTATTACTTTTATTATTATCAATATAACATACATTATTACCCATACTATACTGTTGTTATCGCTAGAACTATAATAACTATTCTAACTGCTGTTATTATTATCAATATAACATGCATTATTAGTCATATTATGCAGTTGTTATCGCTAGAACTATAATAATTATACTTATTACTTTTATTATTATCAATATAACAGGCATTATTACCCATATTATGCAGTTATTATCGCTAGAACTATAATAACTATACTTATTGCTGTTACTATTATCAATATAACAGGCATTATTATCCATATTATGCAGTTATTATCGCTAGAGCTATAATAGTTACACATATTACTCCCAATATTATCAATATGACATGCATTATGACCCATATTATACAGTTATTATTGCTAGAACTGTAATAATTATACTTATTACTCCCAATATTATCAATATAACATGCATTATTACCCATATTATGCAGTTGTTATTGCTAGAACTATAATAATTATACTTATTGCTGTTATTATTATCAATATAACATGCAATATTAGCCATATTATGCAGTTATTATCGCTAGAACTATAATAATTATACTTATTACTTTTATTATTGTCAATATAACATGCATTATTACCCATATTATGCAGTTGTTATCGCTAGAACTATAATAATTATACTTATTGCTGTTATTATTATCAATATAATAGGCATTATTACCCATATAATACAGTTATTATCGCTAGAACTATAATAATTATACTTATTACTGCCAATATTATCAATACAACATGCATTATTACCCATATTATGTAGTTATTATCGCTAGAACTATAATAATTATACTTATTGCTGTTATTATTATCAATATAACATGCATTATTAGCCATATTATGCAGTTGTTATCGCTAGAACTATAATAATTATACTTATTACTTTTATTATTATCAATATAACAGGCATTATTACCCATATTATGCAGTTATTATCGCTAGAGCTATAATAGTTACATATATTACTCCCAATATTATCAGTATAACAAGCATTTTTACCCATATTATGCAGTTATTATCGCTAGAACTACAATAATAATACTTATTACTTTTATTATTATCAATATAACATACATTATTACCCATACTATACTGTTGTTATCGCTAGAACTATAATAACTATACTAATTGCTGTTATTATTATCAATATAACATGCATTATTAGTCATATTATGCAGTTGTTATCGCTAGAACTATAATAATTATACTTATTACTTTTATTATTATCAATATAACAGGCATTATTACCCATATTATGCAGTTATTATCGCTAGAGCTATAATAGTTACACATATTACTCCCAATATTATCAATATGACATGCATTATGACCCATATTATACAGTTATTATTGCTAGAACTGTAATAATTATACTTATTACTTTTATTATTATCAATATAACATGCATTATTACCCATATTATGCAGTTATTATCGCTAGAGCTATAATAGTTACACATATTACTCCCAATATTATCAATATAACATGCGTTATGACCCATATTATACAGTTATTATCGCTAGAACTGTAATAATTATACTTATTACTTTTATTATTATCAATATAACATGCATTATTACCCATATTATGCAGTTGTTATCGCTAGAACTATAATAATTATACTTATTGCTGTTATTATTATCAATATAATAGGCATTATTACCCATATAATACAGCTATTATCGCTAGAACTATAATAATTATACTTATTACTGCCAATATTATCAATACAACATGCATTATTACCCATATTATGTAGTTATTATCGCTAGAACTATAATAATTATACTAATTGCTGTTATTATTATCAATATAACATGCATTATTACCCATATTATGCAGTTATTATCGCTAGAACCACAATAATAATACTTATTACTTTTATTACTGTCAATATAACATGCATTATTACCCATTTTATGTAGTTATTATCGCTAGAACTATAATAATTATACTAATTGCTGTTATTATTATCAATATAACATGCATTATTAGCCATATTATGCAGTTGTTATCGCTAGAACTATAATAATTATACTTATTGCTGTTATTATTATCAATATAACATGCATTATTACCCATATTATACAGTTATTATCGGTAGAACAATAATAATTATACTTATTTCTCCCAATATTATCAATATAACATGCATTATTAACCATATTATGCTGTTATTATCGCTAGAGCTATAATAATTGCACTTATTACTCCCAATATTATCAATATAATATGCATTATTACCCATATTATACAGTTAGTATCGCTAGAACTATAATAATTATACCTATTACTTTTATTATTATCAATATAACATGCATTATTACCCATATTATGCAGTTATTATTGATAGAACTATAATAATTATACTTATTACTCCCAATATTATCAATATAACATGCATTATTACCCATATTATACAATTGTTATCGGTAGAACTATAATAATTATACTTATTACTCCCAATATTATCAATATAACATGCATTACTACCCATATTATGCGGTTGTTATCGCTAGAACTGTAATAATTATACTTATTACTTTTATTATTATCAATACAACATGCATTATTACCCATATTACGCAGTTATTATCGCTAGAACTATAATAATTATACTCATCGCTGTTACTATTATCAATATAACAGGCATTATTACCCATATTATGCAGTTATTATCGCTAGAGCTATAATAGTTACACATATTACTCCCAATATTATCAATATAACATGCATTATGACCCATATTATACAGTTATTATCGGTAGAACAATAATAATTATACTTATTTCTCCCAATTTTATCAATATAACATGCATTATTAACCATATTATGCTGTTATTATCGCTAGAGCTATAATAATTGCACTTATTACTCCCAATATTATCAATATAATATGCATTATTACCCATATTATACAGTTAGTATCGCTAGAACTATAATAATTATACCTATTACTTTTATTATTATCAATATAACATGCATTATTACCCATATTATGCAGTTATTATTGATAGAACTATAATAATTATACTTATTACTCCCAATATTATCAATATAACATGCATTATTACCCATATTATACAATTGTTATCGGTAGAACTATAATAATTATACTTATTACTCCCAATATTATCAATATAACATGCATTACTACCCATATTATGCAGTTGTTTTCGCTAGAACTGTAATAATTATACTTATTACTTTTATTATTATCAATATAACATGCATTATTACCCATATTATACAGTTATTATCGCTAGAACTATAATAATTATACTTATTACTGCCAATATTATCAATACAACATGCATTATTACCCATATTATGTAGTTATTATCGCTAGAACTATAATAATTATACTAATTGCTGTTATTATTATCAATATAACATGCATTATTAGCCATATTATGCAGTTGTTATCGCTAGAACTATAATAATTATACTTATTGCTGTTATTATTATCAATATAATAGGCATTATTACCCATATAATACAGTTATTATCGCTAGAACTATAATAATTATACTTATTACTGCCAATATTATCAATACAACATGCATTATTACCCATATTATGTAGTTATTATCGCTAGAACTATAATAATTATACTTATTGCTGTTATTATTATCAATATAACATGCATTATTAGCCATATTATGCAGTTGTTATCGCTAGATCTATAATAATTATACTTATTACTTTTATTATTATCAATATAACAGGCATTATTACCCATATTATGCAGTTATTATCGCTAGAGCTATAATAGTTACATATATTACTCCCAATATTATCAGTATAACAAGCATTTTTACCCATATTATGCAGTTATTATCGCTAGAACTACAATAATAATACTTATTACTTTTATTATTATCAATATAACAGGCATTATTACCCATATTATGCAGTTATTATCGCTAGAGCTATAATAGTTACACATATTACTCCCAATATTATCAATATGACATGCATTATGACCCATATTATACAGTTATTATTGCTAGAACTGTAATAATTATACTTATTACTTTTATTATTATCAATATAACATGCATTATTACCCATATTATGCAGTTATTATCGCTAGAGCTATAATAGTTACACATATTACTCCCAATATTATCAATATAACATGCATTATGACCCATATTATACAGTTATTATCGCTAGAACTGTAATAATTATACTTATTACTTTTATTATTATCAATATAACATGCATTATTACCCATATTATGCAGTTGTTATCGCTAGAACTATAATAATTATACTTATTGCTGTTATTATTATCAATATAACATGCAATATTAGCCATACTATGCAGTTATTATCGCTAGAACTATAATAATTATACTTATTACTTTTATTATTGTCAATATAACATGCATTATTACCCATATTATGCAGTTGTTATCGCTAGAACTATAATAATTATACTTATTGCTGTTATTATTATCAATATAACAGGCATTATTACCCATATTATACAGTTATTATCGGTAGAGCTGTAATAATTACACGTATGACTCTCAATATTATCAATACAACATGCTTTATGACCCACACTATACAGTCATTATCACTAGAACTATAATAATTATACTTCTTACTCCCAATGTTGTCAATGTAATATGCATTATTACCCATATTATACAGTTATTATCGGTAGAACAATAATAATTATACTTATTTCTCCCAATATTATCAATATAACATGCATTATTAACCATATTATGCTGTTATTATCGCTAGAGCTATAATAATTGCACTTATTACTCCCAATATTATCAATATAATATGCATTATTACCCATATTATACAGTTAGTATCGCTAGAACTATAATAATTATACCTATTACTTTTATTATTATCAATATAACATGCATTATTACCCATATTATGCAGTTATTATTGATAGAACTATAATAATTATACTTATTACTCCCAATATTATCAATATAACATGCATTACTACCCATATTATGCAGTTGTTATCGCTAGAACTGTAATAATTATACTTATTACTTTTATTATTATCAATATAACATGCATTATTACCCATATTATACAGTTATTATCGCTAGAACTATAATAATTATACTTATTACTGCCAATATTATCAATACAACATGCATTATTACCCATATTATGTAGTTATTATCGCTAGAACTATAATAATTATACTAATTGCTGTTATTATTATCAATATAACATGCATTATTAGCCATATTATGCAGTTGTTATCGCTAGAACTATAATAATTATACTTATTGCTGTTATTATTATCAATATAATAGGCATTATTACCCATATAATACAGTTATTATCGCTAGAACTATAATAATTATACTTATTACTGCCAATATTATCAATACAACATGCATTATTACCCATATTATGTAGTTATTATCGCTAGAACTATAATAATTATACTTATTGCTGTTATTATTATCAATATAACATGCATTATTAGCCATATTATGCAGTTGTTATCGCTAGATCTATAATAATTATACTTATTACTTTTATTATTATCAATATAACAGGCATTATTACCCATATTATGCAGTTATTATCGCTAGAGCTATAATAGTTACATATATTACTCCCAATATTATCAGTATAACAAGCATTTTTACCCATATTATGCAGTTATTATCGCTAGAACTACAATAATAATACTTATTACTTTTATTATTATCAATATAACAGGCATTATTACCCATATTATGCAGTTATTATCGCTAGAGCTATAATAGTTACACATATTACTCCCAATATTATCAATATGACATGCATTATGACCCATATTATACAGTTATTATTGCTAGAACTGTAATAATTATACTTATTACTTTTATTATTATCAATATAACATGCATTATTACCCATATTATGCAGTTATTATCGCTAGAGCTATAATAGTTACACATATTACTCCCAATATTATCAATATAACATGCATTATGACCCATATTATACAGTTATTATCGCTAGAACTGTAATAATTATACTTATTACTTTTATTATTATCAATATAACATGCATTATTACCCATATTATGCAGTTGTTATCGCTAGAACTATAATAATTATACTTATTGCTGTTATTATTATCAATATAACATGCAATATTAGCCATACTATGCAGTTATTATCGCTAGAACTATAATAATTATACTTATTACTTTTATTATTGTCAATATAACATGCATTATTACCCATATTATGCAGTTGTTATCGCTAGAACTATAATAATTATACTTATTGCTGTTATTATTATCAATATAACAGGCATTATTACCCATATTATACAGTTATTATCGGTAGAGCTGTAATAATTACACGTATGACTCTCAATATTATCAATACAACATGCTTTATGACCCACACTATACAGTCATTATCAGTAGAACTATAATAATTATACTTCTTACTCCCAATGTTGTCAATGTAATATGCATTATTACCCATATTATACAGTTATTATCGGTAGAACAATAATAATTATACTTATTTCTCCCAATATTATCAATATAACATGCATTATTAACCATATTATGCTGTTATTATCGCTAGAGCTATAATAATTGCACTTATTACTCCCAATATTATCAATATAATATGCATTATTACCCATATTATACAGTTAGTATCGCTAGAACTATAATAATTATACCTATTACTTTTATTATTATCAATATAACATGCATTATTACCCATATTATGCAGTTATTATTGATAGAACTATAATAATTATACTTATTACTCCCAATATTATCAATATAACATGCATTATTACCCATATTATACAATTGTTATCGGTAGAACTATAATAATTATACTTATTACTCCCAATATTATCAATATAACATGCATTACTACCCATATTATGCAGTTGTTATCGCTAGAACTGTAATAATTATACTTATTACTTTTATTATTATCAATATAACATGCATTATTACCCATATTATACAGTTATTATCGCTAGAACTATAATAATTATACTTATTACTGCCAATATTATCAATACAACATGCATTATTACCCATATTATGTAGTTATTATCGCTAGAACTATAATAATTATACTAATTGCTGTTATTATTATCAATATAACATGCATTATTAGCCATATTATGCAGTTGTTATCGCTAGAACTATAATAATTATACTTATTACTTTTATTATTATCAATATAACATGCATTATTACCCATATTATACAGTTATTATCGGTAGAACAATAATAATTATACTTATTTCTCCCAATATTATCAATATAACATGCATTATTACCCATATTATACAGTTGTTATCGGTAGAACTATAATAATTATACTTATTACTCCCAATATTATCAATATACCATGCATTATTATCCATATTATGCAGTTATTATCGCTAGAACTATAATAATTATACTTATTACTGTTACTATTATCAATATAACAGGCATCATTACCCATATTATACTGTTATTATCGCTAGAACTATAATAATTATACTTATTACTGCCAATATTATCAATACAACATGCATTATTACCCATATTATGTAGTTATCATCGCTAGAACTATAATAATTATACTAATTGCTGTTATTATTATCAATATAACATGCATTATTAGCCATCTTATGCAGTTGTTATCGCTAGAACTGTAATAATTATATTTACCACTTTTACTATTATCAATATAAGATGCGCTATTACCCGTATTATGCAGTTATCATCGCTAGAACTATAATAATTATACTTATTACTTTGATTATTATCAATATAACAGGCATTATTACCCATATTATGCAGTTATTATCGCTACTACTATAATAATTATAGTCATTACTACCAATATTATCAATATAACATGCATTATTACCCATATTATACAGTTATTATCGCTAGAACTGTAATAATTATATTTACCACTTTTACTATTATCAATATAAGATGCACTATTACCCGTATTATGCAGTTATCATCGCTAGAACTATAATAATTATAGTCATTACCACCAATATTATCAATATAACATGCATGATTACCCATATTATACAGTTATTATCGTTAGAACTATAATAATTATACTTATTACTCCCAATATAATCAATATAACATGCATTATTACCCACATTATGCAGTTGTTATCGCTAGAACTATAATAATTATACTTATTGCTGTTATTATTATCAATATAACATGCAATATTAGCCATACTATGCAGTTATTATCGCTAGAACTATAATAATTATACTTATTACTTTTATTATTGTCAATATAACATGCATTATTACCCATATTATGCAGTTGTTATCGCTAGAACTATAATAATTATACTTATTGCTGTTATTATTATCAATATAACAGGCATTATTACCCATATTATACAGTTATTATCGGTAGAGCTGTAATAATTACACGTATGACTCTCAATATTATCAATACAACATGCTTTATGACCCACACTATACAGTCATTATCACTAGAACTATAATAATTATACTTCTTACTCCCAATGTTGTCAATGTAATATGCATTATTACCCATATTATACAGTTATTATCGTTAGAACTATAATAATTATACTTATTACTCCCAATATTATCAATATAACATGCATTATTACCCATATTATACAGTTGTTATCGGTAGAACTATAATAATTATACTTATTACTCCCAATATTATCAATATACCATGCATTATTATCCATATTATGCAGTTATTATCGCTAGAACTATAATAATTATACTTATTACTGTTACTATTATCAATATAACAGGCATCATTACCCATATTATACTGTTATTATCGCTAGAACTATAATAATTATACCTTTTACTGCCAATATTATCAATACAACATGCATTATTACCCATATTATGTAGTTATCATCGCTAGAACTATAATAATTATACTAATTGCTGTTATTATTATCAATATAACATGCATTATTAGCCATCTTATGCAGTTGTTATCGCTAGAACTGTAATAATTATATTTACCACTTTTACTATTATCAATATAAGATGCACTATTACCCGTATTATGCAGTTATCATCGCTAGAACTATAATAATTATACTTATTACTTTGATTATTATCAATATAACAGGCATTATTACCCATATTATGCAGTTATTATCGCTACTACTATAATAATTATAGTCATTACTACCAATATTATCAATATAACATGCATTATTACCCATATTATACAGTTATTATCGCTAGAACTGTAATAATTATATTTACCACTTTTACTATTATCAATATAAGATGCACTATTACCCGTATTATGCAGTTATCATCGCTAGAACTATAATAATTATAGTCATTACCACCAATATTATCAATATAACATGCATGATTACCCATATTATACAGTTATTATCGTTAGAACTATAATAATTATACTTATTACTCCCAATATAATCAATATAACATGCATTATTACCCACATTATGCAGTTGTTATCGCTAGAACTATAATAATTATACTTATTGCTGTTATTATTATCAATATAACATGCAATATTAGCCATACTATGCAGTTATTATCGCTAGAACTATAATAATTATACTTATTACTTTTATTATTGTCAATATAACATGCATTATTACCCATATTATGCAGTTGTTATCGCTAGAACTATAATAATTATACTTATTGCTGTTATTATTATCAATATAACAGGCATTATTACCCATATTATACAGTTATTATCGGTAGAGCTGTAATAATTACACGTATGACTCTCAATATTATCAATACAACATGCTTTATGACCCACACTATACAGTCATTATCACTAGAACTATAATAATTATACTTCTTACTCCCAATGTTGTCAATGTAATATGCATTATTACCCATATTATACAGTTATTATCGTTAGAACTATAATAATTATACTTATTACTCCCAATATTATCAATATACCATGCATTATTACCCATATTATGCAGTTATTATCGCTAGAACTATAATAATTATACTTATTACTGTTACTATTATCAATATAACATGCATTATTTCCCATATTATGCAGTTATTATCGCTAGAACTATAATAATTATACTTATTGCTGTTATTTTTATCAATATAACATGCATTATTACCCATATTATGCAGTTGTTATCGCTAGAACTATAATAATTATACTTATTGCTGTTATTATTATCAATATAACATGCAATATTAGCCATATTATGCAGTTATTATCGCTAGAACTATAATAATTATACTTATTACTTTTATTATTGTCAATATAACATGCATTATTAGCCATATTATGCAGTTGTTATCGCTAGAACTGTAATAATTATATTTACCACTTTTACTATTATCAATATAAGATGCACTATTACCCATATTATACAGTTATTATCGCTAGAACTATAATAATTATACTTATTACTGCCAATATTATCAATACAACATGCATTATTACCCATATTATGTAGTTATCATCGCTAGAACTATAATAATTATACTAATTGCTGTTACTATTATCAATATAACATGCATTATTAGCCATATTATGCAGTTTTTATCGCTAGAACTGTAATAATTATATTTACCACTTTTACTATTATCAATATAAGATGCACTATTACCCGTATTATGCAGTTATCATCGCTAGAACTATAATAATTGTAGTCATTACCACCAATATTATCAATATAACATGCATGATTACCCATATTATACAGTTATTATCGTTAGAACTATAATAATTATACTTATTACTGCCAATATTATCAATATAACATGCATTATTACCCACATTATGCAGTTGTTATCGCTAGAACTATAATAATTATACTTATTGCTGTTATTAGTATCAATATAACATGCAATATTAGCCATACTATGCACTTATTATCGCTAGAACTATAATAATTATACTTATTACTTTTATTATTGTCAATATAACATGCATTATTACCCATATTATGCAGTTGTTATCGCTAGAACTGTAATAATTATACTTATTGCTGTTATTATTATCAATATAACAGGCATTATTACCCATATTATACAGTTATTATCGCTAGAACTATAATAATTATACTTATTACTGCCAATATTATCAATACAACATGCATTATTACCCATATTATGTAGTTATTATCGCTAGAACTATAATAATTATACTAATTGCTGTTATTATTATCAATAAAACATGCATTATTAGCCATATTATGCAGTTGTTATCGCTAGAACTATAATAATTATACTTATTACTTTGATTATTATCAATATAACAGGCATTATTACCCATATTATGCAGTTATTATCGCTAGAGCCATAATAGTTACACATATTACTCCCAATATTATCAATATAACATGCATTATGACCCATATTATACAGTTATTATCGCTAGAACTGTAATAATTATACTTATTACTCCCAATATTATCAATATAACATGCATTATTACCCATATTATGCAGTTGTTATCGCTAGAACTATAATAATTATACTTATTGCTGTTATTGTTATCAATATAACATGCAATATTAGCCATACTATGCAGTTATTATCGCTAGAACTATAATAATTATACTTATTACTTTTATTATTGTCAATATAACATGCATTATTACCCATATTATGCAGTTGTTATCGCTAGAACTATAATAATTATACTTATTGCTGTTATTATTATCAATATAACATGCATTATTAGCCATATTATGCAGTTATTATCGCTAGAACTATAATAACTATACTTATTGCTGTTACTATTATCAATATAACAGGCATTATTACCCATATTATGCAGTTATTATCGCTAGAGCTATAATAGTTACACATATTACTCCCAATATTATCAATATAACATGCATTATTACCCATATTATGCAGTTATTATCGCTAGAACTACAATAATAATACTTATAACTTTTATTATTATCAATATAACATACATTATTACCCATATTATACTGTTGTTATCGCTGGAACTATAATAATTATACTTATTACTTTTATTATTATCAATATAACATGCATTATTACCCATATTATACAGTTATTATCGTTAGAACTATAATAATTATACTTATTACTCCCAATATTATCAATATACCATGCATTATTACCCATATTATGCAGTTATTATCGCTAGAACTACAATAATAATACTTATCACTTTTATTATTATCAATGTAACATGCATTATTACCCATATTATACTGTTATTATCGCTAGAACTATAATAATTATACTTATTACTCCCAATATTATCAATATACCATGCATTATTACCCATATTATGCAGTTATTATCGCTAGAACTATAATAATTATACTTATTACTGTTACTATTATCAATATAACATGCATTATTACCCATATTATGCAGTTATTATCGCTAGAACTATAATAATTATACTCATTACTTCCAATATTATCAATATAACATGCATTATTACCCATATTATGCAGTTGTTATCGCTAGAACTATAATAATTATACTTATTACTGTTACTATTATCAATATAACATGCATTATTACCCATATTATACTGTTATTATCGCTAGAGCTATAATAGTTACACATATTACTCCCAATATTATCAATATAACATGCATCATTACCCATATTATACTGTTATTATCGCTAGAACTGTAATAATTATACTTATTACTCCCAATATTATCAATATAACATGCATTATGACCCATATTATACAGTTATTATCGCTAGAACTGTAATAATTATATTTACCACTTTTACTATAATCAATATAAGATGCACTATTACCCGTATTATGCAGTTAATACCGCTAGAACTATAATAATTATAGTCATTACCACCAATATTATCAATACAACATGCATTATTACCCATATTATGTAGTTATTATCGCTAGAACTATAATCATTATACTAATTGCTGTTATTATTATCAATATAACATGCAATATTAGCCATATTATGCAGTTATTATCGCTAGAACTATAATAATTATACTTATTACTTTTATTACTGTCAATATAACATGCATTATTACCCATTTTATGTAGTTATTATCGCTAGAACTATAATAATTATACTAATTGCTGTTATTATTATCAATATAACATGCATTATTAGCCATATTATGCAGTTGTTATCGCTAGAACTATAATAATTATACTTATTGCTGTTATTATTATCAATATAACATGCAATATTAGCCATATTATGCAGTTATTATCGCTAGAACTATAATAATTATACTTATTACTTTTATTATTGTCAATATAACATGCATGATTACCCATATTATACAGTTATTATCGTTAGAACTATAATAATTATACTTATTACTCCCAATATAATCAATATAACATGCATTATTACCCACATTATGCAGTTGTTATCGCTAGAACTATAATAATTATACTTATTGCTGTTATTATTATCAATATAACATGCAATATTAGCCATACTATGCAGTTATTATCGCTAGAACTATAATAATTATACTTATTACTTTTATTATTGTCAATATAACATGCATTATTACCCATATTATGCAGTTGTTATCGCTAGAACTATAATAATTATACTTATTGCTGTTATTATTATCAATATAACAGGCATTATTACCCATATTATACAGTTATTATCGGTAGAGCTGTAATAATTACACGTATGACTCTCAATATTATCAATACAACATGCTTTATGACCCACACTATACAGTCATTATCACTAGAACTATAATAATTATACTTCTTACTCCCAATGTTGTCAATGTAATATGCATTATTACCCATATTATACAGTTATTATCGTTAGAACTATAATAATTATACTTATTACTCCCAATATTATCAATATACCATGCATTATTACCCATATTATGCAGTTATTATCGCTAGAACTATAATAATTATACTTATTACTGTTACTATTATCAATATAACATGCATTATTTCCCATATTATGCAGTTATTATCGCTAGAACTATAATAATTATACTTATTGCTGTTATTTTTATCAATATAACATGCATTATTACCCATATTATGCAGTTGTTATCGCTAGAACTATAATAATTATACTTATTGCTGTTATTATTATCAATATAACATGCAATATTAGCCATATTATGCAGTTATTATCGCTAGAACTATAATAATTATACTTATTACTTTTATTATTGTCAATATAACATGCATTATTAGCCATATTATGCAGTTGTTATCGCTAGAACTGTAATAATTATATTTACCACTTTTACTATTATCAATATAAGATGCACTATTACCCATATTATACAGTTATTATCGCTAGAACTATAATAATTATACTTATTACTGCCAATATTATCAATACAACATGCATTATTACCCATATTATGTAGTTATCATCGCTAGAACTATAATAATTATACTAATTGCTGTTACTATTATCAATATAACATGCATTATTAGCCATATTATGCAGTTTTTATCGCTAGAACTGTAATAATTATATTTACCACTTTTACTATTATCAATATAAGATGCACTATTACCCGTATTATGCAGTTATCATCGCTAGAACTATAATAATTGTAGTCATTACCACCAATATTATCAATATAACATGCATGATTACCCATATTATACAGTTATTATCGTTAGAACTATAATAATTATACTTATTACTGCCAATATTATCAATATAACATGCATTATTACCCACATTATGCAGTTGTTATCGCTAGAACTATAATAATTATACTTATTGCTGTTATTGTTATCAATATAACATGCAATATTAGCCATACTATGCAGTTATTATCGCTAGAACTATAATAATTATACTTATTACTTTTATTATTGTCAATATAACATGCATTATTACCCATATTATGCAGTTGTTATCGCTAGAACTATAATAATTATACTTATTGCTGTTATTATTATCAATATAACATGCATTATTAGCCATATTATGCAGTTATTATCGCTAGAACTATAATAACTATACTTATTGCTGTTACTACTATCAATATAACAGGCATTATTACCCATATTATGCAGTTATTATCGCTAGAGCTATAATAGTTACACATATTACTCCCAATATTATCAATATAACATGCATTATTACCCATATTATGCAGTTATTATCGCTAGAACTACAATAATAATACTTATAACTTTTATTATTATCAATATAACATACATTATTACCCATATTATACTGTTGTTATCGCTGGAACTATAATAATTATACTTATTACTTTTATTATTATCAATATAACATGCATTATTACCCATATTATACAGTTATTATCGTTAGAACTATAATAATTATACTTATTACTCCCAATATTATCAATATACCATGCATTATTACCCATATTATGCAGTTATTATCGCTAGAACTACAATAATAATACTTATCACTTTTATTATTATCAATGTAACATGCATTATTACCCATATTATACTGTTATTATCGCTAGAACTATAATAATTATACTTATTACTCCCAATATTATCAATATACCATGCATTATTACCCATATTATGCAGTTATTATCGCTAGAACTATAATAATTATACTTATTACTGTTACTATTATCAATATAACATGCATTATTACCCATATTATGCAGTTATTATCGCTAGAACTATAATAATTATACTCATTACTTCCAATATTATCAATATAACATGCATTATTACCCATATTATGCAGTTGTTATCGCTAGAACTATAATAATTATACTTATTACTGTTACTATTATCAATATAACATGCATTATTACCCATATTATACTGTTATTATCGCTAGAGCTATAATAGTTACACATATTACTCCCAATATTATCAATATAACATGCATCATTACCCATATTATACTGTTATTATCGCTAGAACTGTAATAATTATACTTATTACTCCCAATATTATCAATATAACATGCATTATGACCCATATTATACAGTTATTATCGCTAGAACTGTAATAATTATATTTACCACTTTTACTATTATCAATATAAGATGCACTATTACCCGTATTATGCAGTTAATACCGCTAGAACTATAATAATTATAGTCATTACCACCAATTTTATCAATATAACATGCATGATTACCCATATTATACAGTTATTATCGTTAGAACTATAATAATTATACTCATTACTTCCAATATTATCAATATAACATGCATTATTACCCATATTATGCAGTTGTTATCGCTAGAACTATAATAATTATACTTATTGCTGTTATTATTATCAATATAACATGCAATATTAGCCATATTATGCAGTTATTATCGCTAGAACTATAATAATTATACTTATTACTTTTATTATTGTCAATATAACATGCATTATTACCCATATTATGCAGTTGTTATCGCTAGAACTATAATAATTATACTTATTGCTGTTATTATTATCAATATAATAGGCATTATTACCCATATAATACAGTTATTATCGCTAGAACTATAATAATTATACTTATTACTCCCAATATTATCAATATAACATGCATTATGACCCATATTATACAGTTATTATCGCTAGAACTGTAATAATTATATTTACCACTTTTACTATAATCAATATAAGATGCACTATTACCCGTATTATGCAGTTAATACCGCTAGAACTATAATAATTATAGTCATTACCACCAATATTATCAATACAACATGCATTATTACCCATATTATGTAGTTATTATCGCTAGAACTATAATCATTATACTAATTGCTGTTATTATTATCAATATAACATGCAATATTAGCCATATTATGCAGTTATTATCGCTAGAACTATAATAATTATACTTATTACTTTTATTACTGTCAATATAACATGCATTATTACCCATTTTATGTAGTTATTATCGCTAGAACTATAATAATTATACTAATTGCTGTTATTATTATCAATATAACATGCATTATTAGCCATATTATGCAGTTGTTATCGCTAGAACTATAATAATTATACTTATTGCTGTTATTATTATCAATATAACATGCAATATTAGCCATATTATGCAGTTATTATCGCTAGAACTATAATAATTATACTTATTACTTTTATTATTGTCAATATAACATGCATTATTAGCCATATTATGCAGTTGTTATCGCTAGAACTGTAATAATTATATTTACCACTTTTACTATTATCAATATAAGATGCACTATTACCCATATTGTACAGTTATTATCGCTAGAACTATAATAATTATACTTATTACTGCCAATATTATCAATACAACATGCATTATTACCCATATTATGTAGTTATCATCGCTAGAACTATAATAATTATACTTATTACTGCCAATATTATCAATACAACATGCATTATTACCCATATTATGTAGTTATCATCGCTAGAACTATAATAATTATACTAATTGCTGTTACTATTATCAATATAACATGCATTATTAGCCATATTATGCAGTTGTTATCGCTAGAACTGTAATAATTATACTTATTACTTTTATTATTATCAATATAACATGCATTATTACCCATATTATGCAGTTATTATCGCTAGAGCTATAATAGTTACACATATTACTCCCAATATTATCAATATAACATGCATTATGACCCATATTATACAGTTATTATCGGTAGAACAATAATAATTATACTTATTTCTCCCAATTTTATCAATATAACATGCATTATTAACCATATTATGCTGTTATTATCGCTAGAGCTATAATAATTGCACTTATTACTCCCAATATTATCAATATAACATGCATTATTACCCATATTATGCAGTTATTATTGATAGAACTATAATAATTATACTTATTACTCCCAATATTATCAATATAACATGCATTATTACCCATATTATACAATTGTTATCGGTAGAACTATAATAATTATACTTATTACTCCCAATATTATCAATATAACATGCATTATTACCCATATTATGCAGTTATTATTGATAGAACTATAATAATTATACTTATTACTCCCAATATTATCAATATAACATGCATTATTACCCATATTATACAATTGTTATCGGTAGAACTATAATAATTATACTTATTACTCCCAATATTATCAATATAACATGCATTACTACCCATATTATGCAGTTGTTATCGCTAGAACTGTAATAATTATACTTATTACTTTTATTATTATCAATATAACATGCATTATTACCCATATTATACAGTTATTATCGCTAGAACTATAATAATTATACTTATTACTGCCAATATTATCAATACAACATGCATTATTACCCATATTATGTAGTTATTATCGCTAGAACTATAATAATTATACTAATTGCTGTTATTATTATCAATATAACATGCATTATTAGCCATATTATGCAGTTGTTATCGCTAGAACTATAATAATTATACTTATTACTTTTATTATTATCAATATAACATGCATTATTACCCATATTATACAGTTATTATCGGTAGAACAATAATAATTATACTTATTTCTCCCAATATTATCAATATAACATGCATTATTACCCATATTATACAGTTGTTATCGGTAGAACTATAATAATTATACTTATTACTCCCAATATTATCAATATACCATGCATTATTACCCATATTATGCAGTTATTATCGCTAGAACTATAATAATTATACTTATTACTGTTACTATTATCAATATAACAGGCATCATTACCCATATTATACTGTTATTATCGCTAGAACTATAATAATTATACTTATTACTCCCAATATTATCAATATAACATGCATTACTACCCATATTATGCAGTTGTTATCGCTAGAACTGTAATAATTATACTTATTACTTTTATTATTATCAATACAACATGCATTATTACCCATATTACGCAGTTATTATCGCTAGAACTATAATAATTATACTCATCGCTGTTACTATTATCAATATAATAGGCATTATTACCCATATTATGCAGTTATTATCGCTAGAGCTATAATAGTTACACATATTACTCCCAATATTATCAATATAACATGCATTATGACCCATATTATACAGTTATTATCGGTAGAACAATAATAATTATACTTATTTCTCCCAATTTTATCAATATAACATGCATTATTAACCATATTATGCTGTTATTATCGCTAGAGCTATAATAATTGCACTTATTACTCCCAATATTATCAATATAATATGCATTATTACCCATATTATACAGTTAGTATCGCTAGAACTATAATAATTATACCTATTACTTTTATTATTATCAATATAACATGCATTATTACCCATATTATGCAGTTATTATTGATAGAACTATAATAATTATACTTATTACTCCCAATATTATCAATATAACATGCATTATTACCCATATTATACAATTGTTATCGGTAGAACTATAATAATTATACTTATTACTCCCAATATTATCAATATAACATGCATTACTACCCATATTATGCAGTTGTTATCGCTAGAACTGTAATAATTATACTTATTACTTTTATTATTACCAATATAACATGCATTATTACCCATATTATACAGTTATTATCGCTAGAACTATAATAATTATACTTATTACTGCCAATATTATCAATACAACATGCATTATTACCCATATTATGTAGTTATTATCGCTAGAACTATAATAATTATACTAATTGCTGTTATTATTATCAATATAACATGCATTATTAGCCATATTATGCAGTTGTTATCGCTAGAACTATAATAATTATACTTATTACTGCCAATATTATCAATACAACATGCATTATGACCCATGTTATACAGTTATTATCGCTAGAACTGTAATAATTATATTTACCACTTTTACTATTATCAATATAAGATGCACTATTAACCGTATTATGCAGTTATCATCGCTAGAACTATAATAATTATAGTCATTACCACCAATATTATCAATATAACATGCATGATTACCCATATTATACAGTTATTATCGTTAGAACTATAATAATTATACTTATTACTCCCAATATTATCAATATACCATGCATTATTACCCATATTATGCAGTTATTATCGCTAGAACTATAATAATTATACTTATTACTGTTACTATTATCAATATAACAGGCATCATTACCCATATTATACAGTTATTATCGTTAGAACTATAATAATTATACTTATTACTCCCAATATTATCAATATACCATGCATTATTACCCATATTATGCAGTTATTATCGCTAGAACTACAATAATAATACTTATCACTTTTATTATTATCAATATAACATGCATTCTTACCCATATTATACTGTTATTATCGCTAGAACTATAATAATTATACTTATTACTCCCAATATTATCAATATACCATGCATTATTACCCATATTATGCAGTTATTATCGCTAGAACTATAATAATTATACTTATTACTGTTACTATTATCAATATAACATGCATTATTTCCCATATTATGCAGTTATTATCGCTAGAACTATAATAATTATACTTATTGCTGTTATTTTTATCAATATAACATGCATTATTACCCATATTATACAGTTACTATCGGTAGAGCTATAATAATTACACGTATGACTCCCAACATTATCAATACAACATGCTTTATGACCCACACTATACCGTCATTATCGCTAGAACTATAATAATTATACTTCCTACTCCCAATGTTGTCAATGTAATATGCATTATTACCCATATTATACAGTTATTATCGTTAGAACTATAATAATTATACTTATTACTCCCAATATTATCAATATACAATGCATTATTACCCATATTATGCAGTTGTTATCGCTAGAACTATAATAATTATACTTATTGCTGTTATTATTATCAATATAACATGCAATATTAGCCATATTATGCAGTTATTATCGCTAGAACTATAATAATTATACTTATTACTTTTATTATTGTCAATATAACATGCATTATTAGCCATATTATGCAGTTGTTATCGCTAGAACTGTAATAATTATATTTACCACTTTTACTATTATCAATATAAGATGCACTATTACCCATATTATACAGTTATTATCGCTAGAACTATAATAATTATACTTATTACTGCCAATATTATCAATACAACATGCATTATTACCCATATTATGTAGTTATCATCGCTAGAACTATAATAATTATACTAATTGCTGTTATTATTATCAATATAACATGCATTATTAGCCATCTTATGCAGTTGTTATCGCTAGAACTGTAATAATTATATTTACCACTTTTACTATTATCAATATAAGATGCACTATTACCCGTATTATGCAGTTATCATCGCTAGAACTATAATAATTATACTTATTACTTTGATTATTATCAATATAACAGGCATTATTACCCATATTATGCAGTTATTATCGCTACTACTATAATAATTATAGTCATTACTACCAATATTATCAATATAACATGCATTATTACCCATATTATACAGTTATTATCGCTAGAACTGTAATAATTATATTTACCACTTTTACTATTATCAATATAAGATGCACTATTACCCGTATTATGCAGTTATCATCGCTAGAACTATAATAATTATAGTCATTACCACCAATATTATCAATATAACATGCATGATTACCCATATTATACAGTTATTATCGTTAGAACTATAATAATTATACTTATTACTCCCAATATAATCAATATAACATGCATTATTACCCACATTATGCAGTTGTTATCGCTAGAACTATAATAATTATACTTATTGCTGTTATTATTATCAATATAACATGCAATATTAGCCATACTATGCAGTTATTATCGCTAGAACTATAATAATTATACTTATTACTTTTATTATTGTCAATATAACATGCATTATTACCCATATTATGCAGTTGTTATCGCTAGAACTATAATAATTATACTTATTGCTGTTATTATTATCAATATAACAGGCATTATTACCCATATTATACAGTTATTATCGGTAGAGCTGTAATAATTACACGTATGACTCTCAATATTATCAATACAACATGCTTTATGACCCACACTATACAGTCATTATCACTAGAACTATAATAATTATACTTCTTACTCCCAATGTTGTCAATGTAATATGCATTATTACCCATATTATACAGTTATTATCGTTAGAACTATAATAATTATACTTATTACTCCCAATATTATCAATATACCATGCATTATTACCCATATTATGCAGTTATTATCGCTAGAACTATAATAATTATACTTATTACTGTTACTATTATCAATATAACATGCATTATTTCCCATATTATGCAGTTATTATCGCTAGAACTATAATAATTATACTTATTGCTGTTATTTTTATCAATATAACATGCATTATTACCCATATTATGCAGTTGTTATCGCTAGAACTATAATAATTATACTTATTGCTGTTATTATTATCAATATAACATGCAATATTAGCCATATTATGCAGTTATTATCGCTAGAACTATAATAATTATACTTATTACTTTTATTATTGTCAATATAACATGCATTATTAGCCATATTATGCAGTTGTTATCGCTAGAACTGTAATAATTATATTTACCACTTTTACTATTATCAATATAAGATGCACTATTACCCATATTATACAGTTATTATCGCTAGAACTATAATAATTATACTTATTACTGCCAATATTATCAATACAACATGCATTATTACCCATATTATGTAGTTATCATCGCTAGAACTATAATAATTATACTAATTGCTGTTACTATTATCAATATAACATGCATTATTAGCCATATTATGCAGTTTTTATCGCTAGAACTGTAATAATTATATTTACCACTTTTACTATTATCAATATAAGATGCACTATTACCCGTATTATGCAGTTATCATCGCTAGAACTATAATAATTGTAGTCATTACCACCAATATTATCAATATAACATGCATGATTACCCATATTATACAGTTATTATCGTTAGAACTATAATAATTATACTTATTACTGCCAATATTATCAATATAACATGCATTATTACCCACATTATGCAGTTGTTATCGCTAGAACTATAATAATTATACTTATTGCTGTTATTAGTATCAATATAACATGCAATATTAGCCATACTATGCACTTATTATCGCTAGAACTATAATAATTATACTTATTACTTTTATTATTGTCAATATAACATGCATTATTACCCATATTATGCAGTTGTTATCGCTAGAACTGTAATAATTATACCTATTGCTGTTATTATTATCAATATAACAGGCATTATTACCCATATTATACAGTTATTATCGCTAGAACTATAATAACTATACTTATTGCTGTTACTATTATCAATATAACAGGCATTATTACCCATATTATGCAGTTATTATCGCTAGAGCTATAATAGTTACACATATTACTCCCAATATTATCAATATAACATGCATTATTACCCATATTATGCAGTTATTATCGCTAGAACTACAATAATAATACTTATAACTTTTATTATTATCAATATAACATACATTATTACCCATATTATACTGTTGTTATCGCTGGAACTATAATAATTATACTTATTACTTTTATTATTATCAATATAACATGCATTATTACCCATATTATACAGTTATTATCGTTAGAACTATAATAATTATACTTATTACTCCCAATATTATCAATATACCATGCATTATTACCCATATTATGCAGTTATTATCGCTAGAACTACAATAATAATACTTATCACTTTTATTATTATCAATGTAACATGCATTATTACCCATATTATACTGTTATTATCGCTAGAACTATAATAATTATACTTATTACTCCCAATATTATCAATATACCATGCATTATTACCCATATTATGCAGTTATTATCGCTAGAACTATAATAATTATACTTATTACTGTTACTATTATCAATATAACATGCATTATTACCCATATTATGCAGTTATTATCGCTAGAACTATAATAATTATACTCATTACTTCCAATATTATCAATATAACATGCATTATTACCCATATTATGCAGTTGTTATCGCTAGAACTATAATAATTATACTTATTACTGTTACTATTATCAATATAACATGCATTATTACCCATATTATACTGTTATTATCGCTAGAGCTATAATAGTTACACATATTACTCCCAATATTATCAATATAACATGCATCATTACCCATATTATACTGTTATTATCGCTAGAACTGTAATAATTATACTTATTACTCCCAATATTATCAATATAACATGCATTATGACCCATATTATACAGTTATTATCGCTAGAACTGTAATAATTATATTTACCAGTTTTACTATTATCAATATAAGATGCACTATTACCCGTATTATGCAGTTAATACCGCTAGAACTATAATAATTATAGTCATTACCACCACTTTTATCAATATAACATGCATGATTACCCATATTATACAGTTATTATCGTTAGAACTATAATAATTATACTCATTACTTCCAATATTATCAATATAACATGCATTATTACCCATATTATGCAGTTGTTATCGCTAGAACTATAATAATTATACTTATTGCTGTTATTATTATCAATATAACATGCAATATTAGCCATATTATGCAGTTATTATCGCTAGAACTATAATAATTATACTTATTACTTTTATTATTGTCAATATAACATGCATTATTACCCATATTATGCAGTTGTTATCGCTAGAACTATAATAATTATACTTATTGCTGTTATTATTATCAATATAATAGGCATTATTACCCATATAATACAGTTATTATCGCTAGAACTATAATAATTATACTTATTACTCCCAATATTATCAATATAACATGCATTATGACCCATATTATACAGTTATTATCGCTAGAACTGTAATAATTATATTTACCACTTTTACTATAATCAATATAAGATGCACTATTACCCGTATTATGCAGTTAATACCGCTAGAACTATAATAATTATAGTCATTACCACCAATATTATCAATACAACATGCATTATTACCCATATTATGTAGTTATTATCGCTAGAACTATAATCATTATACTAATTGCTGTTATTATTATCAATATAACATGCAATATTAGCCATATTATGCAGTTATTATCGCTAGAACTATAATAATTATACTTATTACTTTTATTACTGTCAATATAACATGCATTATTACCCATTTTATGTAGTTATTATCGCTAGAACTATAATAATTATACTAATTGCTGTTATTATTATCAATATAACATGCATTATTAGCCATATTATGCAGTTGTTATCGCTAGAACTATAATAATTATACTTATTGCTGTTTTTATTATCAATATAACATGCAATATTAGCCATATTATGCAGTTATTATCGCTAGAACTATAATAATTATACTTATTACTTTTATTATTATCAATATAACAGGCATTATTACCCATATTATGCAGTTATTATCGCTAGAGCTATAATAGTTACACATATTACTCCCAATATTATCAATATAACATGCATTATTACCCATATTATGCAGTTATTATCGCTAGAACTACAATAATAATACTTATAACTTTTATTATTATCAATATAACATACATTATTACCCATATTATACTGTTGTTATCGCTGGAACTATAATAATTATACTTATTACTTTTATTATTATCAATATAACATGCATTATTACCCATATTATACAGTTATTATCGTTAGAACTATAATAATTATACTTATTACTCCCAATATTATCAATATACCATGCATTATTACCCATATTATGCAGTTATTATCGCTAGAACTACAATAATAATACTTATCACTTTTATTATTATCAATGTAACATGCATTATTACCCATATTATACTGTTATTATCGCTAGAACTATAATAATTATACTTATTACTCCCAATATTATCAATATACCATGCATTATTACCCATATTATGCAGTTATTATCGCTAGAACTATAATAATTATACTTATTACTGTTACTATTATCAATATAACATGCATTATTACCCATATTATGCAGTTATTATCGCTAGAACTATAATAATTATACTCATTACTTCCAATATTATCAATATAACATGCATTATTACCCATATTATGCAGTTGTTATCGCTAGAACTATAATAATTATACTTATTACTGTTACTATTATCAATATAACATGCATTATTAACCATATTATGCTGTTATTATCGCTAGAGCTATAATAATTGCACTTATTACTCCCAATATTATCAATATAATATGCATTATTACCCATATTATACAGTTAGTATCGCTAGAACTATAATAATTATACCTATTACTTTTATTATTATCAATATAACATGCATTATTACCCATATTATGCAGTTATTATCGCTAGAACTGTAATAATTATACTTATTACTCCCAATATTATCAATATAACATGCATTATGACCCATATTATACAGTTATTATCGCTAGAACTGTAATAATTATATTTACCACTTTTACTATTATCAATATAAGATGCACTATTACCCGTATTATGCAGTTAATACCGCTAGAACTATAATAATTATAGTCATTACCACCAATTTTATCAATGTAACATGCATGATTACCCATATTATACAGTTATTATCGTTAGAACTATAATAATTATACTCATTACTTCCAATATTATCAATATAACATGCATTATTACCCATATTATGCAGTTGTTATCGCTAGAACTATAATAATTATACTTATTGCTGTTATTATTATCAATATAACATGCAATATTAGCCATATTATGCAGTTATTATCGCTAGAACTATAATAATTATACTTATTACTTTTATTATTGTCAATATAACATGCATTATTACCCATATTATGCAGTTGTTATCGCTAGAACTATAATAATTATACTTATTGCTGTTATTATTATCAATATAATAGGCATTATTACCCATATAATACAGTTATTATCGCTAGAACTATAATAATTATACTTATTACTCCCAATATTATCAATATAACATGCATTATGACCCATATTATACAGTTATTATCGCTAGAACTGTAATAATTATATTTACCACTTTTACTATAATCAATATAAGATGCACTATTACCCGTATTATGCAGTTAATACCGCTAGAACTATAATAATTATAGTCATTACCACCAATATTATCAATACAACATGCATTATTACCCATATTATGTAGTTATTATCGCTAGAACTATAATAATTATACTAATTGCTGTTATTATTATCAATATAACATGCAATATTAGCCATATTATGCAGTTATTATCGCTAGAACTATAATAATTATACTTATTACTTTTATTACTGTCAATATAACATGCATTATTACCCATTTTATGTAGTTATTATCGCTAGAACTATAATAATTATACTAATTGCTGTTATTATTATCAATATAACATGCATTATTAGCCATATTATGCAGTTGTTATCGCTAGAACTATAATAATTATACTTATTGCTGTTATTATTATCAATATAACATGCAATATTAGCCATATTATGCAGTTATTATCGCTAGAACTATAATAATTATACTTATTACTTTTATTATTATCAATATAACAGGCATTATTACCCATATTATGCAGTTATTATCGCTAGAGCTATAATAGTTACACATATTACTCCCAATATTATCAATATAACATGCATTATTACCCATATTATGCAGTTATTATCGCTAGAACTACAATAATAATACTAATTACTTTTATTATTATCAATATAACATGCATTATTACCCATATTATGCAGTTATTATCGCTAGAACTATAATATTTATACTTATTACTCCCAATATTATCAATATACCATGCATTATTACCCATATTATGCAGTTATTATCGCTAGAACTATAATAATTATACTTATTACTGTTACTATTATCAATATAACATGCATTATTACCCATATTATGCAGTTATTATCGCTAGAACTATAATAATTATACTCATTACTTCCAATATTATCAATATAACATGCATTATTACCCATATTATGCAGTTGTTATCGCTAGAACTATAATAATTATACTTATTACTGTTACTATTATCAATATAACATGCATTATTACCCATATTATACTGTTATTATCGCTAGAGCTATAATAGTTACACATATTACTCCCAATATTATCAATATAACATGCATCATTACCCATATTATACTGTTATTATCGCTAGAACTGTAATAATTATACTTATTACTCCCAATATTATCAATATAACATGCATTATGACCCATATTATACAGTTATTATCGCTAGAACTGTAATAATTATATTTACCACTTTTACTATTATCAATATAAGATGCACTATTACCCGTATTATGCAGTTAATACCGCTAGAACTATAATAATTATAGTCATTACCACCAATTTTATCAATATAACATGCATGATTACCCATATTATACAGTTATTATCGTTAGAACTATAATAATTATACTCATTACTTCCAATATTATCAATATAACATGCATTATTACCCATATTATGCAGTTGTTATCGCTAGAACTATAATAATTATACTTATTGCTGTTATTATTATCAATATAACATGCAATATTAGCCATATTATGCAGTTATTATCGCTAGAACTATAATAATTATACTTATTACTTTTATTATTGTCAATATAACATGCATTATTACCCATATTATGCAGTTGTTATCGCTAGAACTATAATAATTATACTTATTGCTGTTATTATTATCAATATAATAGGCATTATTACCCATATAATACAGTTATTATCGCTAGAACTATAATAATTATACTTATTACTCCCAATATTATCAATATAACATGCATTATGACCCATATTATACAGTTATTATCGCTAGAACTGTAATAATTATATTTACCACTTTTACTATAATCAATATAAGATGCACTATTACCCGTCTTATGCAGTTAATACCGCTAGAACTATAATAATTATAGTCATTACCACCAATATTATCAATACAACATGCATTATTACCCATATTATGTAGTTATTATCGCTAGAACTATAATAATTATACTAATTGCTGTTATTATTATCAATATAACATGCAATATTAGCCATATTATGCAGTTATTATCGCTAGAACTATAATAATTATACTTATTACTTTTATTACTGTCAATATAACATGCATTATTACCCATTTTATGTAGTTATTATCGCTAGAACTATAATAATTATACTAATTGCTGTTATTATTATCAATATAACATGCATTATTAGCCATATTATGCAGTTGTTATCGCTAGAACTATAATAATTATACTTATTGCTGTTATTATTATCAATATAACATGCAATATTAGCCATATTATGCAGTTATTATCGCTAGAACTATAATAATTATACTTATTACTTTTATTATTATCAATATAACAGGCATTATTACCCATATTATGCAGTTATTATCGCTAGAGCTATAATAGTTACACATATTACTCCCAATATTATCAATATAACATGCATTATTACCCATATTATGCAGTTATTATCGCTAGAACTACAATAATAATACTTATTACTTTTATTATTATCAATATAACATGCATTATTACCCATATTATGCAGTTATTATCGCTAGAGCTATAATAGTTACACATATTACTCCCAATATTATCAATATAACATGCATTATGACCCATATTATACAGTTATTATCGCTAGAACTGTAATAATTATACTTATTACTTTTATTATTATCAATATAACAGGCATCATTACCCATATTATACTGTTATTATCGCTAGAACTATAATAATTATACTTATTACTCCCAATATTATCAATATAACATGCATTATGACCCATATTATACAGTTATTATCGCTAGAACTGTAATAATTATATTTACCACTTTTACTATTATCAATATAAGATGCACTATTACCCGTATTATGCAGTTAATACCGCTAGAACTATAATAATTATAGTCATTACCACCAATATTATCAATACAACATGCATTATTACCCATATTATGTAGTTATTATCGCTAGAACTATAATAATTATACTAATTGCTGTTATTATTATCAATATAACATGCAATATTAGCCATATTATGCAGTTATTATCGCTAGAACTATAATATTTATACTTATTACTTTTATTATTGTCAATATAACATGCATTATTACCCATATTATGTAGTTATTATCGCTAGAACTATAATAATTATACTAATTGCTGTTATTATTATCAATATAACATGCATTATTAGCCATATTATGCAGTTGTTATCGCTGGAACTATAATAATTATACTTATTGCTGTTATTATTATCAATATAACATGCAATATTAGCCATATTATGCAGTTATTATCGCTAGAACTATAATAATTATACTTATTACTTTTATTATTATCAATATAACAGGCATTATTACCCATATTATGCAGTTATTATCGCTAGAACTATAATAACTATACTTATTGCTGTTACTATTATCAATATAACAGGCATTATTATCCATATTATGCAGTTATTATCGCTAGAGCTATAATAGTTACACATATTACTCCCAATATTATCAATATGACATGCATTATGACCCATATTATACAGTTATTATTGCTAGAACTGAAATAATTATACTTATTACTTTTATTATTATCAATATAACATGCATTATTACCCATATTATGCAGTTGTTATCGCTAGAACTATAATAATTATACTTATTACTGTTACTATTATCAATATAACATGCATTATTACCCATATTATACTGTTATTATCGCTAGAGCTATAATAGTTACACATATTACTCCCAATATTATCAATATAACATGCATCATTACCCATATTATACTGTTATTATCGCTAGAACTGTAATAATTATACTTATTACTCCCAATATTATCAATATAACATGCATTATGACCCATATTATACAGTTAATATCGCTAGAACTGTAATAATTATATTTACCAGTTTTACTATTATCAATATAAGATGCACTATTACCCGTATTATGCAGTTAATACCGCTAGAACTATAATAATTATAGTCATTACCACCACTTTTATCAATATAACATGCATGATTACCCATATTATACAGTTATTATCGTTAGAACTATAATAATTATACTCATTACTTCCAATATTATCAATATAACATGCATTATTACCCATATTATGCAGTTGTTATCGCTAGAACTATAATAATTATACTTATTGCTGTTATTATTATCAATATAACATGCAATATTAGCCATATTATGCAGTTATTATCGCTAGAACTATAATAATTATACTTATTACTTTTATTATTGTCAATATAACATGCATTATTACCCATATTATGCAGTTGTTATCGCTAGAACTATAATAATTATACTTATTGCTGTTATTATTATCAATATAATAGGCATTATTACCCATATAATACAGTTATTATCGCTAGAACTATAATAATTATACTTATTACTCCCAATATTATCAATATAACATGCATTATGACCCATATTATACAGTTATTATCGCTAGAACTGTAATAATTATATTTACCACTTTTACTATAATCAATATAAGATGCACTATTACCCGTATTATGCAGTTAATACCGCTAGAACTATAATAATTATAGTCATTACCACCAATATTATCAATACAACATGCATTATTACCCATATTATGTAGTTATTATCGCTAGAACTATAATCATTATACTAATTGCTGTTATTATTATCAATATAACATGCAATATTAGCCATATTATGCAGTTATTATCGCTAGAACTATAATAATTATACTTATTACTTTTATTACTGTCAATATAACATGCATTATTACCCATTTTATGTAGTTATTATCGCTAGAACTATAATAATTATACTAATTGCTGTTATTATTATCAATATAACATGCATTATTAGCCATATTATGCAGTTGTTATCGCTAGAACTATAATAATTATACTTATTGCTGTTTTTATTATCAATATAACATGCAATATTAGCCATATTATGCAGTTATTATCGCTAGAACTATAATAATTATACTTATTACTTTTATTATTATCAATATAACAGGCATTATTACCCATATTATGCAGTTATTATCGCTAGAGCTATAATAGTTACACATATTACTCCCAATATTATCAATATAACATGCATTATTACCCATATTATGCAGTTATTATCGCTAGAACTACAATAATAATACTTATAACTTTTATTATTATCAATATAACATACATTATTACCCATATTATACTGTTGTTATCGCTGGAACTATAATAATTATACTTATTACTTTTATTATTATCAATATAACATGCATTATTACCCATATTATACAGTTATTATCGTTAGAACTATAATAATTATACTTATTACTCCCAATATTATCAATATACCATGCATTATTACCCATATTATGCAGTTATTATCGCTAGAACTACAATAATAATACTTATCACTTTTATTATTATCAATGTAACATGCATTATTACCCATATTATACTGTTATTATCGCTAGAACTATAATAATTATACTTATTACTCCCAATATTATCAATATACCATGCATTATTACCCATATTATGCAGTTATTATCGCTAGAACTATAATAATTATACTTATTACTGTTACTATTATCAATATAACATGCATTATTACCCATATTATGCAGTTATTATCGCTAGAACTATAATAATTATACTCATTACTTCCAATATTATCAATATAACATGCATTATTACCCATATTATGCAGTTGTTATCGCTAGAACTATAATAATTATACTTATTACTGTTACTATTATCAATATAACATGCATTATTAACCATATTATGCTGTTATTATCGCTAGAGCTATAATAATTGCACTTATTACTCCCAATATTATCAATATAATATGCATTATTACCCATATTATACAGTTAGTATCGCTAGAACTATAATAATTATACCTATTACTTTTATTATTATCAATATAACATGCATTATTACCCATATTATGCAGTTATTATCGCTAGAACTGTAATAATTATACTTATTACTCCCAATATTATCAATATAACATGCATTATGACCCATATTATACAGTTATTATCGCTAGAACTGTAATAATTATATTTACCACTTTTACTATTATCAATATAAGATGCACTATTACCCGTATTATGCAGTTAATACCGCTAGAACTATAATAATTATAGTCATTACCACCAATTTTATCAATGTAACATGCATGATTACCCATATTATACAGTTATTATCGTTAGAACTATAATAATTATACTCATTACTTCCAATATTATCAATATAACATGCATTATTACCCATATTATGCAGTTGTTATCGCTAGAACTATAATAATTATACTTATTGCTGTTATTATTATCAATATAACATGCAATATTAGCCATATTATGCAGTTATTATCGCTAGAACTATAATAATTATACTTATTACTTTTATTATTGTCAATATAACATGCATTATTACCCATATTATGCAGTTGTTATCGCTAGAACTATAATAATTATACTTATTGCTGTTATTATTATCAATATAATAGGCATTATTACCCATATAATACAGTTATTATCGCTAGAACTATAATAATTATACTTATTACTCCCAATATTATCAATATAACATGCATTATGACCCATATTATACAGTTATTATCGCTAGAACTGTAATAATTATATTTACCACTTTTACTATAATCAATATAAGATGCACTATTACCCGTATTATGCAGTTAATACCGCTAGAACTATAATAATTATAGTCATTACCACCAATATTATCAATACAACATGCATTATTACCCATATTATGTAGTTATTATCGCTAGAACTATAATAATTATACTAATTGCTGTTATTATTATCAATATAACATGCAATATTAGCCATATTATGCAGTTATTATCGCTAGAACTATAATAATTATACTTATTACTTTTATTACTGTCAATATAACATGCATTATTACCCATTTTATGTAGTTATTATCGCTAGAACTATAATAATTATACTAATTGCTGTTATTATTATCAATATAACATGCATTATTAGCCATATTATGCAGTTGTTATCGCTAGAACTATAATAATTATACTTATTGCTGTTATTATTATCAATATAACATGCAATATTAGCCATATTATGCAGTTATTATCGCTAGAACTATAATAATTATACTTATTACTTTTATTATTATCAATATAACAGGCATTATTACCCATATTATGCAGTTATTATCGCTAGAGCTATAATAGTTACACATATTACTCCCAATATTATCAATATAACATGCATTATTACCCATATTATGCAGTTATTATCGCTAGAACTACAATAATAATACTAATTACTTTTATTATTATCAATATAACATGCATTATTACCCATATTATGCAGTTATTATCGCTAGAACTATAATATTTATACTTATTACTCCCAATATTATCAATATACCATGCATTATTACCCATATTATGCAGTTATTATCGCTAGAACTATAATAATTATACTTATTACTGTTACTATTATCAATATAACATGCATTATTACCCATATTATGCAGTTATTATCGCTAGAACTATAATAATTATACTCATTACTTCCAATATTATCAATATAACATGCATTATTACCCATATTATGCAGTTGTTATCGCTAGAACTATAATAATTATACTTATTACTGTTACTATTATCAATATAACAAGCATTATTACCCATATTATACTGTTATTATCGCTAGAGCTATAATAGTTACACATATTACTCCCAATATTATCAATATAACATGCATCATTACCCATATTATACTGTTATTATCGCTAGAACTGTAATAATTATACTTATTACTCCCAATATTATCAATATAACATGCATTATGACCCATATTATACAGTTATTATCGCTAGAACTGTAATAATTATATTTACCACTTTTACTATTATCAATATAAGATGCACTATTACCCGTATTATGCAGTTAATACCGCTAGAACTATAATAATTATAGTCATTACCACCAATTTTATCAATATAACATGCATGATTACCCATATTATACAGTTATTATCGTTAGAACTATAATAATTATACTCATTACTTCCAATATTATCAATATAACATGCATTATTACCCATATTATGCAGTTGTTATCGCTAGAACTATAATAATTATACTTATTGCTGTTATTATTATCAATATAACATGCAATATTAGCCATATTATGCAGTTATTATCGCTAGAACTATAATAATTATACTTATTACTTTTATTATTGTCAATATAACATGCATTATTACCCATATTATGCAGTTGTTATCGCTAGAACTATAATAATTATACTTATTGCTGTTATTATTATCAATATAATAGGCATTATTACCCATATAATACAGTTATTATCGCTAGAACTATAATAATTATACTTATTACTCCCAATATTATCAATATAACATGCATTATGACCCATATTATACAGTTATTATCGCTAGAACTGTAATAATTATATTTACCACTTTTACTATAATCAATATAAGATGCACTATTACCCGTCTTATGCAGTTAATACCGCTAGAACTATAATAATTATAGTCATTACCACCAATATTATCAATACAACATGCATTATTACCCATATTATGTAGTTATTATCGCTAGAACTATAATAATTATACTAATTGCTGTTATTATTATCAATATAACATGCAATATTAGCCATATTATGCAGTTATTATCGCTAGAACTATAATAATTATACTTATTACTTTTATTACTGT
This sequence comes from Megachile leachella, assembly GCA_963576845.1. Taxonomy (NCBI): domain Eukaryota; kingdom Metazoa; phylum Arthropoda; class Insecta; order Hymenoptera; family Megachilidae; genus Megachile; species Megachile leachella. Next base: position 2,327,615 of record OY756255.1, on the reverse strand, counting down.
CAATATAACATGCATTATTACCCATTTTATGTAGTTATTATCGCTAGAACTATAATAATTATACTAATTGCTGTTATTATTATCAATATAACATGCATTATTAGCCATATTATGCAGTTGTTATCGCTAGAACTATAATAATTATACTTATTGCTGTTATTATTATCAATATAACATGCAATATTAGCCATATTATGCAGTTATTATCGCTAGAACTATAATAATTATACTTATTACTTTTATTATTATCAATATAACAGGCATTATTACCCATATTATGCAGTTATTATCGCTAGAGCTATAATAGTTACACATATTACTCCCAATATTATCAATATAACATGCATTATTACCCATATTATGCAGTTATTATCGCTAGAACTACAATAATAATACTTATTACTTTTATTATTATCAATATAACATGCATTATTACCCATATTATGCAGTTATTATCGCTAGAGCTATAATAGTTACACATATTACTCCCAATATTATCAATATAACATGCATTATGACCCATATTATACAGTTATTATCGCTAGAACTGTAATAATTATACTTATTACTTTTATTATTATCAATATAACAGGCATCATTACCCATATTATACTGTTATTATCGCTAGAACTATAATAATTATACTTATTACTCCCAATATTATCAATATAACATGCATTATGACCCATATTATACAGTTATTATCGCTAGAACTGTAATAATTATATTTACCACTTTTACTATTATCAATATAAGATGCACTATTACCCGTATTATGCAGTTAATACCGCTAGAACTATAATAATTATAGTCATTACCACCAATATTATCAATACAACATGCATTATTACCCATATTATGTAGTTATTATCGCTAGAACTATAATAATTATACTAATTGCTGTTATTATTATCAATATAACATGCAATATTAGCCATATTATGCAGTTATTATCGCTAGAACTATAATATTTATACTTATTACTTTTATTATTGTCAATATAACATGCATTATTACCCATATTATGTAGTTATTATCGCTAGAACTATAATAATTATACTAATTGCTGTTATTATTATCAATATAACATGCATTATTAGCCATATTATGCAGTTGTTATCGCTGGAACTATAATAATTATACTTATTGCTGTTATTATTATCAATATAACATGCAATATTAGCCATATTATGCAGTTATTATCGCTAGAACTATAATAATTATACTTATTACTTTTATTATTATCAATATAACAGGCATTATTACCCATATTATGCAGTTATTATCGCTAGAACTATAATAACTATACTTATTGCTGTTACTATTATCAATATAACAGGCATTATTATCCATATTATGCAGTTATTATCGCTAGAGCTATAATAGTTACACATATTACTCCCAATATTATCAATATGACATGCATTATGACCCATATTATACAGTTATTATTGCTAGAACTGAAATAATTATACTTATTACTTTTATTATTATCAATATAACATGCATTATTACCCATATTATGCAGTTATTATCGCTAGAGCTATAATAGTTACACATATTACTCCCAATAATATCAATATAACATGCATTATGACCCATATTATACAGTTATTATCGCTAGAACTGTAATAATTATACTTATTACTTTTATTATTATCAATATAACAGGCATCATTACCCATATTATACTGTTATTATCGCTAGAACTATAATAATTATACTTATTACTCCCAATATTATCAATATACCATGCATTATTACCCATATTATGCAGTTATTATCGCTAGAACTATAATAATTATACTTATTACTGTTACTATTATCAATATAACATGCATTATTACCCATATTATGCAGTTATTATCGCTAGAACTATAATAATTATACTTATTACTGCAAATATTATCAATACAACATGCATTATTACCCATATTATGTAGTTATTATCGCTAGAACTATAATAATTATACTAATTGCTGTTATTATTATCAATAAAACATGCATTATTAGCCATATTATGCAGTTGTTATCGCTAGAACTATAATAATTATACTTATTACTTTGATTATTATCAATATAACAGGCATTATTACCCATATTATGCAGTTATTATCGCTAGAGCCATAATAGTTACACATATTACTCCCAATATTATCAATATAACATGCATTATTACCCATATTATGCAGTTGTTATCGCTAGAACTATAATAATTATACTTATTGCTGTTATTATTATCAATATAACATGCAATATTAGCCATACTATGCAGTTATTATCGCTAGAACTATAATAACTATACTTATTACTTTTATTATTGTCAATATAACATGCATTATTACCTATATTATGCAGTTGTTATCGCTAGAACTATAATAATTATACTTATTGCTGTTATTATTATCAATATAACATGCATTATTAGCCATATTATGCAGTTATTATCGCTAGAACTATAATAACTATACTTATTGCTGTTACTATTATCTATATAACAGGCATTATTACCCATATTATGCAGTTATTATCGCTAGAGCTATAATAGTTACACATATTACTCCCAATATTATCAATATAACATGCATTATTACCCATATTATGCAGTTATTATCGCTAGAACTACAATAATAATACTTATAACTTTTATTATTATCAATATAACATACATTATTACCCATATTATACTGTTGTTATCGCTGGAACTATAATAATTATACTTATTACTTTTATTATTATCAATATAACATGCATTATTACCCATATTATACAGTTATTATCGTTAGAACTATAATAATTATACTTATTACTCCCAATATTATCAATATACCATGCATTATTACCCATATTATGCAGTTATTATCGCTAGAACTACAATAATAATACTTATCACTTTTATTATTATCAATGTAACATGCATTATTACCCATATTATACTGTTATTATCGCTAGAACTATAATAATTATACTTATTACTCCCAATATTATCAATATACCATGCATTATTACCCATATTATGCAGTTATTATCGCTAGAACTATAATAATTATACTTATTACTGTTACTATTATCAATATAACATGCATTATTACCCATATTATGCAGTTATTATCGCTAGAACTATAATAATTATACTTATTGCTGTTATTTTTATCAATATAACATGCATTATTACCCATATTATAGAGTTATTATCGGTAGAGCTATAATAATTACACGTATGACTCCCAACATTATCAATACAACATGCTTTATGACCCACACTATACCGTCATTATCGCTAGAACTATAATAATTATACTTCCTAGTCCCAATGTTGTCAATGTAATATGCATTATTACCCATATTATACAGTTATTATCGTTAGAACTATAAAAATTATACTTATTACTCCCAATATTATCAATATACCATGCATTATTACCCATATTATGCAGTTGTTATCGCTAGAACTATAATAATTATACTTATTGCTGTTATTATTATCAATATAACATGCAATATTAGCCATATTATGCAGTTATTATCGCTAGAACTATAATAATTATACTTATTACTTTTATTATTGTCAATATAACATGCATTATTACCCATATTATGCAGTTGTTATCGCTAGAACTATAATAATTATACTTATTACTGCCAATATTATCAATACAACATGCATTATTACCCATATTATGTAGTTATCATCGCTAGAACTATAATAATTATACTAATTGCTGTTATTATTATCAATATAACATGCATTATTAGCCATATTATGCAGTTGTTATCGCTAGAACTGTAATAATTATATTTACCACTTTTACTATTATCAATATAAGATGCACTATTACCCGTATTATGCAGTTATAATCGCTAGAACTATAATAATTATACTTATTACTTTGATTATTATCAATATAACAGGCATTATTACCCATATTATGCAGTTATTATCGCTACTACTATAATAATTATAGTCATTACTACCAATATTATCAATATAACATGCATTATTACCCATATTATACAGTTATTATCGCTAGAACTGTAATAATTATATTTACCACTTTTACTATTATCAATATAAGATGCACTATTACCCGTATTATGCAGTTATCATCGCTAGAACTATAATAATTATAGTCATTACCACCAATATTATCAATATAACATGCATGATTACCCATATTATACAGTTATTATCGTTAGAACTATAATAATTATACTTATTACTCCCAATATAATCAATATAACATGCATTATTACCCACATTATGCAGTTGTTATCGCTAGAACTATAATAATTATACTTATTGCTGTTATTATTATCAATATAACATGCAATATTAGCCATACTATGCAGTTATTATCGCTAGAACTATAATAATTATACTTATTACTTTTATTATTGTCAATATAACATGCATTATTACCCATATTATGCAGTTGTTATCGCTCGAACTATAATAATTATACTTATTGCTGTTATTATTATCAATATAACAGGCATTATTACCCATATTATACAGTTATTATCGGTAGAGCTGTAATAATTACACGTATGACTCTCAATATTATCAATACAACATGCTTTATGACCCACACTATACAGTCATTATCACTAGAACTATAATAATTATACTTCTTACTCCCAATGTTGTCAATGTAATATGCATTATTACCCATATTATACAGTTATTATCGTTAGAACTATAATAATTATACTTATTACTCCCAATATTATCAATATAACAGGCATTATTACCCATATTATGCAGTTATAATCGCTAGAGCTATAATGGTTACACATATTACTCCCAATATTATCAATATAACATGCATTATTAACCATATTATACTGTTATTATCGCTAGAGCTATAATAATTGCACTTATTACTCCCAATATTATCAATATAATATGCATTATTACCCATATTATACAGTTAGTATCGCTAGAACTATAATAATTATACCTATTACTTTTATTATAATCAATATAACATGCATTATTACCCATATTATGCAGTTATTATCGCTAGAACTATAATAACTATACTTATTGCTGTTACTATTATCAATATAACAGGCATTATTACCCATATTATGCAGTTATTATCGCTAGAGCTATAATAGTTACACATATTACGACCAATATTATCAATATGACATGCATTATGACCCATATTATACAGTTATTATCGCTAGAACTGTAATAATTATACTTATTACTTTTATTATTATCAATATAACAGGCATCATTACCCATATTATACTGTTATTATCGCTAGAACTATAATAATTATACTTATTACTCCCAATATTATCAATATAACATGCATTATGACCCATATTATACAGTTATTATCGCTAGAACTGTAATAATTATTCTAACCACTTTTACTATTATCAATATAAGATGCACTATTTCTCGTATTATGCAGTTATCATCGCTAGAACTACAATAATATACTTATTACTTTTATTATTATCAATATAACAGGCATCATTGCCCATATTATACTGTTATTATCGCTAGAACTATATTAATTATACTTATTACTCCCAATATTATCAATATAACATGCATTATGACCCATATTATACAGTTATTATCGCTAGAACTGTAATAATTATATTTACCACTTTTACTATTATCAATATAAGATGCACTATTACCCGTATTATGCAGTTATCATCGCTAGAACTATAATAATTGTAGTCATTACCACCAATATTATCAATATAACATGCATGATTACCCATATTATACAGTTATTATCGTTAGAACTATAATAATTATACTTATTACTCCCAATATTATCAATATAACGTGCATTATTACCCATATTATGCAGTTGTTATCGCTAGAACTATAATAATTATACTTATTGCTGTTATTATTATCAATAAAACATGGATTATTAGCCATATTATGCAGTTGTTATCGCTAGAACTGTAATAATTATACTTATTGCTGTTATTATTATCAATATAACATGCATTATTAGCCATATTATGCAGTTATTATCGCTAGAACTATAATAACTATACTTATTGCTGTTACTATTATCAATATAACAGGCATTATTACCCATATTATGCAGTTATTATCGCTAGAGCTATAATGGTTACACATATTACGACCAATATTATCAATATGACATGCATTATGACCCATATTATACAGTTATTATCGCTAGAACTGTAATAATTATACTAACCACTTTTACTATTATCAATATAAGATGCACTATTACCCGTATTATGCAGTTATCATGGCTAGAACTATAATAATTATAGTCATTACCACCAATATTATCAATATAACATGCATGATTACCCATATTATACAGTTATTATCGTTAGAACTATAATAATTATACTTATTACTCCCAATATTATCAATATAACATGCATTATTACCCATATTATGCAGTTGTTATCGCTAGACTATAATAATTATACTTATTGCTGTTATTATTATCAATATAACATGCAATATTAGCCATATTATGCAGTTATTATCGCTAGAACTATAATAATTATACTTATTACTTTTATTATAATCAATATAACATGCATTATTACCCATATTATGTAGTTATTATCGCTAGAACTGTAATAATTATACTTATTACTTTTATTATTATCAATATAACATGCATTATTACCCATATTATGCAGTTATTATCGCTACTACTATAATAATTATAGTCATTCCTACCAATATTATCAATATAAAGTGCATTATTACCCATATTATGCAGTTATTATCGCTACTACTATAATAATTATAGTCATTCCTACCAATATTATCAATATGAAGTGCATTATTACCCATATTATGCAGTTATAATCGCTAGAACTATAATAACTATACTTATTGCTGTTACTACTATCAATATAACAGGCATTATTACCCATATTATGCAGTTATTATCGCTAGAACTACAATAATAATACTTATTACTTTTATTATTATCAATATAACATACATTATTACCCATATTATACTGTTATTATCGCTAGAACTATAATAATTATATTTATTACTCCCAATATTATCAATATAACATGCATTATTACCCATATTATGCAGTTGTTATCGCTAGAACTATAATAATTATACTTATTGCTGTTATTATTATCAATATAATATGCAATATTAGCCATATTATGCAGTTATTATCGCTAGAACTATAATAATTACACGTATGACTCCCAACATTATCAATACAACATGCTTTATGACCCACACTATACAGTCATTATCGCTAGAGCTATAATAATTATACTTCCTACTCCCAATGTTGTCAATGTAATATGCATTATTACCCATATTATACAGTATTTATCGTTAGAACTATAATAATTATACTCATTACTCCCAATATTATCAATATACCATGCATTATTACCCATATTATGCAGTTATTATCGCTAGAACTATAATAATTATACTTATTGCTGTTACTATTATCAATATAACAGGCATCATTACCCATATTATGCAGTCATTATTGCTAGAGCTATAATAGTTACACATATTACTCCCAATATTATCAATATAACATGAATTATGACCCATATTATACAGTTATTATCGCTAGAACTGTAATAATTATACTTATTACTTTTATTATTATCAATATAACATACATTATTACCCATATTATACTGTTATTATCGCTAGAACTATAATAATTATATTTATTACTCCCAATATTATCAATATAACAGGCATTATTACCCATATTATGCAGTTATAATCGCTAGAGCTATAATGGTTACACATATTACTCCCAATATTATCAATATAACATGCATTATTAACCATATTATACTGTTATTATCGCTAGAGCTATAATAATTGCACTTATTACTCCCAATATTATCAATATAATATGCATTATTACCCATATTATACAGTTAGTATCGCTAGAACTATAATAATTATACCTATTACTTTTATTATAATCAATATAACATGCATTATTACCCATATTATGCAGTTATTATCGCTAGAACTATAATAACTATACTTATTGCTGTTACTATTATCAATATAACAGGCATTATTACCCATATTATGCAGTTATTATCGCTAGAGCTATAATAGTTACACATATTACGACCAATATTATCAATATGACATGCATTATGACCCATATTATACAGTTATTATCGCTAGAACTGTAATAATTATACTTATTACTTTTATTATTATCAATATAACAGGCATCATTACCCATATTATACTGTTATTATCGCTAGAACTATAATAATTATACTTATTACTCCCAATATTATCAATATAACATGCATTATGACCCATATTATACAGTTATTATCGCTAGAACTGTAATAATTATTCTAACCACTTTTACTATTATCAATATAAGATGCACTATTTCTCGTATTATGCAGTTATCATCGCTAGAACTACAATAATATACTTATTACTTTTATTATTATCAATATAACAGGCATCATTGCCCATATTATACTGTTATTATCGCTAGAACTATATTAATTATACTTATTACTCCCAATATTATCAATATAACATGCATTATGACCCATATTATACAGTTATTATCGCTAGAACTGTAATAATTATATTTACCACTTTTACTATTATCAATATAAGATGCACTATTACCCGTATTATGCAGTTATCATCGCTAGAACTATAATAATTGTAGTCATTACCACCAATATTATCAATATAACATGCATGATTACCCATATTATACAGTTATTATCGTTAGAACTATAATAATTATACTTATTACTCCCAATATTATCAATATAACGTGCATTATTACCCATATTATGCAGTTGTTATCGCTAGAACTATAATAATTATACTTATTGCTGTTATTATTATCAATAAAACATGGATTATTAGCCATATTATGCAGTTGTTATCGCTAGAACTGTAATAATTATACTTATTGCTGTTATTATTATCAATATAACATGCATTATTAGCCATATTATGCAGTTATTATCGCTAGAACTATAATAACTATACTTATTGCTGTTACTATTATCAATATAACAGGCATTATTACCCATATTATGCAGTTATTATCGCTAGAGCTATAATGGTTACACATATTACGACCAATATTATCAATATGACATGCATTATGACCCATATTATACAGTTATTATCGCTAGAACTGTAATAATTATACTAACCACTTTTACTATTATCAATATAAGATGCACTATTACCCGTATTATGCAGTTATCATGGCTAGAACTATAATAATTATAGTCATTACCACCAATATTATCAATATAACATGCATGATTACCCATATTATACAGTTATTATCGTTAGAACTATAATAATTATACTTATTACTCCCAATATTATCAATATAACATGCATTATTACCCATATTATGCAGTTGTTATCGCTAGACTATAATAATTATACTTATTGCTGTTATTATTATCAATATAACATGCAATATTAGCCATATTATGCAGTTATTATCGCTAGAACTATAATAATTATACTTATTACTTTTATTATAATCAATATAACATGCATTATTACCCATATTATGTAGTTATTATCGCTAGAACTGTAATAATTATACTTATTACTTTTATTATTATCAATATAACATGCATTATTACCCATATTATGCAGTTATTATCGCTACTACTATAATAATTATAGTCATTCCTACCAATATTATCAATATAAAGTGCATTATTACCCATATTATGCAGTTATTATCGCTACTACTATAATAATTATAGTCATTCCTACCAATATTATCAATATGAAGTGCATTATTACCCATATTATGCAGTTATAATCGCTAGAACTATAATAACTATACTTATTGCTGTTACTACTATCAATATAACAGGCATTATTACCCATATTATGCAGTTATTATCGCTAGAACTACAATAATAATACTTATTACTTTTATTATTATCAATATAACATACATTATTACCCATATTATACTGTTATTATCGCTAGAACTATAATAATTATATTTATTACTCCCAATATTATCAATATAACATGCATTATTACCCATATTATGCAGTTGTTATCGCTAGAACTATAATAATTATACTTATTGCTGTTATTATTATCAATATAATATGCAATATTAGCCATATTATGCAGTTATTATCGCTAGAACTATAATAATTACACGTATGACTCCCAACATTATCAATACAACATGCTTTATGACCCACACTATACAGTCATTATCGCTAGAGCTATAATAATTATACTTCCTACTCCCAATGTTGTCAATGTAATATGCATTATTACCCATATTATACAGTATTTATCGTTAGAACTATAATAATTATACTCATTACTCCCAATATTATCAATATACCATGCATTATTACCCATATTATGCAGTTATTATCGCTAGAACTATAATAATTATACTTATTGCTGTTACTATTATCAATATAACAGGCATCATTACCCATATTATGCAGTCATTATCGCTAGAGCTATAATAGTTACACATATTACTCCCAATATTATCAATATAACATGAATTATGACCCATATTATACAGTTATTATCGCTAGAACTGTAATAATTATACTTATTACTTTTATTATTATCAATATAACATACATTATTACCCATATTATACTGTTATTATCGCTAGAACTATAATAATTATATTTATTACTCCCAATATTATCAATATAACATGCATTATTACCCATATTATGCAGTTGTTATCGCTAGAACTATAATAATTATACTTATTGCTGTTACTATTATCAATATAACAGGCATTATTACCCATATTATGCGGTTATTATCGCTAGAGCTATAATAGTTACACATATTACTCCCAATATTAGCAATATAACATGCATTATGACCCATATTATACAGTTATTATCGCTAGAACTGTAATAATTATACTTATTACTTTTATTATTATCAATATAACATGCATTATTACCCATATTATGCAGTTATTATCGCTACTACTGTAATAATTATAGTCATTCCTACCAATATTATCAATATAACATGCACTATTACCCATATTATGCAGTTATAATCGCTAGAACTATAATAACTATACTTATTGCTGTTACTATTATCAATATAACAGGCATTATTACCCATATTATGCAGTTATTATCGCTAGAACTACAATAATAATACTTATTACTTTTATTATTATCAATATAACATACATTATTACCCATATTATACTGTTATTATCGCTAGAACTATAATAATTATATTTATTACTCCCAATATTATCAATATAACATGCATTATTACCCATATTATGCAGTTGTTATCGCTAGAACTATAATAATTATACTAATTGCTGTTATTATTATCAATATAACATGCATTATTAGCCATATTATGCAGTTGTTATCGCTAGAACTATAATAATTATACTTATTACTTTTATTATTATCAATATAACATGTATTATTACCCATATTATACAGTTATTATCGGTAGAACAATAATAATTATACTTATTTCTCCCAATATTATCAATATAACATGCATTATTACCCATATTATACAGTTGTTATCGGTAGAACTATAATAATTATACTTATTACTCCCAATATTATCAATATACCATGCATTATTACCCATATTATGCAGTTATTATCGCTAGAACTATAATAATTATACTTATTACTGTTACTATTATCAATATAACAGGCATCATTACCCATATTATACTGTTATTATCGCTAGAACTATAATAATTATACTTATTACTCCCAATATTATCAATATAACATGCATTACTACCCATATTATGCAGTTGTTATCGCTAGAACTGTAATAATTATACTTATTACTTTTATTATTATCAATACAACATGCATTATTACCCATATTACGCAGTTATTATCGCTAGAACTATAATAATTATACTCATCGCTGTTACTATTATCAATATAACAGGCATTATTACCCATATTATGCAGTTATTATCGCTAGAGCTATAATAGTTACACATATTACTCCCAATATTATCAATATAACATGCATTATGACCCATATTATACAGTTATTATTGATAGAACTATAATAATTATACTTATTACTCCCAATATTATCAATATAACATGCATTATTACCCATATTATACAATTGTTATCGGTAGAACTATAATAATTATACTTATTACTCCCAATATTATCAATATAACATGCATTACTACCCATATTATGCAGCTGTTATCGCTAGAACTGTAATAATTATACTTATTACTTTTATTATTATCAATATAACATGCATTATTACCCATATTATACAGTTATTATCGCTAGAACTATAATAATTATACTTATTACTGCCAATATTATCAATACAACATGCATTATTACCCATATTATGTAGTTATTATCGCTAGAACTATAATAATTATACTAATTGCTGTTATTATTATCAACATAACATGCATTATTAGCCATATTATGCAGTTGTTATCGCTAGAACTATAATAATTATACTTATTACTGCCAATATTATCAATACAACATGCATTATTACCCATATTATGTAGTTATTATCGCTAGAACTATAATAATTATACTAATTGCTGTTATTATTATCAATATAACATGCATTATTAGGCATATTATGCAGTTGTTATCGCTAGAACTGTAATAATTATATTTACCACTTTTACTATTATCAATATAAGATGCACTATTACCCGTATCATGCAGTTATCATCGCTAGAACTATAATAATTGTAGTCATTACCACCAATATTATCAATATAACATGCATGATTACCCATATTATACAGTTATTATCGTTAGAACTATAATAATTATACTTATTACTCCCAATATTATCAATATAACGTGCATTATTACCCATATTATGCAGTTGTTATCGCTAGAACTATAATAATTATACTTATTGCTGTTATTATTGTCAATATAACATGCATTATTACCCATATTATGCAGTTGTTATCGCTAGAACTATAATAATTATACTTATTGCTGTTATTATTATCAATATAACAGGCATTATTACCCATATTATACAGTTATTATCGCTAGGACTATAATAATTATACTTATTACTCCCAATATTATCAATATAACATGCATTATGACCCATGTTATACAGTTATTATCGCTAGAACTGTAATAATTATATTTACCACTTTTACTATTATCAATATAAGATGCACTATTAACCGTATTATGCAGTTATCATCGCTAGAACTATAATAATTATAGTCATTACCACCAATATTATCAATATAACATGCATGATTACCCATATTATACAGTTATTATCGTTAGAACTATAATAATTATACTTATTACTCCCAATATTATCAATATAACATGCATTATTACCCACATTATGCAGTTGTTATCGCTAGAACTATAATAATTATACTTATTGCTGTTATTAGTATCAATATAACATGCAATATTAGCCATACTATGCAGTTATTATCGCTAGAACTATAATAATTATACTTATTACTTTTATTATTGTCAATATAACATGCATTATTACCCATATTATGCAGTTGTTATCGCTAGAACTATAATAATTATACTTATTGCTGTTATTATTATCAATATAACAGGCATTATTACCCATATTATACAGTCATTATCGCTAGAACTATAATAATTATACTTATTACTGCCAATATTATCAATACAACATGCATTATTACCCATATTATGTAGTTATTATCGCTAGAACTATAATAATTATTCTAATTGCTGTTATTATTATCAATATAACATGCATTATTAGCCATATTATGCAGTTATTATCGCTAGAACTATAATAACTATACTTATTGCTGTTACTATTATCAATATAACAGGCATTATTACCCATATTATGCAGTTATTATCGCTAGAGCTATAATAGTTACACATATTACTCCCAATATTATCAATATAACATGCATTATTACCCATATTATGCAGTTATTATCGCTAGAACTACAATAATAATACTTATAACTTTTATTATTATCAATATAACATACATTATTACCCATATTATACTGTTGTTATCGCTGGAACTATAATAATTATACTTATTACTTTTATTATTATCAATATAACATGCATTATTACCCATATTATACAGTTATTATCGGTAGAACAATAATAATTATACTTATTACTCCCAATATTATCAATATACCATGCATTATTACCCATATTATGCAGTTATTATCGCTAGAACTATAATAATTATACTTATTACTGTTACTATTATCAATATAACAGGCATCATTACCCATATTATACAGTTATTATCGTTAGAACTATAATAATTATACTTATTACTCCCAATATTATCAATATACCATGCATTATTACCCATATTATGCAGTTATTATCGCTAGAACTACAATAATAATACTTATCACTTTTATTATTATCAATATAACATGCATTATTACCCATATTATACTGTTATTATCGCTAGAACTATAATAATTATACTTATTACTCCCAATATTATCAATATACCATGCATTATTACCCATATTATGCAGTTATTATCGCTAGAACTATAATAATTATACTTATTACTGTTACTATTATCAATATAACATGCATTATTTCCCATATTATGCAGTTATTATCGCTAGAACTATAATAATTATACTTATTGCTGTTATTTTTATCAATATAACATGCATTATTACCCATATTATACAGTTACTATCGGTAGAGCTATAATAATTACACGTATGACTCCCAACATTATCAATACAACATGCTTTATGACCCACACTATACCGTCATTATCGCTAGAACTATAATAATTATACTTCCTACTCCCAATGTTGTCAATGTAATATGCATTATTACCCATATTATACAGTTATTATCGTTAGAACTATAATAATTATACTTATTACTCCCAATATTATCAATATACAATGCATTATTACCCATATTATGCAGTTGTTATCGCTAGAACTATAATAATTATACTTATTGCTGTTATTATTATCAATATAACATGCAATATTAGCCATATTATGCAGTTATTATCGCTAGAACTATAATAATTATATTTATTACTTTTATTATTGTCAATATAACATGCATTATTAGCCATATTATGCAGTTGTTATCGCTAGAACTGTAATAATTATATTTACCACTTTTACTATTATCAATATAAGATGCACTATTACCCATATTATACAGTTATTATCGCTAGAACTATAATAATTATACTTATTACTGCCAATATTATCAATACAACATGCATTATTACCCATATTATGTAGTTATCATCGCTAGAACTATAATAATTATACTAATTGCTGTTATTATTATCAATATAACATGCATTATTAGCCATATTATGCAGTTGTTATCGCTAGAACTGTAATAATTATATTTACCACTTTTACTATTATCAATATAAGATGCACTATTACCCGTATTATGCAGTTATCATCGCTAGAACTATAATAATTGTAGTCATTACCACCAATATTATCAATATAACATGCATGATTACCCATATTATACAGTTATTATCGTTAGAACTATAATAATTATACTTATTACTCCCAATATTATCAATATAACATGCATTATTACCCACATTATGCAGTTGTTATCGCTAGAACTATAATAATTATACTTATTGCTGTTATTAGTATCAATATAACATGCAATATTAGCCATACTATGCAGTTATTATCGCTAGAACTATAATAATTATACTTATTACTTTTATTATTGTCAATATAACATGCATTATTACCCATATTATGCAGTTGTTATCGCTAGAACTATAATAATTATACTTATTGCTGTTATTATTATCAATATAACAGGCATTATTACCCATATTATACAGTTATTATCGCTAGAACTATAATAATTATACTTATTACTGCCAATATTATCAATACAACATGCATTATTACCCACATTATGTAGTTATTATCGCTAGAACTATAATAATTATACTAATTGCTGTTATTATTATCAATAAAACATGCATTATTAGCCATATTATGCAGTTGTTATCGCTAGAACTATAATAATTATACTTATTACTTTGATTATTATCAATATAACAGGCATTATTACCCATATTATGCAGTTATTATCGCTAGAGCCATAATAGTTACACATATTACTCCCAATATTATCAATATAACATGCATTATGACCCATATTATACAGTTATTATCGCTAGAACTGTAATAATTATACTTATTACTCCCAATATTATCAATATAACATGCATTATTACCCATATTATGCAGTTGTTATCGCTAGAACTATAATAATTATACTTATTGCTGTTATTATTATCAATATAACATGCAATATTAGCCATACTATGCAGTTATTATCGCTAGAACTATAATAATTATACTTATTACTTTTATTATTGTCAATATAACATGCATTATTACCCATATTATGCAGTTGTTATCGCTAGAACTATAATAATTATACTTATTGCTGTTATTATTATCAATATAACATGCATTATTAGCCATATTATGCAGTTATTATCGCTAGAACTATAATAACTATACTTATTGCTGTTACTATTATCAATATAACAGGCATTATTACCCATATTATGCAGTTATTATCGCTAGAGCTATAATAGTTACACATATTACTCCCAATATTATCAATATAACATGCATTATTACCCATATTATGCAGTTATTATCGCTAGAACTACAATAATAATACTTATAACTTTTATTATTATCAATATAACATACATTATTACCCATATTATACTGTTGTTATCGCTGGAACTATAATAATTATACTTATTACTTTTATTATTATCAATGTAACATGCATTATTACCCATATTATACTGTTATTATCGCTAGAACTATAATAATTATACTTATTACTCCCAATATTATCAATATACCATGCATTATTACCCATATTATGCAGTTATTATCGCTAGAACTATAATAATTATACTTATTACTGTTACTATTATCAATATAACATGCATTATTACCCATAATATGCAGTTATTATCGCTAGAACTATAATAATTATACTTATTACTGCAAATATTATCAATACAACATGCATTATTACCCATATTATGTAGTTATTATCGCTAGAACTATAATAATTATACTAATTGCTGTTATTATTATCAATAAAACATGCATTATTAGCCATATTATGCAGTTGTTATCGCTAGAACTATAATAATTATACTTATTACTTTGATTATTATCAATATAACAGGCATTATTACCCATATTATGCAGTTATTATCGCTAGAGCCATAATAGTTACACATATTACTCCCAATATTATCAATATAACATGCATTATGACCCATATTATACAGTTATTATCGCTAGAACTGTAATAATTATATTTACCACTTTTACTATTATCAATATAAGATGCACTATTACCCGTATTATGCAGTTACTACCGCTAGAACTATAATAATTATAGTCATTACCACCAATATTATCAATACAACATGCATTATTACCCATATTATGTAGTTATTATCGCTAGAACTATAATAATTATACTAATTGCTGTTATTATTATCAATATAACATGCTATATTAGCCATATTATGCAGTTATTATCGCTAGAACTATAATATTTATACTTATTACTTTTATTATTGTCAATATAACATGCATTATTACCCATATTATGTAGTTATTATCGCTAGAACTATAATAATTATACTAATTGCTGTTATTATTATCAATATAACATGCATTATTAGCCATATTATGCAGTTGTTATCGCTGGAACTATAATAATTATACTTATTGCTGTTATTATTATCAATATAACATGCAATATTAGCCATATTATGCAGTTATTATCGCTAGAACTATAATAATTATACTTATTACTTTTATTATTATCAATATAACAGGCATTATTACCCATATTATGCAGTTATTATCGCTAGAGCTATAATAGTTACACATATTACTCCCAATATTATCAATATAACATGCATTATTACCCATATTATGCAGTTATTATCGCTAGAACTACAATAATAATACTTATTACTTTTATTATTATCAATATAACATACATTATTACCCATACTATACTGTTGTTATCGCTAGAACTATAATAACTATTCTAACTGCTGTTATTATTATCAATATAACATGCATTATTAGTCATATTATGCAGTTGTTATCGCTAGAACTATAATAATTATACTTATTACTTTTATTATTATCAATATAACAGGCATTATTACCCATATTATGCAGTTATTATCGCTAGAACTATAATAACTATACTTATTGCTGTTACTATTATCAATATAACAGGCATTATTATCCATATTATGCAGTTATTATCGCTAGAGCTATAATAGTTACACATATTACTCCCAATATTATCAATATGACATGCATTATGACCCATATTATACAGTTATTATTGCTAGAACTGTAATAATTATACTTATTACTCCCAATATTATCAATATAACATGCATTATTACCCATATTATGCAGTTGTTATTGCTAGAACTATAATAATTATACTTATTGCTGTTATTATTATCAATATAACATGCAATATTAGCCATATTATGCAGTTATTATCGCTAGAACTATAATAATTATACTTATTACTTTTATTATTGTCAATATAACATGCATTATTACCCATATTATGCAGTTGTTATCGCTAGAACTATAATAATTATACTTATTGCTGTTATTATTATCAATATAATAGGCATTATTACCCATATAATACAGTTATTATCGCTAGAACTATAATAATTATACTTATTACTGCCAATATTATCAATACAACATGCATTATTACCCATATTATGTAGTTATTATCGCTAGAACTATAATAATTATACTTATTGCTGTTATTATTATCAATATAACATGCATTATTAGCCATATTATGCAGTTGTTATCGCTAGAACTATAATAATTATACTTATTACTTTTATTATTATCAATATAACAGGCATTATTACCCATATTATGCAGTTATTATCGCTAGAGCTATAATAGTTACATATATTACTCCCAATATTATCAGTATAACAAGCATTTTTACCCATATTATGCAGTTATTATCGCTAGAACTACAATAATAATACTTATTACTTTTATTATTATCAATATAACATACATTATTACCCATACTATACTGTTGTTATCGCTAGAACTATAATAACTATACTAATTGCTGTTATTATTATCAATATAACATGCATTATTAGTCATATTATGCAGTTGTTATCGCTAGAACTATAATAATTATACTTATTACTTTTATTATTATCAATATAACAGGCATTATTACCCATATTATGCAGTTATTATCGCTAGAGCTATAATAGTTACACATATTACTCCCAATATTATCAATATGACATGCATTATGACCCATATTATACAGTTATTATTGCTAGAACTGTAATAATTATACTTATTACTTTTATTATTATCAATATAACATGCATTATTACCCATATTATGCAGTTATTATCGCTAGAGCTATAATAGTTACACATATTACTCCCAATATTATCAATATAACATGCGTTATGACCCATATTATACAGTTATTATCGCTAGAACTGTAATAATTATACTTATTACTTTTATTATTATCAATATAACATGCATTATTACCCATATTATGCAGTTGTTATCGCTAGAACTATAATAATTATACTTATGGCTGTTATTATTATCAATATAATAGGCATTATTACCCATATAATACAGCTATTATCGCTAGAACTATAATAATTATACTTATTACTGCCAATATTATCAATACAACATGCATTATTACCCATATTATGTAGTTATTATCGCTAGAACTATAATAATTATACTAATTGCTGTTATTATTATCAATATAACATGCATTATTACCCATATTATGCAGTTATTATCGCTAGAACCACAATAATAATACTTATTACTTTTATTACTGTCAATATAACATGCATTATTACCCATTTTATGTAGTTATTATCGCTAGAACTATAATAATTATACTAATTGCTGTTATTATTATCAATATAACATGCATTATTAGCCATATTATGCAGTTGTTATCGCTAGAACTATAATAATTATACTTATTGCTGTTATTATTATCAATATAACATGCATTATTACCCATATTATACAGTTATTATCGGTAGAACAATAATAATTATACTTATTTCTCCCAATATTATCAATATAACATGCATTATTAACCATATTATGCTGTTATTATCGCTAGAGCTATAATAATTGCACTTATTACTCCCAATATTATCAATATAATATGCATTATTACCCATATTATACAGTTAGTATCGCTAGAACTATAATAATTATACCTATTACTTTTATTATTATCAATATAACATGCATTATTACCCATATTATGCAGTTATTATTGATAGAACTATAATAATTATACTTATTACTCCCAATATTATCAATATAACATGCATTATTACCCATATTATACAATTGTTATCGGTAGAACTATAATAATTATACTTATTACTCCCAATATTATCAATATAACATGCATTACTACCCATATTATGCAGTTGTTATCGCTAGAACTGTAATAATTATACTTATTACTTTTATTATTATCAATATAACATGCATTATTACCCATATTATACAGTTATTATCGCTAGAACTATAATAATTATACTTATTACTGCCAATATTATCAATACAACATGCATTATTACCCATATCATGTAGTTATTATCGCTAGAACTATAATAATTATACTAATTGCTGTTATTATTATCAATATAACATGCATTATTACCCATATTATGCAGTTATTATCGCTAGAACCACAATAATAATACTTATTACTTTTATTATTATCAATATAACATACATTATTACCTATATTATACTGTTGTTATCGCTAGAACTATAATAATTATACTTATTACTTTTATTATTATCAATATAACATGCATTATTACCCATATTATACAGTTATTATCGGTAGAACAATAATAATTATACTTATTTCTCCCAATATTATCAATATAACATGCATTATTAACCATATTATGCTGTTATTATCGCTAGAGCTATAATAATTGCACTTATTACTTCCAATATTATCAATATAATATGCATTATTACCCATATTATACAGTTAGTATCGCTAGAACTATAATAATTATACCTATTACTTTTATTATTATCAATATAACATGCATTATTACCCATATTATGCAGTTATTATTGATAGAACTATAATAATTATACTTATTACTCCCAATATTATCAATATAACATGCATTATTACCCATATTATACAATTGTTATCGGTAGAACTATAATAATTATACTTATTACTCCCAATATTATCAATATAACATGCATTACTACCCATATTATGCAGTTGTTATCGCTAGAACTGTAATAATTATACTTATTACTTTTATTATTATCAATATAACATGCATTATTACCCATATTATACAGTTATTATCGCTAGAACTATAATAATTATACTTATTACTGCCAATATTATCAATACAACATGCATTATTACCCATATTATGTAGTTATTATCGCTAGAACTATAATAATTATACTAATTGCTGTTATTATTATCAATATAACATGCATTATTAGCCATATTATGCAGTTGTTATCGCTAGAACTATAATAATTATACTTATTACTTTTATTATTATCAATATAACATGCATTATTACCCATATTATACAGTTATTATCGGTAGAACAATAATAATTATACTTATTTCTCCCAATATTATCAATATAACATGCATTATTACCCATATTATACAGTTGTTATCGGTAGAATTATAATAATTATACTTATTACTCCCAATATTATCAATATACCATGCATTATTACCCATATTATGCAGTTATTATCGCTAGAACTATAATAATTATACTTATTACTGTTACTATTATCAATATAACAGGCATCATTACCCATATTATACTGTTATTATCGCTAGAACTATAATAATTATACTTATTACTCCCAATATTATCAATATAACATGCATTACTACCCATATTATGCAGTTGTTATCGCTAGAACTGTAATAATTATACTTATTACTTTTATTATTATCAATACAACATGCATTATTACCCATATTACGCAGTTATTATCGCTAGAACTATAATAATTATACTCATCGCTGTTACTATTATCAATATAACAGGCATTATTACCCATATTATGCAGTTATTATCGCTAGAGCTATAATAGTTACACATATTACTCCCAATATTATCAATATAACATGCATTATGACCCATATTATACAGTTATTATCGGTAGAACAATAATAATTATACTTATTTCTCCCAATTTTATCAATATAACATGCATTATTAACCATATTATGCTGTTATTATCGCTAGAGCTATAATAATTGCACTTATTACTCCCAATATTATCAATATAATATGCATTATTACCCATATTATACAGTTAGTATCGCTAGAACTATAATAATTATACCTATTACTTTTATTATTATCAATATAACATGCATTATTACCCATATTATGCAGTTATTATTGATAGAACTATAATAATTATACTTATTACTCCCAATATTATCAATATAACATGCATTATTACCCATATTATACAATTGTTATCGGTAGAACTATAATAATTATACTTATTACTCCCAATATTATCAATATAACATGCATTACTACCCATATTATGCAGTTGTTATCGCTAGAACTGTAATAATTATACTTATTACTTTTATTATTATCAATATAACATGCATTATTACCCATATTATACAGTTATTATCGCTAGAACTATAATAATTATACTTATTACTGCCAATATTATCAATACAACATGCATTATTACCCATATTATGTAGTTATTATCGCTAGAACTATAATAATTATACTAATTGCTGTTATTATTATCAATATAACATGCATTATTAGCCATATTATGCAGTTGTTATCGCTAGAACTATAATAATTATACTTATTGCTGTTATTATTATCAATATAATAGGCATTATTACCCATATAATACAGTTATTATCGCTAGAACTATAATAATTATACTTATTACTGCCAATATTATCAATACAACATGCATTATTACCCATATTATGTAGTTATTATCGCTAGAACTATAATAATTATACTTATTGCTGTTATTATTATCAATATAACATGCATTATTAGCCATATTATGCAGTTGTTATCGCTAGATCTATAATAATTATACTTATTACTTTTATTATTATCAATATAACAGGCATTATTACCCATATTATGCAGTTATTATCGCTAGAGCTATAATAGTTACATATATTACTCCCAATATTATCAGTATAACAAGCATTTTTACCCATATTATGCAGTTATTATCGCTAGAACTACAATAATAATACTTATTACTTTTATTATTATCAATATAACAGGCATTATTACCCATATTATGCAGTTATTATCGCTAGAGCTATAATAGTTACACATATTACTCCCAATATTATCAATATGACATGCATTATGACCCATATTATACAGTTATTATTGCTAGAACTGTAATAATTATACTTATTACTTTTATTATTATCAATATAACATGCATTATTACCCATATTATGCAGTTATTATCGCTAGAGCTATAATAGTTACACATATTACTCCCAATATTATCAATATAACATGCATTATTACCCATATTATGCAGTCATTATCGCTAGAACTCCAATAATAATACTTATAACTTTTATTATTATCAATATAACATACATTATTACCCATATTATACTGTTGTTATCGCTGGAACTATAATAATTATACTTATTACTTTTATTATTATCAATATAACATGCATTATTACCCATATTATACAGTTATTATCGTTAGAACTATAATAATTATACTTATTACTCCCAATATTATCAATATACCATGCATTATTACCCATATTATGCAGTTATTATCGCTAGAACTACAATAATAATACTTATCACTTTTATTATTATCAATGTAACATGCATTATTACCCATATTATACTGTTATTATCGCTAGAACTATAATAATTATACTTATTACTCCCAATATTATCAATATACCATGCATTATTACCCATATTATGCAGTTATTATCGCTAGAACTATAATAATTATACTTATTACTGTTACTATTATCAATATAACATGCATTATTACCCATATTATGCAGTTATTATCGCTAGAACTATAATAATTATACTCATTACTTCCAATATTATCAATATAACATGCATTATTACCCATATTATGCAGTTGTTATCGCTAGAACTATAATAATTATACTTATTACTGTTACTATTATCAATATAACATGCATTATTACCCATATTATACGGTTATTATCGCTAGAGCTATAATAGTTACACATATTACTCCCAATATTATCAATATAACATGCATCATTACCCATATTATACTGTTATTATCGCTGGAACTGTAATAATTATACTTATTACTCCCAATATTATCAATATAACATGCATTATGACCCATATTATACAGTTATTATCGCTAGAACTGTAATAATTATATTTACCACTTTTACTATTATCAATATAAGATGCACTATTACCCGTATTATGCAGTTAATACCGCTAGAACTATAATAATTATAGTCATTACCACCAATTTTATCAATATAACATGCATGATTACCCATATTATACAGTTATTATCGTTAGAACTATAATAATTATACTCATTACTTCCAATATTATCAATATAACATGCATTATTACCCATATTATGCAGTTGTTATCGCTAGAACTATAATAATTATACTTATTGCTGTTATTATTATCAATATAACATGCAATATTAGCCATATTATGCAGTTATTATCGCTAGAACTATAATAATTATACTTATTACTTTTATTATTGTCAATATAACATGCATTATTACCCATATTATGCAGTTGTTATCGCTAGAACTATAATAATTATACTTATTGCTGTTATTATTATCAATATAATAGGCATTATTACCCATATAATACAGTTATTATCGCTAGAACTATAATAATTATACTTATTACTCCCAATATTATCAATATAACATGCATTATGACCCATATTATACAGTTATTATCGCTAGAACTGTAATAATTATATTTACCACTTTTACTATTATCAATATAAGATGCACTATTACCCGTATTATGCAGTTAATACCGCTAGAACTATAATAATTATAGTCATTACCACCAATATTATCAATACAACATGCATTATTACCCATATTATGTAGTTATTATCGCTAGAACTATAATAATTATACTAATTGCTGTTATTATTATCAATATAACATGCAATATTAGCCATATTATGCAGTTATTATCGCTAGAACTATAATAATTATACTTATTACTTTTATTACTGTCAATATAACATGCATTATTACCCATTTTATGTAGTTATTATCGCTAGAACTATAATAATTATACTAATTGCTGTTATTATTATCAATATAACATGCATTATTAGCCATATTATGCAGTTGTTATCGCTAGAACTATAATAATTATACTTATTGCTGTTATTATTATCAATATAACATGCAATATTAGCCATATTATGCAGTTATTATCGCTAGAACTATAATAATTATACTTATTACTTTTATTATTATCAATATAACAGGCATTATTACCCATATTATGCAGTTATTATCGCTAGAGCTATAATAGTTACACATATTACTCCCAATATTATCAATATAACATGCATTATTACCCATATTATGCAGTTATTATCGCTAGAACTACAATAATAATACTTATTACTTTTATTATTATCAATATAACATGCATTATTACCCATATTATGCAGTTATTATCGCTAGAGCTATAATAGTTACACATATTACTCCCAATATTATCAATATAACATGCATTATGACCCATATTATACAGTTATTATCGCTAGAACTGTAATAATTATACTTATTACTTTTATTATTATCAATATAACAGGCATCATTACCCATATTATACTGTTATTATCGCTAGAACTATAATAATTATACTTATTACTCCCAATATTATCAATATAACATGCATTATGACCCATATTATACAGTTATTATCGCTAGAACTGTAATAATTATATTTACCACTTTTACTATTATCAATATAAGATGCACTATTACCCGTATTATGCAGTTACTACCGCTAGAACTATAATAATTATAGTCATTACCACCAATATTATCAATACAACATGCATTATTACCCATATTATGTAGTTATTATCGCTAGAACTATAATAATTATACTAATTGCTGTTATTATTATCAATATAACATGCTATATTAGCCATATTATGCAGTTATTATCGCTAGAACTATAATATTTATACTTATTACTTTTATTATTGTCAATATAACATGCATTATTACCCATATTATGTAGTTATTATCGCTAGAACTATAATAATTATACTAATTGCTGTTATTATTATCAATATAACATGCATTATTAGCCATATTATGCAGTTGTTATCGCTGGAACTATAATAATTATACTTATTGCTGTTATTATTATCAATATAACATGCAATATTAGCCATATTATGCAGTTATTATCGCTAGAACTATAATAATTATACTTATTACTTTTATTATTATCAATATAACAGGCATTATTACCCATATTATGCAGTTATTATCGCTAGAGCTATAATAGTTACACATATTACTCCCAATATTATCAATATAACATGCATTATTACCCATATTATGCAGTTATTATCGCTAGAACTACAATAATAATACTTATTACTTTTATTATTATCAATATAACATACATTATTACCCATACTATACTGTTGTTATCGCTAGAACTATAATAACTATTCTAACTGCTGTTATTATTATCAATATAACATGCATTATTAGTCATATTATGCAGTTGTTATCGCTAGAACTATAATAATTATACTTATTACTTTTATTATTATCAATATAACAGGCATTATTACCCATATTATGCAGTTATTATCGCTAGAACTATAATAACTATACTTATTGCTGTTACTATTATCAATATAACAGGCATTATTATCCATATTATGCAGTTATTATCGCTAGAGCTATAATAGTTACACATATTACTCCCAATATTATCAATATGACATGCATTATGACCCATATTATACAGTTATTATTGCTAGAACTGTAATAATTATACTTATTACTCCCAATATTATCAATATAACATGCATTATTACCCATATTATGCAGTTGTTATTGCTAGAACTATAATAATTATACTTATTGCTGTTATTATTATCAATATAACATGCAATATTAGCCATATTATGCAGTTATTATCGCTAGAACTATAATAATTATACTTATTACTTTTATTATTGTCAATATAACATGCATTATTACCCATATTATGCAGTTGTTATCGCTAGAACTATAATAATTATACTTATTGCTGTTATTATTATCAATATAATAGGCATTATTACCCATATAATACAGTTATTATCGCTAGAACTATAATAATTATACTTATTACTGCCAATATTATCAATACAACATGCATTATTACCCATATTATGTAGTTATTATCGCTAGAACTATAATAATTATACTTATTGCTGTTATTATTATCAATATAACATGCATTATTAGCCATATTATGCAGTTGTTATCGCTAGAACTATAATAATTATACTTATTACTTTTATTATTATCAATATAACAGGCATTATTACCCATATTATGCAGTTATTATCGCTAGAGCTATAATAGTTACATATATTACTCCCAATATTATCAGTATAACAAGCATTTTTACCCATATTATGCAGTTATTATCGCTAGAACTACAATAATAATACTTATTACTTTTATTATTATCAATATAACATACATTATTACCCATACTATACTGTTGTTATCGCTAGAACTATAATAACTATACTAATTGCTGTTATTATTATCAATATAACATGCATTATTAGTCATATTATGCAGTTGTTATCGCTAGAACTATAATAATTATACTTATTACTTTTATTATTATCAATATAACAGGCATTATTACCCATATTATGCAGTTATTATCGCTAGAGCTATAATAGTTACACATATTACTCCCAATATTATCAATATGACATGCATTATGACCCATATTATACAGTTATTATTGCTAGAACTGTAATAATTATACTTATTACTTTTATTATTATCAATATAACATGCATTATTACCCATATTATGCAGTTATTATCGCTAGAGCTATAATAGTTACACATATTACTCCCAATATTATCAATATAACATGCGTTATGACCCATATTATACAGTTATTATCGCTAGAACTGTAATAATTATACTTATTACTTTTATTATTATCAATATAACATGCATTATTACCCATATTATGCAGTTGTTATCGCTAGAACTATAATAATTATACTTATTGCTGTTATTATTATCAATATAATAGGCATTATTACCCATATAATACAGCTATTATCGCTAGAACTATAATAATTATACTTATTACTGCCAATATTATCAATACAACATGCATTATTACCCATATTATGTAGTTATTATCGCTAGAACTATAATAATTATACTAATTGCTGTTATTATTATCAATATAACATGCATTATTACCCATATTATGCAGTTATTATCGCTAGAACCACAATAATAATACTTATTACTTTTATTACTGTCAATATAACATGCATTATTACCCATTTTATGTAGTTATTATCGCTAGAACTATAATAATTATACTAATTGCTGTTATTATTATCAATATAACATGCATTATTAGCCATATTATGCAGTTGTTATCGCTAGAACTATAATAATTATACTTATTGCTGTTATTATTATCAATATAACATGCATTATTACCCATATTATACAGTTATTATCGGTAGAACAATAATAATTATACTTATTTCTCCCAATATTATCAATATAACATGCATTATTAACCATATTATGCTGTTATTATCGCTAGAGCTATAATAATTGCACTTATTACTCCCAATATTATCAATATAATATGCATTATTACCCATATTATACAGTTAGTATCGCTAGAACTATAATAATTATACCTATTACTTTTATTATTATCAATATAACATGCATTATTACCCATATTATGCAGTTATTATTGATAGAACTATAATAATTATACTTATTACTCCCAATATTATCAATATAACATGCATTATTACCCATATTATACAATTGTTATCGGTAGAACTATAATAATTATACTTATTACTCCCAATATTATCAATATAACATGCATTACTACCCATATTATGCGGTTGTTATCGCTAGAACTGTAATAATTATACTTATTACTTTTATTATTATCAATACAACATGCATTATTACCCATATTACGCAGTTATTATCGCTAGAACTATAATAATTATACTCATCGCTGTTACTATTATCAATATAACAGGCATTATTACCCATATTATGCAGTTATTATCGCTAGAGCTATAATAGTTACACATATTACTCCCAATATTATCAATATAACATGCATTATGACCCATATTATACAGTTATTATCGGTAGAACAATAATAATTATACTTATTTCTCCCAATTTTATCAATATAACATGCATTATTAACCATATTATGCTGTTATTATCGCTAGAGCTATAATAATTGCACTTATTACTCCCAATATTATCAATATAATATGCATTATTACCCATATTATACAGTTAGTATCGCTAGAACTATAATAATTATACCTATTACTTTTATTATTATCAATATAACATGCATTATTACCCATATTATGCAGTTATTATTGATAGAACTATAATAATTATACTTATTACTCCCAATATTATCAATATAACATGCATTATTACCCATATTATACAATTGTTATCGGTAGAACTATAATAATTATACTTATTACTCCCAATATTATCAATATAACATGCATTACTACCCATATTATGCAGTTGTTATCGCTAGAACTGTAATAATTATACTTATTACTTTTATTATTATCAATATAACATGCATTATTACCCATATTATACAGTTATTATCGCTAGAACTATAATAATTATACTTATTACTGCCAATATTATCAATACAACATGCATTATTACCCATATTATGTAGTTATTATCGCTAGAACTATAATAATTATACTAATTGCTGTTATTATTATCAATATAACATGCATTATTAGCCATATTATGCAGTTGTTATCGCTAGAACTATAATAATTATACTTATTGCTGTTATTATTATCAATATAATAGGCATTATTACCCATATAATACAGTTATTATCGCTAGAACTATAATAATTATACTTATTACTGCCAATATTATCAATACAACATGCATTATTACCCATATTATGTAGTTATTATCGCTAGAACTATAATAATTATACTTATTGCTGTTATTATTATCAATATAACATGCATTATTAGCCATATTATGCAGTTGTTATCGCTAGATCTATAATAATTATACTTATTACTTTTATTATTATCAATATAACAGGCATTATTACCCATATTATGCAGTTATTATCGCTAGAGCTATAATAGTTACATATATTACTCCCAATATTATCAGTATAACAAGCATTTTTACCCATATTATGCAGTTATTATCGCTAGAACTACAATAATAATACTTATTACTTTTATTATTATCAATATAACAGGCATTATTACCCATATTATGCAGTTATTATCGCTAGAGCTATAATAGTTACACATATTACTCCCAATATTATCAATATGACATGCATTATGACCCATATTATACAGTTATTATTGCTAGAACTGTAATAATTATACTTATTACTTTTATTATTATCAATATAACATGCATTATTACCCATATTATGCAGTTATTATCGCTAGAGCTATAATAGTTACACATATTACTCCCAATATTATCAATATAACATGCATTATGACCCATATTATACAGTTATTATCGCTAGAACTGTAATAATTATACTTATTACTTTTATTATTATCAATATAACATGCATTATTACCCATATTATGCAGTTGTTATCGCTAGAACTATAATAATTATACTTATTGCTGTTATTATTATCAATATAACATGCAATATTAGCCATACTATGCAGTTATTATCGCTAGAACTATAATAATTATACTTATTACTTTTATTATTGTCAATATAACATGCATTATTACCCATATTATGCAGTTGTTATCGCTAGAACTATAATAATTATACTTATTGCTGTTATTATTATCAATATAACAGGCATTATTACCCATATTATACAGTTATTATCGGTAGAGCTGTAATAATTACACGTATGACTCTCAATATTATCAATACAACATGCTTTATGACCCACACTATACAGTCATTATCACTAGAACTATAATAATTATACTTCTTACTCCCAATGTTGTCAATGTAATATGCATTATTACCCATATTATACAGTTATTATCGGTAGAACAATAATAATTATACTTATTTCTCCCAATATTATCAATATAACATGCATTATTAACCATATTATGCTGTTATTATCGCTAGAGCTATAATAATTGCACTTATTACTCCCAATATTATCAATATAATATGCATTATTACCCATATTATACAGTTAGTATCGCTAGAACTATAATAATTATACCTATTACTTTTATTATTATCAATATAACATGCATTATTACCCATATTATGCAGTTATTATTGATAGAACTATAATAATTATACTTATTACTCCCAATATTATCAATATAACATGCATTACTACCCATATTATGCAGTTGTTATCGCTAGAACTGTAATAATTATACTTATTACTTTTATTATTATCAATATAACATGCATTATTACCCATATTATACAGTTATTATCGCTAGAACTATAATAATTATACTTATTACTGCCAATATTATCAATACAACATGCATTATTACCCATATTATGTAGTTATTATCGCTAGAACTATAATAATTATACTAATTGCTGTTATTATTATCAATATAACATGCATTATTAGCCATATTATGCAGTTGTTATCGCTAGAACTATAATAATTATACTTATTGCTGTTATTATTATCAATATAATAGGCATTATTACCCATATAATACAGTTATTATCGCTAGAACTATAATAATTATACTTATTACTGCCAATATTATCAATACAACATGCATTATTACCCATATTATGTAGTTATTATCGCTAGAACTATAATAATTATACTTATTGCTGTTATTATTATCAATATAACATGCATTATTAGCCATATTATGCAGTTGTTATCGCTAGATCTATAATAATTATACTTATTACTTTTATTATTATCAATATAACAGGCATTATTACCCATATTATGCAGTTATTATCGCTAGAGCTATAATAGTTACATATATTACTCCCAATATTATCAGTATAACAAGCATTTTTACCCATATTATGCAGTTATTATCGCTAGAACTACAATAATAATACTTATTACTTTTATTATTATCAATATAACAGGCATTATTACCCATATTATGCAGTTATTATCGCTAGAGCTATAATAGTTACACATATTACTCCCAATATTATCAATATGACATGCATTATGACCCATATTATACAGTTATTATTGCTAGAACTGTAATAATTATACTTATTACTTTTATTATTATCAATATAACATGCATTATTACCCATATTATGCAGTTATTATCGCTAGAGCTATAATAGTTACACATATTACTCCCAATATTATCAATATAACATGCATTATGACCCATATTATACAGTTATTATCGCTAGAACTGTAATAATTATACTTATTACTTTTATTATTATCAATATAACATGCATTATTACCCATATTATGCAGTTGTTATCGCTAGAACTATAATAATTATACTTATTGCTGTTATTATTATCAATATAACATGCAATATTAGCCATACTATGCAGTTATTATCGCTAGAACTATAATAATTATACTTATTACTTTTATTATTGTCAATATAACATGCATTATTACCCATATTATGCAGTTGTTATCGCTAGAACTATAATAATTATACTTATTGCTGTTATTATTATCAATATAACAGGCATTATTACCCATATTATACAGTTATTATCGGTAGAGCTGTAATAATTACACGTATGACTCTCAATATTATCAATACAACATGCTTTATGACCCACACTATACAGTCATTATCAGTAGAACTATAATAATTATACTTCTTACTCCCAATGTTGTCAATGTAATATGCATTATTACCCATATTATACAGTTATTATCGGTAGAACAATAATAATTATACTTATTTCTCCCAATATTATCAATATAACATGCATTATTAACCATATTATGCTGTTATTATCGCTAGAGCTATAATAATTGCACTTATTACTCCCAATATTATCAATATAATATGCATTATTACCCATATTATACAGTTAGTATCGCTAGAACTATAATAATTATACCTATTACTTTTATTATTATCAATATAACATGCATTATTACCCATATTATGCAGTTATTATTGATAGAACTATAATAATTATACTTATTACTCCCAATATTATCAATATAACATGCATTATTACCCATATTATACAATTGTTATCGGTAGAACTATAATAATTATACTTATTACTCCCAATATTATCAATATAACATGCATTACTACCCATATTATGCAGTTGTTATCGCTAGAACTGTAATAATTATACTTATTACTTTTATTATTATCAATATAACATGCATTATTACCCATATTATACAGTTATTATCGCTAGAACTATAATAATTATACTTATTACTGCCAATATTATCAATACAACATGCATTATTACCCATATTATGTAGTTATTATCGCTAGAACTATAATAATTATACTAATTGCTGTTATTATTATCAATATAACATGCATTATTAGCCATATTATGCAGTTGTTATCGCTAGAACTATAATAATTATACTTATTACTTTTATTATTATCAATATAACATGCATTATTACCCATATTATACAGTTATTATCGGTAGAACAATAATAATTATACTTATTTCTCCCAATATTATCAATATAACATGCATTATTACCCATATTATACAGTTGTTATCGGTAGAACTATAATAATTATACTTATTACTCCCAATATTATCAATATACCATGCATTATTATCCATATTATGCAGTTATTATCGCTAGAACTATAATAATTATACTTATTACTGTTACTATTATCAATATAACAGGCATCATTACCCATATTATACTGTTATTATCGCTAGAACTATAATAATTATACTTATTACTGCCAATATTATCAATACAACATGCATTATTACCCATATTATGTAGTTATCATCGCTAGAACTATAATAATTATACTAATTGCTGTTATTATTATCAATATAACATGCATTATTAGCCATCTTATGCAGTTGTTATCGCTAGAACTGTAATAATTATATTTACCACTTTTACTATTATCAATATAAGATGCACTATTACCCGTATTATGCAGTTATCATCGCTAGAACTATAATAATTATACTTATTACTTTGATTATTATCAATATAACAGGCATTATTACCCATATTATGCAGTTATTATCGCTACTACTATAATAATTATAGTCATTACTACCAATATTATCAATATAACATGCATTATTACCCATATTATACAGTTATTATCGCTAGAACTGTAATAATTATATTTACCACTTTTACTATTATCAATATAAGATGCACTATTACCCGTATTATGCAGTTATCATCGCTAGAACTATAATAATTATAGTCATTACCACCAATATTATCAATATAACATGCATGATTACCCATATTATACAGTTATTATCGTTAGAACTATAATAATTATACTTATTACTCCCAATATAATCAATATAACATGCATTATTACCCACATTATGCAGTTGTTATCGCTAGAACTATAATAATTATACTTATTGCTGTTATTATTATCAATATAACATGCAATATTAGCCATACTATGCAGTTATTATCGCTAGAACTATAATAATTATACTTATTACTTTTATTATTGTCAATATAACATGCATTATTACCCATATTATGCAGTTGTTATCGCTAGAACTATAATAATTATACTTATTGCTGTTATTATTATCAATATAACAGGCATTATTACCCATATTATACAGTTATTATCGGTAGAGCTGTAATAATTACACGTATGACTCTCAATATTATCAATACAACATGCTTTATGACCCACACTATACAGTCATTATCACTAGAACTATAATAATTATACTTCTTACTCCCAATGTTGTCAATGTAATATGCATTATTACCCATATTATACAGTTATTATCGTTAGAACTATAATAATTATACTTATTACTCCCAATATTATCAATATAACATGCATTATTACCCATATTATACAGTTGTTATCGGTAGAACTATAATAATTATACTTATTACTCCCAATATTATCAATATACCATGCATTATTATCCATATTATGCAGTTATTATCGCTAGAACTATAATAATTATACTTATTACTGTTACTATTATCAATATAACAGGCATCATTACCCATATTATACTGTTATTATCGCTAGAACTATAATAATTATACCTTTTACTGCCAATATTATCAATACAACATGCATTATTACCCATATTATGTAGTTATCATCGCTAGAACTATAATAATTATACTAATTGCTGTTATTATTATCAATATAACATGCATTATTAGCCATCTTATGCAGTTGTTATCGCTAGAACTGTAATAATTATATTTACCACTTTTACTATTATCAATATAAGATGCACTATTACCCGTATTATGCAGTTATCATCGCTAGAACTATAATAATTATACTTATTACTTTGATTATTATCAATATAACAGGCATTATTACCCATATTATGCAGTTATTATCGCTACTACTATAATAATTATAGTCATTACTACCAATATTATCAATATAACATGCATTATTACCCATATTATACAGTTATTATCGCTAGAACTGTAATAATTATATTTACCACTTTTACTATTATCAATATAAGATGCACTATTACCCGTATTATGCAGTTATCATCGCTAGAACTATAATAATTATAGTCATTACCACCAATATTATCAATATAACATGCATGATTACCCATATTATACAGTTATTATCGTTAGAACTATAATAATTATACTTATTACTCCCAATATAATCAATATAACATGCATTATTACCCACATTATGCAGTTGTTATCGCTAGAACTATAATAATTATACTTATTGCTGTTATTATTATCAATATAACATGCAATATTAGCCATACTATGCAGTTATTATCGCTAGAACTATAATAATTATACTTACTACTTTTATTATTGTCAATATAACATGCATTATTACCCATATTATGCAGTTGTTATCGCTAGAACTATAATAATTATACTTATTGCTGTTATTATTATCAATATAACAGGC
Source organism: Megachile leachella (assembly GCA_963576845.1). Taxonomy (NCBI): domain Eukaryota; kingdom Metazoa; phylum Arthropoda; class Insecta; order Hymenoptera; family Megachilidae; genus Megachile; species Megachile leachella. Next base: position 2,291,003 of record OY756255.1, on the reverse strand, counting down.
ATTATTACCCATATTATACAGTTATTATCGGTAGAGCTGTAATAATTACACGTATGACTCTCAATATTATCAATACAACATGCTTTATGACCCACACTATACAGTCATTATCACTAGAACTATAATAATTATACTTCTTACTCCCAATGTTGTCAATGTAATATGCATTATTACCCATATTATACAGTTATTATCGTTAGAACTATAATAATTATACTTATTACTCCCAATATTATCAATATAACATGCATTATTACCCATATTATGCAGTTATTATCGCTAGAACTATAATAATTATACTTATTACTGTTACTATTATCAATATAACATGCATTATTTCCCATATTATGCAGTTATTATCGCTAGAACTATAATAATTATACTTATTGCTGTTATTTTTATCAATATAACATGCATTATTACCCATATTATGCAGTTGTTATCGCTAGAACTATAATAATTATACTTATTGCTGTTATTATTATCAATATAACATGCAATATTAGCCATATTATGCAGTTATTATCGCTAGAACTATAATAATTATACTTATTACTTTTATTATTGTCAATATAACATGCATTATTAGCCATATTATGCAGTTGTTATCGCTAGAACTGTAATAATTATATTTACCACTTTTACTATTATCAATATAAGATGCACTATTACCCATATTATACAGTTATTATCGCTAGAACTATAATAATTATACTTATTACTGCCAATATTATCAATACAACATGCATTATTACCCATATTATGTAGTTATCATCGCTAGAACTATAATAATTATACTAATTGCTGTTACTATTATCAATATAACATGCATTATTAGCCATATTATGCAGTTGTTATCGCTAGAACTGTAATAATTATACTTATTACTTTTATTATTATCAATATAACATGCATTATTACCCATATTATGCAGTTATTATCGCTAGAGCTATAATAGTTACACATATTACTCCCAATATTATCAATATAACATGCATTATGACCCATATTATACAGTTATTATCGGTAGAACAATAATAATTATACTTATTTCTCCCAATTTTATCAATATAACATGCATTATTAACCATATTATGCTGTTATTATCGCTAGAGCTATAATAATTGCACTTATTACTCCCAATATTATCAATATAATATGCATTATTACCCATATTATACAGTTAGTATCGCTAGAACTATAATAATTATACCTATTACTTTTATTATTATCAATATAACATGCATTATTACCCATATTATGCAGTTATTATTGATAGAACTATAATAATTATACTTATTACTCCCAATATTATCAATATAACATGCATTATTACCCATATTATACAATTGTTATCGGTAGAACTATAATAATTATACTTATTACTCCCAATATTATCAATATAACATGCATTACTACCCATATTATGCAGTTGTTATCGCTAGAACTGTAATAATTATACTTATTACTTTTATTATTATCAATATAACATGCATTATTACCCATATTATACAGTTATTATCGCTAGAACTATAATAATTATACTTATTACTGCCAATATTATCAATACAACATGCATTATTACCCATATTATGTAGTTATTATCGCTAGAACTATAATAATTATACTAATTGCTGTTATTATTATCAATATAACATGCATTATTAGCCATATTATGCAGTTGTTATCGCTAGAACTATAATAATTATACTTATTACTGCCAATATTATCAATACAACATGCATTATGACCCATGTTATACAGTTATTATCGCTAGAACTGTAATAATTATATTTACCACTTTTACTATTATCAATATAAGATGCACTATTAACCGTATTATGCAGTTATCATCGCTAGAACTATAATAATTATAGTCATTACCACCAATATTATCAATATAACATGCATGATTACCCATATTATACAGTTATTATCGTTAGAACTATAATAATTATACTTATTACTCCCAATATTATCAATATAACATGCATTATTACCCACATTATGCAGTTGTTATCGCTAGAACTATAATAATTATACTTATTGCTGTTATTAGTATCAATATAACATGCAATATTAGCCATACTATGCAGTTATTATCGCTAGAACTATAATAATTATACTTATTACATTTATTATTGTCAATATAACATGCATTATTACCCATATTATGCAGTTGTTATCGCTAGAACTATAATAATTATACTTATTGCTGTTATTATTATCAATATAACAGGCATTATTACCCATATTATACAGTTATTATCGCTAGAACTATAATAATTATACTTATTACTGCCAATATTATCAATACAACATGCATTATTACCCATATTATGTAGTTATTATCGCTAGAACTATAATAATTATTCTAATTGCTGTTATTATTATCAATATAACATGCATTATTAGCCATATTATGCAGTTATTATCGCTAGAACTATAATAACTATACTTATTGCTGTTACTATTATCAATATAACAGGCATTATTACCCATATTATGCAGTTATTATCGCTAGAGCTATAATAGTTACACATATTACTCCCAATATTATCAATATAACATGCATTTTTACCCATATTATGCAGTTATTATCGCTAGAACTACAATAATAATACTTATTACTTTTATTATTATCAATATAACAGGCATTATTACCCATATTATGCAGTTATTATCGCTAGAGCTATAATAGTTACACATATTACTCCCAATATTATCAATATGACATGCATTATGACCCATATTATACAGTTATTATTGCTAGAACTGTAATAATTATACTTATTACTTTTATTATTATCAATATAACATGCATTATTACCCATATTATGCAGTTATTATCGCTAGAGCTATAATAGTTACACATATTACTCCCAATATTATCAATATAACATGCATTATTACCCATATTATGCAGTCATTATCGCTAGAACTCCAATAATAATACTTATAACTTTTATTATTATCAATATAACATACATTATTACCCATATTATACTGTTGTTATCGCTGGAACTATAATAATTATACTTATTACTTTTATTATTATCAATATAACATGCATTATTACCCATATTATACAGTTATTATCGTTAGAACTATAATAATTATACTTATTACTCCCAATATTATCAATATACCATGCATTATTACCCATATTATGCAGTTATTATCGCTAGAACTACAATAATAATACTTATCACTTTTATTATTATCAATGTAACATGCATTATTACCCATATTATACTGTTATTATCGCTAGAACTATAATAATTATACTTATTACTCCCAATATTATCAATATACCATGCATTATTACCCATATTATGCAGTTATTATCGCTAGAACTATAATAATTATACTTATTACTGTTACTATTATCAATATAACATGCATTATTACCCATATTATGCAGTTATTATCGCTAGAACTATAATAATTATACTCATTACTTCCAATATTATCAATATAACATGCATTATTACCCATATTATGCAGTTGTTATCGCTAGAACTATAATAATTATACTTATTACTGTTACTATTATCAATATAACATGCATTATTACCCATATTATACTGTTATTATCGCTAGAGCTATAATAGTTACACATATTACTCCCAATATTATCAATATAACATGCATCATTACCCATATTATACTGTTATTATCGCTAGAACTGTAATAATTATACTTATTACTCCCAATATTATCAATATAACATGCATTATGACCCATATTATACAGTTATTATCGCTAGAACTGTAATAATTATATTTACCACTTTTACTATTATCAATATAAGATGCACTATTACCCGTATTATGCAGTTAATACCGCTAGAACTATAATAATTATAGTCATTACCACCAATTTTATCAATATAACATGCATGATTACCCATATTATACAGTTATTATCGTTAGAACTATAATAATTATACTCATTACTTCCAATATTATCAATATAACATGCATTATTACCCATATTATGCAGTTGTTATCGCTAGAACTATAATAATTATACTTATTGCTGTTATTATTATCAATATAACATGCAATATTAGCCATATTATGCAGTTATTATCGCTAGAACTATAATAATTATACTTATTACTTTTATTATTGTCAATATAACATGCATTATTACCCATATTATGCAGTTGTTATCGCTAGAACTATAATAATTATACTTATTGCTGTTATTATTATCAATATAATAGGCATTATTACCCATATAATACAGTTATTATCGCTAGAACTATAATAATTATACTTATTACTCCCAATATTATCAATATAACATGCATTATGACCCATATTATACAGTTATTATCGCTAGAACTGTAATAATTATATTTACCACTTTTACTATTATCAATATAAGATGCACTATTACCCGTATTATGCAGTTAATACCGCTAGAACTATAATAATTATAGTCATTACCACCAATATTATCAATACAACATGCATTATTACCCATATTATGTAGTTATTATCGCTAGAACTATAATAATTATACTAATTGCTGTTATTATTATCAATATAACATGCAATATTAGCCATATTATGCAGTTATTATCGCTAGAACTATAATAATTATACTTATTACTTTTATTACTGTCAATATAACATGCATTATTACCCATTTTATGTAGTTATTATCGCTAGAACTATAATAATTATACTAATTGCTGTTATTATTATCAATATAACATGCATTATTAGCCATATTATGCAGTTGTTATCGCTAGAACTATAATAATTATACTTATTGCTGTTATTATTATCAATATAACATGCAATATTAGCCATATTATGCAGTTATTATCGCTAGAACTATAATAATTATACTTATTACTTTTATTATTATCAATATAACAGGCATTATTACCCATATTATGCAGTTATTATCGCTAGAGCTATAATAGTTACACATATTACTCCCAATATTATCAATATAACATGCATTATTACCCATATTATGCAGTTATTATCGCTAGAACTACAATAATAATACTTATTACTTTTATTATTATCAATATAACATGCATTATTACCCATATTATGCAGTTATTATCGCTAGAGCTATAATAGTTACACATATTACTCCCAATATTATCAATATAACATGCATTATGACCCATATTATACAGTTATTATCGCTAGAACTGTAATAATTATACTTATTACTTTTATTATTATCAATATAACAGGCATCATTACCCATATTATACTGTTATTATCGCTAGAACTATAATAATTATACTTATTACTCCCAATATTATCAATATAACATGCATTATGACCCATATTATACAGTTATTATCGCTAGAACTGTAATAATTATATTTACCACTTTTACTATTATCAATATAAGATGCACTATTACCCGTATTATGCAGTTACTACCGCTAGAACTATAATAATTATAGTCATTACCACCAATATTATCAATACAACATGCATTATTACCCATATTATGTAGTTATTATCGCTAGAACTATAATAATTATACTAATTGCTGTTATTATTATCAATATAACATGCTATATTAGCCATATTATGCAGTTATTATCGCTAGAACTATAATATTTATACTTATTACTTTTATTATTGTCAATATAACATGCATTATTACCCATATTATGTAGTTATTATCGCTAGAACTATAATAATTATACTAATTGCTGTTATTATTATCAATATAACATGCATTATTAGCCATATTATGCAGTTGTTATCGCTGGAACTATAATAATTATACTTATTGCTGTTATTATTATCAATATAACATGCAATATTAGCCATATTATGCAGTTATTATCGCTAGAACTATAATAATTATACTTATTACTTTTATTATTATCAATATAACAGGCATTATTACCCATATTATGCAGTTATTATCGCTAGAGCTATAATAGTTACACATATTACTCCCAATATTATCAATATAACATGCATTATTACCCATATTATGCAGTTATTATCGCTAGAACTACAATAATAATACTTATTACTTTTATTATTATCAATATAACATACATTATTACCCATACTATACTGTTGTTATCGCTAGAACTATAATAACTATTCTAACTGCTGTTATTATTATCAATATAACATGCATTATTAGTCATATTATGCAGTTGTTATCGCTAGAACTATAATAATTATACTTATTACTTTTATTATTATCAATATAACAGGCATTATTACCCATATTATGCAGTTATTATCGCTAGAACTATAATAACTATACTTATTGCTGTTACTATTATCAATATAACAGGCATTATTATCCATATTATGCAGTTATTATCGCTAGAGCTATAATAGTTACACATATTACTCCCAATATTATCAATATGACATGCATTATGACCCATATTATACAGTTATTATTGCTAGAACTGTAATAATTATACTTATTACTCCCAATATTATCAATATAACATGCATTATTACCCATATTATGCAGTTGTTATTGCTAGAACTATAATAATTATACTTATTGCTGTTATTATTATCAATATAACATGCAATATTAGCCATATTATGCAGTTATTATCGCTAGAACTATAATAATTATACTTATTACTTTTATTATTGTCAATATAACATGCATTATTACCCATATTATGCAGTTGTTATCGCTAGAACTATAATAATTATACTTATTGCTGTTATTATTATCAATATAATAGGCATTATTACCCATATAATACAGTTATTATCGCTAGAACTATAATAATTATACTTATTACTGCCAATATTATCAATACAACATGCATTATTACCCATATTATGTAGTTATTATCGCTAGAACTATAATAATTATACTTATTGCTGTTATTATTATCAATATAACATGCATTATTAGCCATATTATGCAGTTGTTATCGCTAGAACTATAATAATTATACTTATTACTTTTATTATTATCAATATAACAGGCATTATTACCCATATTATGCAGTTATTATCGCTAGAGCTATAATAGTTACATATATTACTCCCAATATTATCAGTATAACAAGCATTTTTACCCATATTATGCAGTTATTATCGCTAGAACTACAATAATAATACTTATTACTTTTATTATTATCAATATAACATACATTATTACCCATACTATACTGTTGTTATCGCTAGAACTATAATAACTATACTAATTGCTGTTATTATTATCAATATAACATGCATTATTAGTCATATTATGCAGTTGTTATCGCTAGAACTATAATAATTATACTTATTACTTTTATTATTATCAATATAACAGGCATTATTACCCATATTATGCAGTTATTATCGCTAGAGCTATAATAGTTACACATATTACTCCCAATATTATCAATATGACATGCATTATGACCCATATTATACAGTTATTATTGCTAGAACTGTAATAATTATACTTATTACTTTTATTATTATCAATATAACATGCATTATTACCCATATTATGCAGTTATTATCGCTAGAGCTATAATAGTTACACATATTACTCCCAATATTATCAATATAACATGCGTTATGACCCATATTATACAGTTATTATCGCTAGAACTGTAATAATTATACTTATTACTTTTATTATTATCAATATAACATGCATTATTACCCATATTATGCAGTTGTTATCGCTAGAACTATAATAATTATACTTATTGCTGTTATTATTATCAATATAATAGGCATTATTACCCATATAATACAGCTATTATCGCTAGAACTATAATAATTATACTTATTACTGCCAATATTATCAATACAACATGCATTATTACCCATATTATGTAGTTATTATCGCTAGAACTATAATAATTATACTAATTGCTGTTATTATTATCAATATAACATGCATTATTACCCATATTATGCAGTTATTATCGCTAGAACCACAATAATAATACTTATTACTTTTATTACTGTCAATATAACATGCATTATTACCCATTTTATGTAGTTATTATCGCTAGAACTATAATAATTATACTAATTGCTGTTATTATTATCAATATAACATGCATTATTAGCCATATTATGCAGTTGTTATCGCTAGAACTATAATAATTATACTTATTGCTGTTATTATTATCAATATAACATGCATTATTACCCATATTATACAGTTATTATCGGTAGAACAATAATAATTATACTTATTTCTCCCAATATTATCAATATAACATGCATTATTAACCATATTATGCTGTTATTATCGCTAGAGCTATAATAATTGCACTTATTACTCCCAATATTATCAATATAATATGCATTATTACCCATATTATACAGTTAGTATCGCTAGAACTATAATAATTATACCTATTACTTTTATTATTATCAATATAACATGCATTATTACCCATATTATGCAGTTATTATTGATAGAACTATAATAATTATACTTATTACTCCCAATATTATCAATATAATATGCATTATTACCCATATTATACAATTGTTATCGGTAGAACTATAATAATTATACTTATTACTCCCAATATTATCAATATAACATGCATTACTACCCATATTATGCGGTTGTTATCGCTAGAACTGTAATAATTATACTTATTACTTTTATTATTATCAATACAACATGCATTATTACCCATATTACGCAGTTATTATCGCTAGAACTATAATAATTATACTCATCGCTGTTACTATTATCAATATAACAGGCATTATTACCCATATTATGCAGTTATTATCGCTAGAGCTATAATAGTTACACATATTACTCCCAATATTATCAATATAACATGCATTATGACCCATATTATACAGTTATTATCGGTAGAACAATAATAATTATACTTATTTCTCCCAATTTTATCAATATAACATGCATTATTAACCATATTATGCTGTTATTATCGCTAGAGCTATAATAATTGCACTTATTACTCCCAATATTATCAATATAATATGCATTATTACCCATATTATACAGTTAGTATCGCTAGAACTATAATAATTATACCTATTACTTTTATTATTATCAATATAACATGCATTATTACCCATATTATGCAGTTATTATTGATAGAACTATAATAATTATACTTATTACTCCCAATATTATCAATATAACATGCATTATTACCCATATTATACAATTGTTATCGGTAGAACTATAATAATTATACTTATTACTCCCAATATTATCAATATAACATGCATTACTACCCATATTATGCAGTTGTTTTCGCTAGAACTGTAATAATTATACTTATTACTTTTATTATTATCAATATAACATGCATTATTACCCATATTATACAGTTATTATCGCTAGAACTATAATAATTATACTTATTACTGCCAATATTATCAATACAACATGCATTATTACCCATATTATGTAGTTATTATCGCTAGAACTATAATAATTATACTAATTGCTGTTATTATTATCAATATAACATGCATTATTAGCCATATTATGCAGTTGTTATCGCTAGAACTATAATAATTATACTTATTGCTGTTATTATTATCAATATAATAGGCATTATTACCCATATAATACAGTTATTATCGCTAGAACTATAATAATTATACTTATTACTGCCAATATTATCAATACAACATGCATTATTACCCATATTATGTAGTTATTATCGCTAGAACTATAATAATTATACTTATTGCTGTTATTATTATCAATATAACATGCATTATTAGCCATATTATGCAGTTGTTATCGCTAGATCTATAATAATTATACTTATTACTTTTATTATTATCAATATAACAGGCATTATTACCCATATTATGCAGTTATTATCGCTAGAGCTATAATAGTTACATATATTACTCCCAATATTATCAGTATAACAAGCATTTTTACCCATATTATGCAGTTATTATCGCTAGAACTACAATAATAATACTTATTACTTTTATTATTATCAATATAACAGGCATTATTACCCATATTATGCAGTTATTATCGCTAGAGCTATAATAGTTACACATATTACTCCCAATATTATCAATATGACATGCATTATGACCCATATTATACAGTTATTATTGCTAGAACTGTAATAATTATACTTATTACTTTTATTATTATCAATATAACATGCATTATTACCCATATTATGCAGTTATTATCGCTAGAGCTATAATAGTTACACATATTACTCCCAATATTATCAATATAACATGCATTATGACCCATATTATACAGTTATTATCGCTAGAACTGTAATAATTATACTTATTACTTTTATTATTATCAATATAACATGCATTATTACCCATATTATGCAGTTGTTATCGCTAGAACTATAATAATTATACTTATTGCTGTTATTATTATCAATATAACATGCAATATTAGCCATACTATGCAGTTATTATCGCTAGAACTATAATAATTATACTTATTACTTTTATTATTGTCAATATAACATGCATTATTACCCATATTATGCAGTTGTTATCGCTAGAACTATAATAATTATACTTATTGCTGTTATTATTATCAATATAACAGGCATTATTACCCATATTATACAGTTATTATCGGTAGAGCTGTAATAATTACACGTATGACTCTCAATATTATCAATACAACATGCTTTATGACCCACACTATACAGTCATTATCACTAGAACTATAATAATTATACTTCTTACTCCCAATGTTGTCAATGTAATATGCATTATTACCCATATTATACAGTTATTATCGGTAGAACAATAATAATTATACTTATTTCTCCCAATATTATCAATATAACATGCATTATTAACCATATTATGCTGTTATTATCGCTAGAGCTATAATAATTGCACTTATTACTCCCAATATTATCAATATAATATGCATTATTACCCATATTATACAGTTAGTATCGCTAGAACTATAATAATTATACCTATTACTTTTATTATTATCAATATAACATGCATTATTACCCATATTATGCAGTTATTATTGATAGAACTATAATAATTATACTTATTACTCCCAATATTATCAATATAACATGCATTACTACCCATATTATGCAGTTGTTATCGCTAGAACTGTAATAATTATACTTATTACTTTTATTATTATCAATATAACATGCATTATTACCCATATTATACAGTTATTATCGCTAGAACTATAATAATTATACTTATTACTGCCAATATTATCAATACAACATGCATTATTACCCATATTATGTAGTTATTATCGCTAGAACTATAATAATTATACTAATTGCTGTTATTATTATCAATATAACATGCATTATTAGCCATATTATGCAGTTGTTATCGCTAGAACTATAATAATTATACTTATTGCTGTTATTATTATCAATATAATAGGCATTATTACCCATATAATACAGTTATTATCGCTAGAACTATAATAATTATACTTATTACTGCCAATATTATCAATACAACATGCATTATTACCCATATTATGTAGTTATTATCGCTAGAACTATAATAATTATACTTATTGCTGTTATTATTATCAATATAACATGCATTATTAGCCATATTATGCAGTTGTTATCGCTAGATCTATAATAATTATACTTATTACTTTTATTATTATCAATATAACAGGCATTATTACCCATATTATGCAGTTATTATCGCTAGAGCTATAATAGTTACATATATTACTCCCAATATTATCAGTATAACAAGCATTTTTACCCATATTATGCAGTTATTATCGCTAGAACTACAATAATAATACTTATTACTTTTATTATTATCAATATAACAGGCATTATTACCCATATTATGCAGTTATTATCGCTAGAGCTATAATAGTTACACATATTACTCCCAATATTATCAATATGACATGCATTATGACCCATATTATACAGTTATTATTGCTAGAACTGTAATAATTATACTTATTACTTTTATTATTATCAATATAACATGCATTATTACCCATATTATGCAGTTATTATCGCTAGAGCTATAATAGTTACACATATTACTCCCAATATTATCAATATAACATGCATTATGACCCATATTATACAGTTATTATCGCTAGAACTGTAATAATTATACTTATTACTTTTATTATTATCAATATAACATGCATTATTACCCATATTATGCAGTTGTTATCGCTAGAACTATAATAATTATACTTATTGCTGTTATTATTATCAATATAACATGCAATATTAGCCATACTATGCAGTTATTATCGCTAGAACTATAATAATTATACTTATTACTTTTATTATTGTCAATATAACATGCATTATTACCCATATTATGCAGTTGTTATCGCTAGAACTATAATAATTATACTTATTGCTGTTATTATTATCAATATAACAGGCATTATTACCCATATTATACAGTTATTATCGGTAGAGCTGTAATAATTACACGTATGACTCTCAATATTATCAATACAACATGCTTTATGACCCACACTATACAGTCATTATCAGTAGAACTATAATAATTATACTTCTTACTCCCAATGTTGTCAATGTAATATGCATTATTACCCATATTATACAGTTATTATCGGTAGAACAATAATAATTATACTTATTTCTCCCAATATTATCAATATAACATGCATTATTAACCATATTATGCTGTTATTATCGCTAGAGCTATAATAATTGCACTTATTACTCCCAATATTATCAATATAATATGCATTATTACCCATATTATACAGTTAGTATCGCTAGAACTATAATAATTATACCTATTACTTTTATTATTATCAATATAACATGCATTATTACCCATATTATGCAGTTATTATTGATAGAACTATAATAATTATACTTATTACTCCCAATATTATCAATATAACATGCATTATTACCCATATTATACAATTGTTATCGGTAGAACTATAATAATTATACTTATTACTCCCAATATTATCAATATAACATGCATTACTACCCATATTATGCAGTTGTTATCGCTAGAACTGTAATAATTATACTTATTACTTTTATTATTATCAATATAACATGCATTATTACCCATATTATACAGTTATTATCGCTAGAACTATAATAATTATACTTATTACTGCCAATATTATCAATACAACATGCATTATTACCCATATTATGTAGTTATTATCGCTAGAACTATAATAATTATACTAATTGCTGTTATTATTATCAATATAACATGCATTATTAGCCATATTATGCAGTTGTTATCGCTAGAACTATAATAATTATACTTATTACTTTTATTATTATCAATATAACATGCATTATTACCCATATTATACAGTTATTATCGGTAGAACAATAATAATTATACTTATTTCTCCCAATATTATCAATATAACATGCATTATTACCCATATTATACAGTTGTTATCGGTAGAACTATAATAATTATACTTATTACTCCCAATATTATCAATATACCATGCATTATTATCCATATTATGCAGTTATTATCGCTAGAACTATAATAATTATACTTATTACTGTTACTATTATCAATATAACAGGCATCATTACCCATATTATACTGTTATTATCGCTAGAACTATAATAATTATACTTATTACTGCCAATATTATCAATACAACATGCATTATTACCCATATTATGTAGTTATCATCGCTAGAACTATAATAATTATACTAATTGCTGTTATTATTATCAATATAACATGCATTATTAGCCATCTTATGCAGTTGTTATCGCTAGAACTGTAATAATTATATTTACCACTTTTACTATTATCAATATAAGATGCGCTATTACCCGTATTATGCAGTTATCATCGCTAGAACTATAATAATTATACTTATTACTTTGATTATTATCAATATAACAGGCATTATTACCCATATTATGCAGTTATTATCGCTACTACTATAATAATTATAGTCATTACTACCAATATTATCAATATAACATGCATTATTACCCATATTATACAGTTATTATCGCTAGAACTGTAATAATTATATTTACCACTTTTACTATTATCAATATAAGATGCACTATTACCCGTATTATGCAGTTATCATCGCTAGAACTATAATAATTATAGTCATTACCACCAATATTATCAATATAACATGCATGATTACCCATATTATACAGTTATTATCGTTAGAACTATAATAATTATACTTATTACTCCCAATATAATCAATATAACATGCATTATTACCCACATTATGCAGTTGTTATCGCTAGAACTATAATAATTATACTTATTGCTGTTATTATTATCAATATAACATGCAATATTAGCCATACTATGCAGTTATTATCGCTAGAACTATAATAATTATACTTATTACTTTTATTATTGTCAATATAACATGCATTATTACCCATATTATGCAGTTGTTATCGCTAGAACTATAATAATTATACTTATTGCTGTTATTATTATCAATATAACAGGCATTATTACCCATATTATACAGTTATTATCGGTAGAGCTGTAATAATTACACGTATGACTCTCAATATTATCAATACAACATGCTTTATGACCCACACTATACAGTCATTATCACTAGAACTATAATAATTATACTTCTTACTCCCAATGTTGTCAATGTAATATGCATTATTACCCATATTATACAGTTATTATCGTTAGAACTATAATAATTATACTTATTACTCCCAATATTATCAATATAACATGCATTATTACCCATATTATACAGTTGTTATCGGTAGAACTATAATAATTATACTTATTACTCCCAATATTATCAATATACCATGCATTATTATCCATATTATGCAGTTATTATCGCTAGAACTATAATAATTATACTTATTACTGTTACTATTATCAATATAACAGGCATCATTACCCATATTATACTGTTATTATCGCTAGAACTATAATAATTATACCTTTTACTGCCAATATTATCAATACAACATGCATTATTACCCATATTATGTAGTTATCATCGCTAGAACTATAATAATTATACTAATTGCTGTTATTATTATCAATATAACATGCATTATTAGCCATCTTATGCAGTTGTTATCGCTAGAACTGTAATAATTATATTTACCACTTTTACTATTATCAATATAAGATGCACTATTACCCGTATTATGCAGTTATCATCGCTAGAACTATAATAATTATACTTATTACTTTGATTATTATCAATATAACAGGCATTATTACCCATATTATGCAGTTATTATCGCTACTACTATAATAATTATAGTCATTACTACCAATATTATCAATATAACATGCATTATTACCCATATTATACAGTTATTATCGCTAGAACTGTAATAATTATATTTACCACTTTTACTATTATCAATATAAGATGCACTATTACCCGTATTATGCAGTTATCATCGCTAGAACTATAATAATTATAGTCATTACCACCAATATTATCAATATAACATGCATGATTACCCATATTATACAGTTATTATCGTTAGAACTATAATAATTATACTTATTACTCCCAATATAATCAATATAACATGCATTATTACCCACATTATGCAGTTGTTATCGCTAGAACTATAATAATTATACTTATTGCTGTTATTATTATCAATATAACATGCAATATTAGCCATACTATGCAGTTATTATCGCTAGAACTATAATAATTATACTTATTACTTTTATTATTGTCAATATAACATGCATTATTACCCATATTATGCAGTTGTTATCGCTAGAACTATAATAATTATACTTATTGCTGTTATTATTATCAATATAACAGGCATTATTACCCATATTATACAGTTATTATCGGTAGAGCTGTAATAATTACACGTATGACTCTCAATATTATCAATACAACATGCTTTATGACCCACACTATACAGTCATTATCACTAGAACTATAATAATTATACTTCTTACTCCCAATGTTGTCAATGTAATATGCATTATTACCCATATTATACAGTTATTATCGTTAGAACTATAATAATTATACTTATTACTCCCAATATTATCAATATAACATGCATTATTACCCATATTATGCAGTTATTATCGCTAGAACTATAATAATTATACTTATTACTGTTACTATTATCAATATAACATGCATTATTTCCCATATTATGCAGTTATTATCGCTAGAACTATAATAATTATACTTATTGCTGTTATTTTTATCAATATAACATGCATTATTACCCATATTATGCAGTTATTATCGCTAGAGCTATAATAGTTACACATATTACTCCCAATATTATCAATATAACATGCATTATTACCCATATTATGCAGTTATTATCGCTAGAACTACAATAATAATACTTATAACTTTTATTATTATCAATATAACATACATTATTACCCATATTATACTGTTGTTATCGCTGGAACTATAATAATTATACTTATTACTTTTATTATTATCAATATAACATGCATTATTACCCATATTATACAGTTATTATCGGTAGAACAATAATAATTATACTTATTACTCCCAATATTATCAATATACCATGCATTATTACCCATATTATGCAGTTATTATCGCTAGAACTATAATAATTATACTTATTACTGTTACTATTATCAATATAACAGGCATCATTACCCATATTATACAGTTATTATCGTTAGAACTATAATAATTATACTTATTACTCCCAATATTATCAATATACCATGCATTATTACCCATATTATGCAGTTATTATCGCTAGAACTACAATAATAATACTTATCACTTTTATTATTATCAATATAACATGCATTCTTACCCATATTATACTGTTATTATCGCTAGAACTATAATAATTATACTTATTACTCCCAATATTATCAATATACCATGCATTATTACCCATATTATGCAGTTATTATCGCTAGAACTATAATAATTATACTTATTACTGTTACTATTATCAATATAACATGCATTATTTCCCATATTATGCAGTTATTATCGCTAGAACTATAATAATTATACTTATTGCTGTTATTTTTATCAATATAACATGCATTATTACCCATATTATACAGTTACTATCGGTAGAGCTATAATAATTACACGTATGACTCCCAACATTATCAATACAACATGCTTTATGACCCACACTATACCGTCATTATCGCTAGAACTATAATAATTATACTTCCTACTCCCAATGTTGTCAATGTAATATGCATTATTACCCATATTATACAGTTATTATCGTTAGAACTATAATAATTATACTTATTACTCCCAATATTATCAATATACAATGCATTATTACCCATATTATGCAGTTGTTATCGCTAGAACTATAATAATTATACTTATTGCTGTTATTATTATCAATATAACATGCAATATTAGCCATATTATGCAGTTATTATCGCTAGAACTATAATAATTATACTTATTACTTTTATTATTGTCAATATAACATGCATTATTAGCCATATTATGCAGTTGTTATCGCTAGAACTGTAATAATTATATTTACCACTTTTACTATTATCAATATAAGATGCACTATTACCCATATTATACAGTTATTATCGCTAGAACTATAATAATTATACTTATTACTGCCAATATTATCAATACAACATGCATTATTACCCATATTATGTAGTTATCATCGCTAGAACTATAATAATTATACTAATTGCTGTTATTATTATCAATATAACATGCATTATTAGCCATCTTATGCAGTTGTTATCGCTAGAACTGTAATAATTATATTTACCACTTTTACTATTATCAATATAAGATGCACTATTACCCGTATTATGCAGTTATCATCGCTAGAACTATAATAATTATACTTATTACTTTGATTATTATCAATATAACAGGCATTATTACCCATATTATGCAGTTATTATCGCTACTACTATAATAATTATAGTCATTACTACCAATATTATCAATATAACATGCATTATTACCCATATTATACAGTTATTATCGCTAGAACTGTAATAATTATATTTACCACTTTTACTATTATCAATATAAGATGCACTATTACCCGTATTATGCAGTTATCATCGCTAGAACTATAATAATTATAGTCATTACCACCAATATTATCAATATAACATGCATGATTACCCATATTATACAGTTATTATCGTTAGAACTATAATAATTATACTTATTACTCCCAATATAATCAATATAACATGCATTATTACCCACATTATGCAGTTGTTATCGCTAGAACTATAATAATTATACTTATTGCTGTTATTATTATCAATATAACATGCAATATTAGCCATACTATGCAGTTATTATCGCTAGAACTATAATAATTATACTTATTACTTTTATTATTGTCAATATAACATGCATTATTACCCATATTATGCAGTTGTTATCGCTAGAACTATAATAATTATACTTATTGCTGTTATTATTATCAATATAACAGGCATTATTACCCATATTATACAGTTATTATCGGTAGAGCTGTAATAATTACACGTATGACTCTCAATATTATCAATACAACATGCTTTATGACCCACACTATACAGTCATTATCACTAGAACTATAATAATTATACTTCTTACTCCCAATGTTGTCAATGTAATATGCATTATTACCCATATTATACAGTTATTATCGTTAGAACTATAATAGTTATACTTATTACTCCCAATATTATCAATATACCATGCATTATTACCCATATTATGCAGTTATTATCGCTAGAACTATAATAATTATACTTATTACTGTTACTATTATCAATATAACATGCATTATTTCCCATATTATGCAGTTATTATCGCTAGAACTATAATAATTATACTTATTGCTGTTATTTTTATCAATATAACATGCATTATTACCCATATTATGCAGTTGTTATCGCTAGAACTATAATAATTATACTTATTGCTGTTATTATTATCAATATAACATGCAATATTAGCCATATTATGCAGTTATTATCGCTAGAACTATAATAATTATACTTATTACTTTTATTATTGTCAATATAACATGCATTATTAGCCATATTATGCAGTTGTTATCGCTAGAACTGTAATAATTATATTTACCACTTTTACTATTATCAATATAAGATGCACTATTACCCATATTATACAGTTATTATCGCTAGAACTATAATAATTATACTTATTACTGCCAATATTATCAATACAACATGCATTATTACCCATATTATGTAGTTATCATCGCTAGAACTATAATAATTATACTAATTGCTGTTACTATTATCAATATAACATGCATTATTAGCCATATTATGCAGTTTTTATCGCTAGAACTGTAATAATTATATTTACCACTTTTACTATTATCAATATAAGATGCACTATTACCCGTATTATGCAGTTATCATCGCTAGAACTATAATAATTGTAGTCATTACCACCAATATTATCAATATAACATGCATGATTACCCATATTATACAGTTATTATCGTTAGAACTATAATAATTATACTTATTACTGCCAATATTATCAATATAACATGCATTATTACCCACATTATGCAGTTGTTATCGCTAGAACTATAATAATTATACTTATTGCTGTTATTAGTATCAATATAACATGCAATATTAGCCATACTATGCACTTATTATCGCTAGAACTATAATAATTATACTTATTACTTTTATTATTGTCAATATAACATGCATTATTACCCATATTATGCAGTTGTTATCGCTAGAACTGTAATAATTATACTTATTGCTGTTATTATTATCAATATAACAGGCATTATTACCCATATTATACAGTTATTATCGCTAGAACTATAATAATTATACTTATTACTGCCAATATTATCAATACAACATGCATTATTACCCATATTATGTAGTTATTATCGCTAGAACTATAATAATTATACTAATTGCTGTTATTATTATCAATAAAACATGCATTATTAGCCATATTATGCAGTTGTTATCGCTAGAACTATAATAATTATACTTATTACTTTGATTATTATCAATATAACAGGCATTATTACCCATATTATGCAGTTATTATCGCTAGAGCCATAATAGTTACACATATTACTCCCAATATTATCAATATAACATGCATTATGACCCATATTATACAGTTATTATCGCTAGAACTGTAATAATTATACTTATTACTCCCAATATTATCAATATAACATGCATTATTACCCATATTATGCAGTTGTTATCGCTAGAACTATAATAATTATACTTATTGCTGTTATTGTTATCAATATAACATGCAATATTAGCCATACTATGCAGTTATTATCGCTAGAACTATAATAATTATACTTATTACTTTTATTATTGTCAATATAACATGCATTATTACCCATATTATGCAGTTGTTATCGCTAGAACTATAATAATTATACTTATTGCTGTTATTATTATCAATATAACATGCATTATTAGCCATATTATGCAGTTATTATCGCTAGAACTATAATAACTATACTTATTGCTGTTACTATTATCAATATAACAGGCATTATTACCCATATTATGCAGTTATTATCGCTAGAGCTATAATAGTTACACATATTACTCCCAATATTATCAATATAACATGCATTATTACCCATATTATGCAGTTATTATCGCTAGAACTACAATAATAATACTTATAACTTTTATTATTATCAATATAACATACATTATTACCCATATTATACTGTTGTTATCGCTGGAACTATAATAATTATACTTATTACTTTTATTATTATCAATATAACATGCATTATTACCCATATTATACAGTTATTATCGTTAGAACTATAATAATTATACTTATTACTCCCAATATTATCAATATACCATGCATTATTACCCATATTATGCAGTTATTATCGCTAGAACTACAATAATAATACTTATCACTTTTATTATTATCAATGTAACATGCATTATTACCCATATTATACTGTTATTATCGCTAGAACTATAATAATTATACTTATTACTCCCAATATTATCAATATACCATGCATTATTACCCATATTATGCAGTTATTATCGCTAGAACTATAATAATTATACTTATTACTGTTACTATTATCAATATAACATGCATTATTACCCATATTATGCAGTTATTATCGCTAGAACTATAATAATTATACTCATTACTTCCAATATTATCAATATAACATGCATTATTACCCATATTATGCAGTTGTTATCGCTAGAACTATAATAATTATACTTATTACTGTTACTATTATCAATATAACATGCATTATTACCCATATTATACTGTTATTATCGCTAGAGCTATAATAGTTACACATATTACTCCCAATATTATCAATATAACATGCATCATTACCCATATTATACAGTTATTATCGCTAGAACTGTAATAATTATATTTACCACTTTTACTATAATCAATATAAGATGCACTATTACCCGTATTATGCAGTTAATACCGCTAGAACTATAATAATTATAGTCATTACCACCAATATTATCAATACAACATGCATTATTACCCATATTATGTAGTTATTATCGCTAGAACTATAATCATTATACTAATTGCTGTTATTATTATCAATATAACATGCAATATTAGCCATATTATGCAGTTATTATCGCTAGAACTATAATAATTATACTTATTACTTTTATTACTGTCAATATAACATGCATTATTACCCATTTTATGTAGTTATTATCGCTAGAACTATAATAATTATACTAATTGCTGTTATTATTATCAATATAACATGCATTATTAGCCATATTATGCAGTTGTTATCGCTAGAACTATAATAATTATACTTATTGCTGTTATTATTATCAATATAACATGCAATATTAGCCATATTATGCAGTTATTATCGCTAGAACTATAATAATTATACTTATTACTTTTATTATTGTCAATATAACATGCATGATTACCCATATTATACAGTTATTATCGTTAGAACTATAATAATTATACTTATTACTCCCAATATAATCAATATAACATGCATTATTACCCACATTATGCAGTTGTTATCGCTAGAACTATAATAATTATACTTATTGCTGTTATTATTATCAATATAACATGCAATATTAGCCATACTATGCAGTTATTATCGCTAGAACTATAATAATTATACTTATTACTTTTATTATTGTCAATATAACATGCATTATTACCCATATTATGCAGTTGTTATCGCTAGAACTATAATAATTATACTTATTGCTGTTATTATTATCAATATAACAGGCATTATTACCCATATTATACAGTTATTATCGGTAGAGCTGTAATAATTACACGTATGACTCTCAATATTATCAATACAACATGCTTTATGACCCACACTATACAGTCATTATCACTAGAACTATAATAATTATACTTCTTACTCCCAATGTTGTCAATGTAATATGCATTATTACCCATATTATACAGTTATTATCGTTAGAACTATAATAATTATACTTATTACTCCCAATATTATCAATATACCATGCATTATTACCCATATTATGCAGTTATTATCGCTAGAACTATAATAATTATACTTATTACTGTTACTATTATCAATATAACATGCATTATTTCCCATATTATGCAGTTATTATCGCTAGAACTATAATAATTATACTTATTGCTGTTATTTTTATCAATATAACATGCATTATTACCCATATTATGCAGTTGTTATCGCTAGAACTATAATAATTATACTTATTGCTGTTATTATTATCAATATAACATGCAATATTAGCCATATTATGCAGTTATTATCGCTAGAACTATAATAATTATACTTATTACTTTTATTATTGTCAATATAACATGCATTATTAGCCATATTATGCAGTTGTTATCGCTAGAACTGTAATAATTATATTTACCACTTTTACTATTATCAATATAAGATGCACTATTACCCATATTATACAGTTATTATCGCTAGAACTATAATAATTATACTTATTACTGCCAATATTATCAATACAACATGCATTATTACCCATATTATGTAGTTATCATCGCTAGAACTATAATAATTATACTAATTGCTGTTACTATTATCAATATAACATGCATTATTAGCCATATTATGCAGTTTTTATCGCTAGAACTGTAATAATTATATTTACCACTTTTACTATTATCAATATAAGATGCACTATTACCCGTATTATGCAGTTATCATCGCTAGAACTATAATAATTGTAGTCATTACCACCAATATTATCAATATAACATGCATGATTACCCATATTATACAGTTATTATCGTTAGAACTATAATAATTATACTTATTACTGCCAATATTATCAATATAACATGCATTATTACCCACATTATGCAGTTGTTATCGCTAGAACTATAATAATTATACTTATTGCTGTTATTGTTATCAATATAACATGCAATATTAGCCATACTATGCAGTTATTATCGCTAGAACTATAATAATTATACTTATTACTTTTATTATTGTCAATATAACATGCATTATTACCCATATTATGCAGTTGTTATCGCTAGAACTATAATAATTATACTTATTGCTGTTATTATTATCAATATAACATGCATTATTAGCCATATTATGCAGTTATTATCGCTAGAACTATAATAACTATACTTATTGCTGTTACTACTATCAATATAACAGGCATTATTACCCATATTATGCAGTTATTATCGCTAGAGCTATAATAGTTACACATATTACTCCCAATATTATCAATATAACATGCATTATTACCCATATTATGCAGTTATTATCGCTAGAACTACAATAATAATACTTATAACTTTTATTATTATCAATATAACATACATTATTACCCATATTATACTGTTGTTATCGCTGGAACTATAATAATTATACTTATTACTTTTATTATTATCAATATAACATGCATTATTACCCATATTATACAGTTATTATCGTTAGAACTATAATAATTATACTTATTACTCCCAATATTATCAATATACCATGCATTATTACCCATATTATGCAGTTATTATCGCTAGAACTACAATAATAATACTTATCACTTTTATTATTATCAATGTAACATGCATTATTACCCATATTATACTGTTATTATCGCTAGAACTATAATAATTATACTTATTACTCCCAATATTATCAATATACCATGCATTATTACCCATATTATGCAGTTATTATCGCTAGAACTATAATAATTATACTTATTACTGTTACTATTATCAATATAACATGCATTATTACCCATATTATGCAGTTATTATCGCTAGAACTATAATAATTATACTCATTACTTCCAATATTATCAATATAACATGCATTATTACCCATATTATGCAGTTGTTATCGCTAGAACTATAATAATTATACTTATTACTGTTACTATTATCAATATAACATGCATTATTACCCATATTATACTGTTATTATCGCTAGAGCTATAATAGTTACACATATTACTCCCAATATTATCAATATAACATGCATCATTACCCATATTATACTGTTATTATCGCTAGAACTGTAATAATTATACTTATTACTCCCAATATTATCAATATAACATGCATTATGACCCATATTATACAGTTATTATCGCTAGAACTGTAATAATTATATTTACCACTTTTACTATTATCAATATAAGATGCACTATTACCCGTATTATGCAGTTAATACCGCTAGAACTATAATAATTATAGTCATTACCACCAATTTTATCAATATAACATGCATGATTACCCATATTATACAGTTATTATCGTTAGAACTATAATAATTATACTCATTACTTCCAATATTATCAATATAACATGCATTATTACCCATATTATGCAGTTGTTATCGCTAGAACTATAATAATTATACTTATTGCTGTTATTATTATCAATATAACATGCAATATTAGCCATATTATGCAGTTATTATCGCTAGAACTATAATAATTATACTTATTACTTTTATTATTGTCAATATAACATGCATTATTACCCATATTATGCAGTTGTTATCGCTAGAACTATAATAATTATACTTATTGCTGTTATTATTATCAATATAATAGGCATTATTACCCATATAATACAGTTATTATCGCTAGAACTATAATAATTATACTTATTACTCCCAATATTATCAATATAACATGCATTATGACCCATATTATACAGTTATTATCGCTAGAACTGTAATAATTATATTTACCACTTTTACTATAATCAATATAAGATGCACTATTACCCGTATTATGCAGTTAATACCGCTAGAACTATAATAATTATAGTCATTACCACCAATATTATCAATACAACATGCATTATTACCCATATTATGTAGTTATTATCGCTAGAACTATAATCATTATACTAATTGCTGTTATTATTATCAATATAACATGCAATATTAGCCATATTATGCAGTTATTATCGCTAGAACTATAATAATTATACTTATTACTTTTATTACTGTCAATATAACATGCATTATTACCCATTTTATGTAGTTATTATCGCTAGAACTATAATAATTATACTAATTGCTGTTATTATTATCAATATAACATGCATTATTAGCCATATTATGCAGTTGTTATCGCTAGAACTATAATAATTATACTTATTGCTGTTATTATTATCAATATAACATGCAATATTAGCCATATTATGCAGTTATTATCGCTAGAACTATAATAATTATACTTATTACTTTTATTATTGTCAATATAACATGCATTATTAGCCATATTATGCAGTTGTTATCGCTAGAACTGTAATAATTATATTTACCACTTTTACTATTATCAATATAAGATGCACTATTACCCATATTGTACAGTTATTATCGCTAGAACTATAATAATTATACTTATTACTGCCAATATTATCAATACAACATGCATTATTACCCATATTATGTAGTTATCATCGCTAGAACTATAATAATTATACTTATTACTGCCAATATTATCAATACAACATGCATTATTACCCATATTATGTAGTTATCATCGCTAGAACTATAATAATTATACTAATTGCTGTTACTATTATCAATATAACATGCATTATTAGCCATATTATGCAGTTGTTATCGCTAGAACTGTAATAATTATACTTATTACTTTTATTATTATCAATATAACATGCATTATTACCCATATTATGCAGTTAT
Source organism: Megachile leachella (assembly GCA_963576845.1). Classification (NCBI taxonomy): domain Eukaryota; kingdom Metazoa; phylum Arthropoda; class Insecta; order Hymenoptera; family Megachilidae; genus Megachile; species Megachile leachella. The sequence continues at coordinate 2,264,833 of OY756255.1, read as the reverse complement.
TATCGCTAGAGCTATAATAGTTACACATATTACTCCCAATATTATCAATATAACATGCATTATGACCCATATTATACAGTTATTATCGGTAGAACAATAATAATTATACTTATTTCTCCCAATTTTATCAATATAACATGCATTATTAACCATATTATGCTGTTATTATCGCTAGAGCTATAATAATTGCACTTATTACTCCCAATATTATCAATATAATATGCATTATTACCCATATTATACAGTTAGTATCGCTAGAACTATAATAATTATACCTATTACTTTTATTATTATCAATATAACATGCATTATTACCCATATTATGCAGTTATTATTGATAGAACTATAATAATTATACTTATTACTCCCAATATTATCAATATAACATGCATTATTACCCATATTATACAATTGTTATCGGTAGAACTATAATAATTATACTTATTACTCCCAATATTATCAATATAACATGCATTATTACCCATATTATGCAGTTATTATTGATAGAACTATAATAATTATACTTATTACTCCCAATATTATCAATATAACATGCATTATTACCCATATTATACAATTGTTATCGGTAGAACTATAATAATTATACTTATTACTCCCAATATTATCAATATAACATGCATTACTACCCATATTATGCAGTTGTTATCGCTAGAACTGTAATAATTATACTTATTACTTTTATTATTATCAATATAACATGCATTATTACCCATATTATACAGTTATTATCGCTAGAACTATAATAATTATACTTATTACTGCCAATATTATCAATACAACATGCATTATTACCCATATTATGTAGTTATTATCGCTAGAACTATAATAATTATACTAATTGCTGTTATTATTATCAATATAACATGCATTATTAGCCATATTATGCAGTTGTTATCGCTAGAACTATAATAATTATACTTATTACTTTTATTATTATCAATATAACATGCATTATTACCCATATTATACAGTTATTATCGGTAGAACAATAATAATTATACTTATTTCTCCCAATATTATCAATATAACATGCATTATTACCCATATTATACAGTTGTTATCGGTAGAACTATAATAATTATACTTATTACTCCCAATATTATCAATATACCATGCATTATTACCCATATTATGCAGTTATTATCGCTAGAACTATAATAATTATACTTATTACTGTTACTATTATCAATATAACAGGCATCATTACCCATATTATACTGTTATTATCGCTAGAACTATAATAATTATACTTATTACTCCCAATATTATCAATATAACATGCATTACTACCCATATTATGCAGTTGTTATCGCTAGAACTGTAATAATTATACTTATTACTTTTATTATTATCAATACAACATGCATTATTACCCATATTACGCAGTTATTATCGCTAGAACTATAATAATTATACTCATCGCTGTTACTATTATCAATATAATAGGCATTATTACCCATATTATGCAGTTATTATCGCTAGAGCTATAATAGTTACACATATTACTCCCAATATTATCAATATAACATGCATTATGACCCATATTATACAGTTATTATCGGTAGAACAATAATAATTATACTTATTTCTCCCAATTTTATCAATATAACATGCATTATTAACCATATTATGCTGTTATTATCGCTAGAGCTATAATAATTGCACTTATTACTCCCAATATTATCAATATAATATGCATTATTACCCATATTATACAGTTAGTATCGCTAGAACTATAATAATTATACCTATTACTTTTATTATTATCAATATAACATGCATTATTACCCATATTATGCAGTTATTATTGATAGAACTATAATAATTATACTTATTACTCCCAATATTATCAATATAACATGCATTATTACCCATATTATACAATTGTTATCGGTAGAACTATAATAATTATACTTATTACTCCCAATATTATCAATATAACATGCATTACTACCCATATTATGCAGTTGTTATCGCTAGAACTGTAATAATTATACTTATTACTTTTATTATTACCAATATAACATGCATTATTACCCATATTATACAGTTATTATCGCTAGAACTATAATAATTATACTTATTACTGCCAATATTATCAATACAACATGCATTATTACCCATATTATGTAGTTATTATCGCTAGAACTATAATAATTATACTAATTGCTGTTATTATTATCAATATAACATGCATTATTAGCCATATTATGCAGTTGTTATCGCTAGAACTATAATAATTATACTTATTACTGCCAATATTATCAATACAACATGCATTATGACCCATGTTATACAGTTATTATCGCTAGAACTGTAATAATTATATTTACCACTTTTACTATTATCAATATAAGATGCACTATTAACCGTATTATGCAGTTATCATCGCTAGAACTATAATAATTATAGTCATTACCACCAATATTATCAATATAACATGCATGATTACCCATATTATACAGTTATTATCGTTAGAACTATAATAATTATACTTATTACTCCCAATATTATCAATATACCATGCATTATTACCCATATTATGCAGTTATTATCGCTAGAACTATAATAATTATACTTATTACTGTTACTATTATCAATATAACAGGCATCATTACCCATATTATACAGTTATTATCGTTAGAACTATAATAATTATACTTATTACTCCCAATATTATCAATATACCATGCATTATTACCCATATTATGCAGTTATTATCGCTAGAACTACAATAATAATACTTATCACTTTTATTATTATCAATATAACATGCATTCTTACCCATATTATACTGTTATTATCGCTAGAACTATAATAATTATACTTATTACTCCCAATATTATCAATATACCATGCATTATTACCCATATTATGCAGTTATTATCGCTAGAACTATAATAATTATACTTATTACTGTTACTATTATCAATATAACATGCATTATTTCCCATATTATGCAGTTATTATCGCTAGAACTATAATAATTATACTTATTGCTGTTATTTTTATCAATATAACATGCATTATTACCCATATTATACAGTTACTATCGGTAGAGCTATAATAATTACACGTATGACTCCCAACATTATCAATACAACATGCTTTATGACCCACACTATACCGTCATTATCGCTAGAACTATAATAATTATACTTCCTACTCCCAATGTTGTCAATGTAATATGCATTATTACCCATATTATACAGTTATTATCGTTAGAACTATAATAATTATACTTATTACTCCCAATATTATCAATATACAATGCATTATTACCCATATTATGCAGTTGTTATCGCTAGAACTATAATAATTATACTTATTGCTGTTATTATTATCAATATAACATGCAATATTAGCCATATTATGCAGTTATTATCGCTAGAACTATAATAATTATACTTATTACTTTTATTATTGTCAATATAACATGCATTATTAGCCATATTATGCAGTTGTTATCGCTAGAACTGTAATAATTATATTTACCACTTTTACTATTATCAATATAAGATGCACTATTACCCATATTATACAGTTATTATCGCTAGAACTATAATAATTATACTTATTACTGCCAATATTATCAATACAACATGCATTATTACCCATATTATGTAGTTATCATCGCTAGAACTATAATAATTATACTAATTGCTGTTATTATTATCAATATAACATGCATTATTAGCCATCTTATGCAGTTGTTATCGCTAGAACTGTAATAATTATATTTACCACTTTTACTATTATCAATATAAGATGCACTATTACCCGTATTATGCAGTTATCATCGCTAGAACTATAATAATTATACTTATTACTTTGATTATTATCAATATAACAGGCATTATTACCCATATTATGCAGTTATTATCGCTACTACTATAATAATTATAGTCATTACTACCAATATTATCAATATAACATGCATTATTACCCATATTATACAGTTATTATCGCTAGAACTGTAATAATTATATTTACCACTTTTACTATTATCAATATAAGATGCACTATTACCCGTATTATGCAGTTATCATCGCTAGAACTATAATAATTATAGTCATTACCACCAATATTATCAATATAACATGCATGATTACCCATATTATACAGTTATTATCGTTAGAACTATAATAATTATACTTATTACTCCCAATATAATCAATATAACATGCATTATTACCCACATTATGCAGTTGTTATCGCTAGAACTATAATAATTATACTTATTGCTGTTATTATTATCAATATAACATGCAATATTAGCCATACTATGCAGTTATTATCGCTAGAACTATAATAATTATACTTATTACTTTTATTATTGTCAATATAACATGCATTATTACCCATATTATGCAGTTGTTATCGCTAGAACTATAATAATTATACTTATTGCTGTTATTATTATCAATATAACAGGCATTATTACCCATATTATACAGTTATTATCGGTAGAGCTGTAATAATTACACGTATGACTCTCAATATTATCAATACAACATGCTTTATGACCCACACTATACAGTCATTATCACTAGAACTATAATAATTATACTTCTTACTCCCAATGTTGTCAATGTAATATGCATTATTACCCATATTATACAGTTATTATCGTTAGAACTATAATAATTATACTTATTACTCCCAATATTATCAATATACCATGCATTATTACCCATATTATGCAGTTATTATCGCTAGAACTATAATAATTATACTTATTACTGTTACTATTATCAATATAACATGCATTATTTCCCATATTATGCAGTTATTATCGCTAGAACTATAATAATTATACTTATTGCTGTTATTTTTATCAATATAACATGCATTATTACCCATATTATGCAGTTGTTATCGCTAGAACTATAATAATTATACTTATTGCTGTTATTATTATCAATATAACATGCAATATTAGCCATATTATGCAGTTATTATCGCTAGAACTATAATAATTATACTTATTACTTTTATTATTGTCAATATAACATGCATTATTAGCCATATTATGCAGTTGTTATCGCTAGAACTGTAATAATTATATTTACCACTTTTACTATTATCAATATAAGATGCACTATTACCCATATTATACAGTTATTATCGCTAGAACTATAATAATTATACTTATTACTGCCAATATTATCAATACAACATGCATTATTACCCATATTATGTAGTTATCATCGCTAGAACTATAATAATTATACTAATTGCTGTTACTATTATCAATATAACATGCATTATTAGCCATATTATGCAGTTTTTATCGCTAGAACTGTAATAATTATATTTACCACTTTTACTATTATCAATATAAGATGCACTATTACCCGTATTATGCAGTTATCATCGCTAGAACTATAATAATTGTAGTCATTACCACCAATATTATCAATATAACATGCATGATTACCCATATTATACAGTTATTATCGTTAGAACTATAATAATTATACTTATTACTGCCAATATTATCAATATAACATGCATTATTACCCACATTATGCAGTTGTTATCGCTAGAACTATAATAATTATACTTATTGCTGTTATTAGTATCAATATAACATGCAATATTAGCCATACTATGCACTTATTATCGCTAGAACTATAATAATTATACTTATTACTTTTATTATTGTCAATATAACATGCATTATTACCCATATTATGCAGTTGTTATCGCTAGAACTGTAATAATTATACCTATTGCTGTTATTATTATCAATATAACAGGCATTATTACCCATATTATACAGTTATTATCGCTAGAACTATAATAACTATACTTATTGCTGTTACTATTATCAATATAACAGGCATTATTACCCATATTATGCAGTTATTATCGCTAGAGCTATAATAGTTACACATATTACTCCCAATATTATCAATATAACATGCATTATTACCCATATTATGCAGTTATTATCGCTAGAACTACAATAATAATACTTATAACTTTTATTATTATCAATATAACATACATTATTACCCATATTATACTGTTGTTATCGCTGGAACTATAATAATTATACTTATTACTTTTATTATTATCAATATAACATGCATTATTACCCATATTATACAGTTATTATCGTTAGAACTATAATAATTATACTTATTACTCCCAATATTATCAATATACCATGCATTATTACCCATATTATGCAGTTATTATCGCTAGAACTACAATAATAATACTTATCACTTTTATTATTATCAATGTAACATGCATTATTACCCATATTATACTGTTATTATCGCTAGAACTATAATAATTATACTTATTACTCCCAATATTATCAATATACCATGCATTATTACCCATATTATGCAGTTATTATCGCTAGAACTATAATAATTATACTTATTACTGTTACTATTATCAATATAACATGCATTATTACCCATATTATGCAGTTATTATCGCTAGAACTATAATAATTATACTCATTACTTCCAATATTATCAATATAACATGCATTATTACCCATATTATGCAGTTGTTATCGCTAGAACTATAATAATTATACTTATTACTGTTACTATTATCAATATAACATGCATTATTACCCATATTATACTGTTATTATCGCTAGAGCTATAATAGTTACACATATTACTCCCAATATTATCAATATAACATGCATCATTACCCATATTATACTGTTATTATCGCTAGAACTGTAATAATTATACTTATTACTCCCAATATTATCAATATAACATGCATTATGACCCATATTATACAGTTATTATCGCTAGAACTGTAATAATTATATTTACCAGTTTTACTATTATCAATATAAGATGCACTATTACCCGTATTATGCAGTTAATACCGCTAGAACTATAATAATTATAGTCATTACCACCACTTTTATCAATATAACATGCATGATTACCCATATTATACAGTTATTATCGTTAGAACTATAATAATTATACTCATTACTTCCAATATTATCAATATAACATGCATTATTACCCATATTATGCAGTTGTTATCGCTAGAACTATAATAATTATACTTATTGCTGTTATTATTATCAATATAACATGCAATATTAGCCATATTATGCAGTTATTATCGCTAGAACTATAATAATTATACTTATTACTTTTATTATTGTCAATATAACATGCATTATTACCCATATTATGCAGTTGTTATCGCTAGAACTATAATAATTATACTTATTGCTGTTATTATTATCAATATAATAGGCATTATTACCCATATAATACAGTTATTATCGCTAGAACTATAATAATTATACTTATTACTCCCAATATTATCAATATAACATGCATTATGACCCATATTATACAGTTATTATCGCTAGAACTGTAATAATTATATTTACCACTTTTACTATAATCAATATAAGATGCACTATTACCCGTATTATGCAGTTAATACCGCTAGAACTATAATAATTATAGTCATTACCACCAATATTATCAATACAACATGCATTATTACCCATATTATGTAGTTATTATCGCTAGAACTATAATCATTATACTAATTGCTGTTATTATTATCAATATAACATGCAATATTAGCCATATTATGCAGTTATTATCGCTAGAACTATAATAATTATACTTATTACTTTTATTACTGTCAATATAACATGCATTATTACCCATTTTATGTAGTTATTATCGCTAGAACTATAATAATTATACTAATTGCTGTTATTATTATCAATATAACATGCATTATTAGCCATATTATGCAGTTGTTATCGCTAGAACTATAATAATTATACTTATTGCTGTTTTTATTATCAATATAACATGCAATATTAGCCATATTATGCAGTTATTATCGCTAGAACTATAATAATTATACTTATTACTTTTATTATTATCAATATAACAGGCATTATTACCCATATTATGCAGTTATTATCGCTAGAGCTATAATAGTTACACATATTACTCCCAATATTATCAATATAACATGCATTATTACCCATATTATGCAGTTATTATCGCTAGAACTACAATAATAATACTTATAACTTTTATTATTATCAATATAACATACATTATTACCCATATTATACTGTTGTTATCGCTGGAACTATAATAATTATACTTATTACTTTTATTATTATCAATATAACATGCATTATTACCCATATTATACAGTTATTATCGTTAGAACTATAATAATTATACTTATTACTCCCAATATTATCAATATACCATGCATTATTACCCATATTATGCAGTTATTATCGCTAGAACTACAATAATAATACTTATCACTTTTATTATTATCAATGTAACATGCATTATTACCCATATTATACTGTTATTATCGCTAGAACTATAATAATTATACTTATTACTCCCAATATTATCAATATACCATGCATTATTACCCATATTATGCAGTTATTATCGCTAGAACTATAATAATTATACTTATTACTGTTACTATTATCAATATAACATGCATTATTACCCATATTATGCAGTTATTATCGCTAGAACTATAATAATTATACTCATTACTTCCAATATTATCAATATAACATGCATTACTACCCATATTATGCAGTTGTTATCGCTAGAACTATAATAATTATACTTATTACTGTTACTATTATCAATATAACATGCATTATTAACCATATTATGCTGTTATTATCGCTAGAGCTATAATAATTGCACTTATTACTCCCAATATTATCAATATAATATGCATTATTACCCATATTATACAGTTAGTATCGCTAGAACTATAATAATTATACCTATTACTTTTATTATTATCAATATAACATGCATTATTACCCATATTATGCAGTTATTATCGCTAGAACTGTAATAATTATACTTATTACTCCCAATATTATCAATATAACATGCATTATGACCCATATTATACAGTTATTATCGCTAGAACTGTAATAATTATATTTACCACTTTTACTATTATCAATATAAGATGCACTATTACCCGTATTATGCAGTTAATACCGCTAGAACTATAATAATTATAGTCATTACCACCAATTTTATCAATGTAACATGCATGATTACCCATATTATACAGTTATTATCGTTAGAACTATAATAATTATACTCATTACTTCCAATATTATCAATATAACATGCATTATTACCCATATTATGCAGTTGTTATCGCTAGAACTATAATAATTATACTTATTGCTGTTATTATTATCAATATAACATGCAATATTAGCCATATTATGCAGTTATTATCGCTAGAACTATAATAATTATACTTATTACTTTTATTATTGTCAATATAACATGCATTATTACCCATATTATGCAGTTGTTATCGCTAGAACTATAATAATTATACTTATTGCTGTTATTATTATCAATATAATAGGCATTATTACCCATATAATACAGTTATTATCGCTAGAACTATAATAATTATACTTATTACTCCCAATATTATCAATATAACATGCATTATGACCCATATTATACAGTTATTATCGCTAGAACTGTAATAATTATATTTACCACTTTTACTATAATCAATATAAGATGCACTATTACCCGTATTATGCAGTTAATACCGCTAGAACTATAATAATTATAGTCATTACCACCAATATTATCAATACAACATGCATTATTACCCATATTATGTAGTTATTATCGCTAGAACTATAATAATTATACTAATTGCTGTTATTATTATCAATATAACATGCAATATTAGCCATATTATGCAGTTATTATCGCTAGAACTATAATAATTATACTTATTACTTTTATTACTGTCAATATAACATGCATTATTACCCATTTTATGTAGTTATTATCGCTAGAACTATAATAATTATACTAATTGCTGTTATTATTATCAATATAACATGCATTATTAGCCATATTATGCAGTTGTTATCGCTAGAACTATAATAATTATACTTATTGCTGTTATTATTATCAATATAACATGCAATATTAGCCATATTATGCAGTTATTATCGCTAGAACTATAATAATTATACTTATTACTTTTATTATTATCAATATAACAGGCATTATTACCCATATTATGCAGTTATTATCGCTAGAGCTATAATAGTTACACATATTACTCCCAATATTATCAATATAACATGCATTATTACCCATATTATGCAGTTATTATCGCTAGAACTACAATAATAATACTAATTACTTTTATTATTATCAATATAACATGCATTATTACCCATATTATGCAGTTATTATCGCTAGAACTATAATATTTATACTTATTACTCCCAATATTATCAATATACCATGCATTATTACCCATATTATGCAGTTATTATCGCTAGAACTATAATAATTATACTTATTACTGTTACTATTATCAATATAACATGCATTATTACCCATATTATGCAGTTATTATCGCTAGAACTATAATAATTATACTCATTACTTCCAATATTATCAATATAACATGCATTATTACCCATATTATGCAGTTGTTATCGCTAGAACTATAATAATTATACTTATTACTGTTACTATTATCAATATAACATGCATTATTACCCATATTATACTGTTATTATCGCTAGAGCTATAATAGTTACACATATTACTCCCAATATTATCAATATAACATGCATCATTACCCATATTATACTGTTATTATCGCTAGAACTGTAATAATTATACTTATTACTCCCAATATTATCAATATAACATGCATTATGACCCATATTATACAGTTATTATCGCTAGAACTGTAATAATTATATTTACCACTTTTACTATTATCAATATAAGATGCACTATTACCCGTATTATGCAGTTAATACCGCTAGAACTATAATAATTATAGTCATTACCACCAATTTTATCAATATAACATGCATGATTACCCATATTATACAGTTATTATCGTTAGAACTATAATAATTATACTCATTACTTCCAATATTATCAATATAACATGCATTATTACCCATATTATGCAGTTGTTATCGCTAGAACTATAATAATTATACTTATTGCTGTTATTATTATCAATATAACATGCAATATTAGCCATATTATGCAGTTATTATCGCTAGAACTATAATAATTATACTTATTACTTTTATTATTGTCAATATAACATGCATTATTACCCATATTATGCAGTTGTTATCGCTAGAACTATAATAATTATACTTATTGCTGTTATTATTATCAATATAATAGGCATTATTACCCATATAATACAGTTATTATCGCTAGAACTATAATAATTATACTTATTACTCCCAATATTATCAATATAACATGCATTATGACCCATATTATACAGTTATTATCGCTAGAACTGTAATAATTATATTTACCACTTTTACTATAATCAATATAAGATGCACTATTACCCGTCTTATGCAGTTAATACCGCTAGAACTATAATAATTATAGTCATTACCACCAATATTATCAATACAACATGCATTATTACCCATATTATGTAGTTATTATCGCTAGAACTATAATAATTATACTAATTGCTGTTATTATTATCAATATAACATGCAATATTAGCCATATTATGCAGTTATTATCGCTAGAACTATAATAATTATACTTATTACTTTTATTACTGTCAATATAACATGCATTATTACCCATTTTATGTAGTTATTATCGCTAGAACTATAATAATTATACTAATTGCTGTTATTATTATCAATATAACATGCATTATTAGCCATATTATGCAGTTGTTATCGCTAGAACTATAATAATTATACTTATTGCTGTTATTATTATCAATATAACATGCAATATTAGCCATATTATGCAGTTATTATCGCTAGAACTATAATAATTATACTTATTACTTTTATTATTATCAATATAACAGGCATTATTACCCATATTATGCAGTTATTATCGCTAGAGCTATAATAGTTACACATATTACTCCCAATATTATCAATATAACATGCATTATTACCCATATTATGCAGTTATTATCGCTAGAACTACAATAATAATACTTATTACTTTTATTATTATCAATATAACATGCATTATTACCCATATTATGCAGTTATTATCGCTAGAGCTATAATAGTTACACATATTACTCCCAATATTATCAATATAACATGCATTATGACCCATATTATACAGTTATTATCGCTAGAACTGTAATAATTATACTTATTACTTTTATTATTATCAATATAACAGGCATCATTACCCATATTATACTGTTATTATCGCTAGAACTATAATAATTATACTTATTACTCCCAATATTATCAATATAACATGCATTATGACCCATATTATACAGTTATTATCGCTAGAACTGTAATAATTATATTTACCACTTTTACTATTATCAATATAAGATGCACTATTACCCGTATTATGCAGTTAATACCGCTAGAACTATAATAATTATAGTCATTACCACCAATATTATCAATACAACATGCATTATTACCCATATTATGTAGTTATTATCGCTAGAACTATAATAATTATACTAATTGCTGTTATTATTATCAATATAACATGCAATATTAGCCATATTATGCAGTTATTATCGCTAGAACTATAATATTTATACTTATTACTTTTATTATTGTCAATATAACATGCATTATTACCCATATTATGTAGTTATTATCGCTAGAACTATAATAATTATACTAATTGCTGTTATTATTATCAATATAACATGCATTATTAGCCATATTATGCAGTTGTTATCGCTGGAACTATAATAATTATACTTATTGCTGTTATTATTATCAATATAACATGCAATATTAGCCATATTATGCAGTTATTATCGCTAGAACTATAATAATTATACTTATTACTTTTATTATTATCAATATAACAGGCATTATTACCCATATTATGCAGTTATTATCGCTAGAACTATAATAACTATACTTATTGCTGTTACTATTATCAATATAACAGGCATTATTATCCATATTATGCAGTTATTATCGCTAGAGCTATAATAGTTACACATATTACTCCCAATATTATCAATATGACATGCATTATGACCCATATTATACAGTTATTATTGCTAGAACTGAAATAATTATACTTATTACTTTTATTATTATCAATATAACATGCATTATTACCCATATTATGCAGTTGTTATCGCTAGAACTATAATAATTATACTTATTACTGTTACTATTATCAATATAACATGCATTATTACCCATATTATACTGTTATTATCGCTAGAGCTATAATAGTTACACATATTACTCCCAATATTATCAATATAACATGCATCATTACCCATATTATACTGTTATTATCGCTAGAACTGTAATAATTATACTTATTACTCCCAATATTATCAATATAACATGCATTATGACCCATATTATACAGTTATTATCGCTAGAACTGTAATAATTATATTTACCAGTTTTACTATTATCAATATAAGATGCACTATTACCCGTATTATGCAGTTAATACCGCTAGAACTATAATAATTATAGTCATTACCACCACTTTTATCAATATAACATGCATGATTACCCATATTATACAGTTATTATCGTTAGAACTATAATAATTATACTCATTACTTCCAATATTATCAATATAACATGCATTATTACCCATATTATGCAGTTGTTATCGCTAGAACTATAATAATTATACTTATTGCTGTTATTATTATCAATATAACATGCAATATTAGCCATATTATGCAGTTATTATCGCTAGAACTATAATAATTATACTTATTACTTTTATTATTGTCAATATAACATGCATTATTACCCATATTATGCAGTTGTTATCGCTAGAACTATAATAATTATACTTATTGCTGTTATTATTATCAATATAATAGGCATTATTACCCATATAATACAGTTATTATCGCTAGAACTATAATAATTATACTTATTACTCCCAATATTATCAATATAACATGCATTATGACCCATATTATACAGTTATTATCGCTAGAACTGTAATAATTATATTTACCACTTTTACTATAATCAATATAAGATGCACTATTACCCGTATTATGCAGTTAATACCGCTAGAACTATAATAATTATAGTCATTACCACCAATATTATCAATACAACATGCATTATTACCCATATTATGTAGTTATTATCGCTAGAACTATAATCATTATACTAATTGCTGTTATTATTATCAATATAACATGCAATATTAGCCATATTATGCAGTTATTATCGCTAGAACTATAATAATTATACTTATTACTTTTATTACTGTCAATATAACATGCATTATTACCCATTTTATGTAGTTATTATCGCTAGAACTATAATAATTATACTAATTGCTGTTATTATTATCAATATAACATGCATTATTAGCCATATTATGCAGTTGTTATCGCTAGAACTATAATAATTATACTTATTGCTGTTTTTATTATCAATATAACATGCAATATTAGCCATATTATGCAGTTATTATCGCTAGAACTATAATAATTATACTTATTACTTTTATTATTATCAATATAACAGGCATTATTACCCATATTATGCAGTTATTATCGCTAGAGCTATAATAGTTACACATATTACTCCCAATATTATCAATATAACATGCATTATTACCCATATTATGCAGTTATTATCGCTAGAACTACAATAATAATACTTATAACTTTTATTATTATCAATATAACATACATTATTACCCATATTATACTGTTGTTATCGCTGGAACTATAATAATTATACTTATTACTTTTATTATTATCAATATAACATGCATTATTACCCATATTATACAGTTATTATCGTTAGAACTATAATAATTATACTTATTACTCCCAATATTATCAATATACCATGCATTATTACCCATATTATGCAGTTATTATCGCTAGAACTACAATAATAATACTTATCACTTTTATTATTATCAATGTAACATGCATTATTACCCATATTATACTGTTATTATCGCTAGAACTATAATAATTATACTTATTACTCCCAATATTATCAATATACCATGCATTATTACCCATATTATGCAGTTATTATCGCTAGAACTATAATAATTATACTTATTACTGTTACTATTATCAATATAACATGCATTATTACCCATATTATGCAGTTATTATCGCTAGAACTATAATAATTATACTCATTACTTCCAATATTATCAATATAACATGCATTATTACCCATATTATGCAGTTGTTATCGCTAGAACTATAATAATTATACTTATTACTGTTACTATTATCAATATAACATGCATTATTAACCATATTATGCTGTTATTATCGCTAGAGCTATAATAATTGCACTTATTACTCCCAATATTATCAATATAATATGCATTATTACCCATATTATACAGTTAGTATCGCTAGAACTATAATAATTATACCTATTACTTTTATTATTATCAATATAACATGCATTATTACCCATATTATGCAGTTATTATCGCTAGAACTGTAATAATTATACTTATTACTCCCAATATTATCAATATAACATGCATTATGACCCATATTATACAGTTATTATCGCTAGAACTGTAATAATTATATTTACCACTTTTACTATTATCAATATAAGATGCACTATTACCCGTATTATGCAGTTAATACCGCTAGAACTATAATAATTATAGTCATTACCACCAATTTTATCAATGTAACATGCATGATTACCCATATTATACAGTTATTATCGTTAGAACTATAATAATTATACTCATTACTTCCAATATTATCAATATAACATGCATTATTACCCATATTATGCAGTTGTTATCGCTAGAACTATAATAATTATACTTATTGCTGTTATTATTATCAATATAACATGCAATATTAGCCATATTATGCAGTTATTATCGCTAGAACTATAATAATTATACTTATTACTTTTATTATTGTCAATATAACATGCATTATTACCCATATTATGCAGTTGTTATCGCTAGAACTATAATAATTATACTTATTGCTGTTATTATTATCAATATAATAGGCATTATTACCCATATAATACAGTTATTATCGCTAGAACTATAATAATTATACTTATTACTCCCAATATTATCAATATAACATGCATTATGACCCATATTATACAGTTATTATCGCTAGAACTGTAATAATTATATTTACCACTTTTACTATAATCAATATAAGATGCACTATTACCCGTCTTATGCAGTTAATACCGCTAGAACTATAATAATTATAGTCATTACCACCAATATTATCAATACAACATGCATTATTACCCATATTATGTAGTTATTATCGCTAGAACTATAATAATTATACTAATTGCTGTTACTATTATCAATATAACATGCAATATTAGCCATATTATGCAGTTATTATCGCTAGAACTATAATAATTATACTTATTACTTTTATTACTGTCAATATAACATGCATTATTACCCATTTTATGTAGTTATTATCGCTAGAACTATAATAATTATACTAATTGCTGTTATTATTATCAATATAACATGCATTATTAGCCATATTATGCAGTTGTTATCGCTAGAACTATAATAATTATACTTATTGCTGTTATTATTATCAATATAACATGCAATATTAGCCATATTATGCAGTTATTATCGCTAGAACTATAATAATTATACTTATTACTTTTATTATTATCAATATAACAGGCATTATTACCCATATTATGCAGTTATTATCGCTAGAGCTATAATAGTTACACATATTACTCCCAATATTATCAATATAACATGCATTATTACCCATATTATGCAGTTATTATCGCTAGAACTACAATAATAATACTTATTACTTTTATTATTATCAATATAACATGCATTATTACCCATATTATGCAGTTATTATCGCTAGAGCTATAATAGTTACACATATTACTCCCAATATTATCAATATAACATGCATTATGACCCATATTATACAGTTATTATCGCTAGAACTGTAATAATTATACTTATTACTTTTATTATTATCAATATAACAGGCATCATTACCCATATTATACTGTTATTATCGCTAGAACTATAATAATTATACTTATTACTCCCAATATTATCAATATAACATGCATTATGACCCATATTATACAGTTATTATCGCTAGAACTGTAATAATTATATTTACCACTTTTACTATTATCAATATAAGATGCACTATTACCCGTATTATGCAGTTAATACCGCTAGAACTATAATAATTATAGTCATTACCACCAATATTATCAATACAACATGCATTATTACCCATATTATGTAGTTATTATCGCTAGAACTATAATAATTATACTAATTGCTGTTATTATTATCAATATAACATGCAATATTAGCCATATTATGCAGTTATTATCGCTAGAACTATAATATTTATACTTATTACTTTTATTATTGTCAATATAACATGCATTATTACCCATATTATGTAGTTATTATCGCTAGAACTATAATAATTATACTAATTGCTGTTATTATTATCAATATAACATGCATTATTAGCCATATTATGCAGTTGTTATCGCTGGAACTATAATAATTATACTTATTGCTGTTATTATTATCAATATAACATGCAATATTAGCCATATTATGCAGTTATTATCGCTAGAACTATAATAATTATACTTATTACTTTTATTATTATCAATATAACAGGCATTATTACCCATATTATGCAGTTATTATCGCTAGAACTATAATAACTATACTTATTGCTGTTACTATTATCAATATAACAGGCATTATTATCCATATTATGCAGTTATTATCGCTAGAGCTATAATAGTTACACATATTACTCCCAATATTATCAATATGACATGCATTATGACCCATATTATACAGTTATTATTGCTAGAACTGAAATAATTATACTTATTACTTTTATTATTATCAATATAACATGCATTATTACCCATATTATGCAGTTATTATCGCTAGAGCTATAATAGTTACACATATTACTCCCAATAATATCAATATAACATGCATTATGACCCATATTATACAGTTATTATCGCTAGAACTGTAATAATTATACTTATTACTTTTATTATTATCAATATAACAGGCATCATTACCCATATTATACTGTTATTATCGCTAGAACTATAATAATTATACTTATTACTCCCAATATTATCAATATACCATGCATTATTACCCATATTATGCAGTTATTATCGCTAGAACTATAATAATTATACTTATTACTGTTACTATTATCAATATAACATGCATTATTACCCATATTATGCAGTTATTATCGCTAGAACTATAATAATTATACTTATTACTGCAAATATTATCAATACAACATGCATTATTACCCATATTATGTAGTTATTATCGCTAGAACTATAATAATTATACTAATTGCTGTTATTATTATCAATAAAACATGCATTATTAGCCATATTATGCAGTTGTTATCGCTAGAACTATAATAATTATACTTATTACTTTGATTATTATCAATATAACAGGCATTATTACCCATATTATGCAGTTATTATCGCTAGAGCCATAATAGTTACACATATTACTCCCAATATTATCAATATAACATGCATTATTACCCATATTATGCAGTTGTTATCGCTAGAACTATAATAATTATACTTATTGCTGTTATTATTATCAATATAACATGCAATATTAGCCATACTATGCAGTTATTATCGCTAGAACTATAATAACTATACTTATTACTTTTATTATTGTCAATATAACATGCATTATTACCTATATTATGCAGTTGTTATCGCTAGAACTATAATAATTATACTTATTGCTGTTATTATTATCAATATAACATGCATTATTAGCCATATTATGCAGTTATTATCGCTAGAACTATAATAACTATACTTATTGCTGTTACTATTATCTATATAACAGGCATTATTACCCATATTATGCAGTTATTATCGCTAGAGCTATAATAGTTACACATATTACTCCCAATATTATCAATATAACATGCATTATTACCCATATTATGCAGTTATTATCGCTAGAACTACAATAATAATACTTATAACTTTTATTATTATCAATATAACATACATTATTACCCATATTATACTGTTGTTATCGCTGGAACTATAATAATTATACTTATTACTTTTATTATTATCAATATAACATGCATTATTACCCATATTATACAGTTATTATCGTTAGAACTATAATAATTATACTTATTACTCCCAATATTATCAATATACCATGCATTATTACCCATATTATGCAGTTATTATCGCTAGAACTACAATAATAATACTTATCACTTTTATTATTATCAATGTAACATGCATTATTACCCATATTATACTGTTATTATCGCTAGAACTATAATAATTATACTTATTACTCCCAATATTATCAATATACCATGCATTATTACCCATATTATGCAGTTATTATCGCTAGAACTATAATAATTATACTTATTACTGTTACTATTATCAATATAACATGCATTATTACCCATATTATGCAGTTATTATCGCTAGAACTATAATAATTATACTTATTGCTGTTATTTTTATCAATATAACATGCATTATTACCCATATTATAGAGTTATTATCGGTAGAGCTATAATAATTACACGTATGACTCCCAACATTATCAATACAACATGCTTTATGACCCACACTATACCGTCATTATCGCTAGAACTATAATAATTATACTTCCTAGTCCCAATGTTGTCAATGTAATATGCATTATTACCCATATTATACAGTTATTATCGTTAGAACTATAAAAATTATACTTATTACTCCCAATATTATCAATATACCATGCATTATTACCCATATTATGCAGTTGTTATCGCTAGAACTATAATAATTATACTTATTGCTGTTATTATTATCAATATAACATGCAATATTAGCCATATTATGCAGTTATTATCGCTAGAACTATAATAATTATACTTATTACTTTTATTATTGTCAATATAACATGCATTATTACCCATATTATGCAGTTGTTATCGCTAGAACTATAATAATTATACTTATTACTGCCAATATTATCAATACAACATGCATTATTACCCATATTATGTAGTTATCATCGCTAGAACTATAATAATTATACTAATTGCTGTTATTATTATCAATATAACATGCATTATTAGCCATATTATGCAGTTGTTATCGCTAGAACTGTAATAATTATATTTACCACTTTTACTATTATCAATATAAGATGCACTATTACCCGTATTATGCAGTTATAATCGCTAGAACTATAATAATTATACTTATTACTTTGATTATTATCAATATAACAGGCATTATTACCCATATTATGCAGTTATTATCGCTACTACTATAATAATTATAGTCATTACTACCAATATTATCAATATAACATGCATTATTACCCATATTATACAGTTATTATCGCTAGAACTGTAATAATTATATTTACCACTTTTACTATTATCAATATAAGATGCACTATTACCCGTATTATGCAGTTATCATCGCTAGAACTATAATAATTATAGTCATTACCACCAATATTATCAATATAACATGCATGATTACCCATATTATACAGTTATTATCGTTAGAACTATAATAATTATACTTATTACTCCCAATATAATCAATATAACATGCATTATTACCCACATTATGCAGTTGTTATCGCTAGAACTATAATAATTATACTTATTGCTGTTATTATTATCAATATAACATGCAATATTAGCCATACTATGCAGTTATTATCGCTAGAACTATAATAATTATACTTATTACTTTTATTATTGTCAATATAACATGCATTATTACCCATATTATGCAGTTGTTATCGCTCGAACTATAATAATTATACTTATTGCTGTTATTATTATCAATATAACAGGCATTATTACCCATATTATACAGTTATTATCGGTAGAGCTGTAATAATTACACGTATGACTCTCAATATTATCAATACAACATGCTTTATGACCCACACTATACAGTCATTATCACTAGAACTATAATAATTATACTTCTTACTCCCAATGTTGTCAATGTAATATGCATTATTACCCATATTATACAGTTATTATCGTTAGAACTATAATAATTATACTTATTACTCCCAATATTATCAATATAACAGGCATTATTACCCATATTATGCAGTTATAATCGCTAGAGCTATAATGGTTACACATATTACTCCCAATATTATCAATATAACATGCATTATTAACCATATTATACTGTTATTATCGCTAGAGCTATAATAATTGCACTTATTACTCCCAATATTATCAATATAATATGCATTATTACCCATATTATACAGTTAGTATCGCTAGAACTATAATAATTATACCTATTACTTTTATTATAATCAATATAACATGCATTATGACCCATATTATACAGTTATTATCGCTAGAACTGTAATAATTATTCTAACCACTTTTACTATTATCAATATAAGATGCACTATTTCTCGTATTATGCAGTTATCATCGCTAGAACTACAATAATATACTTATTACTTTTATTATTATCAATATAACAGGCATCATTGCCCATATTATACTGTTATTATCGCTAGAACTATATTAATTATACTTATTACTCCCAATATTATCAATATAACATGCATTATGACCCATATTATACAGTTATTATCGCTAGAACTGTAATAATTATATTTACCACTTTTACTATTATCAATATAAGATGCACTATTACCCGTATTATGCAGTTATCATCGCTAGAACTATAATAATTGTAGTCATTACCACCAATATTATCAATATAACATGCATGATTACCCATATTATACAGTTATTATCGTTAGAACTATAATAATTATACTTATTACTCCCAATATTATCAATATAACGTGCATTATTACCCATATTATGCAGTTGTTATCGCTAGAACTATAATAATTATACTTATTGCTGTTATTATTATCAATAAAACATGGATTATTAGCCATATTATGCAGTTGTTATCGCTAGAACTGTAATAATTATACTTATTGCTGTTATTATTATCAATATAACATGCATTATTAGCCATATTATGCAGTTATTATCGCTAGAACTATAATAACTATACTTATTGCTGTTACTATTATCAATATAACAGGCATTATTACCCATATTATGCAGTTATTATCGCTAGAGCTATAATGGTTACACATATTACGACCAATATTATCAATATGACATGCATTATGACCCATATTATACAGTTATTATCGCTAGAACTGTAATAATTATACTAACCACTTTTACTATTATCAATATAAGATGCACTATTACCCGTATTATGCAGTTATCATGGCTAGAACTATAATAATTATAGTCATTACCACCAATATTATCAATATAACATGCATGATTACCCATATTATACAGTTATTATCGTTAGAACTATAATAATTATACTTATTACTCCCAATATTATCAATATAACATGCATTATTACCCATATTATGCAGTTGTTATCGCTAGACTATAATAATTATACTTATTGCTGTTATTATTATCAATATAACATGCAATATTAGCCATATTATGCAGTTATTATCGCTAGAACTATAATAATTATACTTATTACTTTTATTATAATCAATATAACATGCATTATTACCCATATTATGTAGTTATTATCGCTAGAACTGTAATAATTATACTTATTACTTTTATTATTATCAATATAACATGCATTATTACCCATATTATGCAGTTATTATCGCTACTACTATAATAATTATAGTCATTCCTACCAATATTATCAATATAAAGTGCATTATTACCCATATTATGCAGTTATTATCGCTACTACTATAATAATTATAGTCATTCCTACCAATATTATCAATATGAAGTGCATTATTACCCATATTATGCAGTTATAATCGCTAGAACTATAATAACTATACTTATTGCTGTTACTACTATCAATATAACAGGCATTATTACCCATATTATGCAGTTATTATCGCTAGAACTACAATAATAATACTTATTACTTTTATTATTATCAATATAACATACATTATTACCCATATTATACTGTTATTATCGCTAGAACTATAATAATTATATTTATTACTCCCAATATTATCAATATAACATGCATTATTACCCATATTATGCAGTTGTTATCGCTAGAACTATAATAATTATACTTATTGCTGTTATTATTATCAATATAATATGCAATATTAGCCATATTATGCAGTTATTATCGCTAGAACTATAATAATTACACGTATGACTCCCAACATTATCAATACAACATGCTTTATGACCCACACTATACAGTCATTATCGCTAGAGCTATAATAATTATACTTCCTACTCCCAATGTTGTCAATGTAATATGCATTATTACCCATATTATACAGTATTTATCGTTAGAACTATAATAATTATACTCATTACTCCCAATATTATCAATATACCATGCATTATTACCCATATTATGCAGTTATTATCGCTAGAACTATAATAATTATACTTATTGCTGTTACTATTATCAATATAACAGGCATCATTACCCATATTATGCAGTCATTATCGCTAGAGCTATAATAGTTACACATATTACTCCCAATATTATCAATATAACATGAATTATGACCCATATTATACAGTTATTATCGCTAGAACTGTAATAATTATACTTATTACTTTTATTATTATCAATATAACATACATTATTACCCATATTATACTGTTATTATCGCTAGAACTATAATAATTATATTTATTACTCCCAATATTATCAATATAACAGGCATTATTACCCATATTATGCAGTTATAATCGCTAGAGCTATAATGGTTACACATATTACTCCCAATATTATCAATATAACATGCATTATTAACCATATTATACTGTTATTATCGCTAGAGCTATAATAATTGCACTTATTACTCCCAATATTATCAATATAATATGCATTATTACCCATATTATACAGTTAGTATCGCTAGAACTATAATAATTATACCTATTACTTTTATTATAATCAATATAACATGCATTATTACCCATATTATGCAGTTATTATCGCTAGAACTATAATAACTATACTTATTGCTGTTACTATTATCAATATAACAGGCATTATTACCCATATTATGCAGTTATTATCGCTAGAGCTATAATAGTTACACATATTACGACCAATATTATCAATATGACATGCATTATGACCCATATTATACAGTTATTATCGCTAGAACTGTAATAATTATACTTATTACTTTTATTATTATCAATATAACAGGCATCATTACCCATATTATACTGTTATTATCGCTAGAACTATAATAATTATACTTATTACTCCCAATATTATCAATATAACATGCATTATGACCCATATTATACAGTTATTATCGCTAGAACTGTAATAATTATTCTAACCACTTTTACTATTATCAATATAAGATGCACTATTTCTCGTATTATGCAGTTATCATCGCTAGAACTACAATAATATACTTATTACTTTTATTATTATCAATATAACAGGCATCATTGCCCATATTATACTGTTATTATCGCTAGAACTATATTAATTATACTTATTACTCCCAATATTATCAATATAACATGCATTATGACCCATATTATACAGTTATTATCGCTAGAACTGTAATAATTATATTTACCACTTTTACTATTATCAATATAAGATGCACTATTACCCGTATTATGCAGTTATCATCGCTAGAACTATAATAATTGTAGTCATTACCACCAATATTATCAATATAACATGCATGATTACCCATATTATACAGTTATTATCGTTAGAACTATAATAATTATACTTATTACTCCCAATATTATCAATATAACGTGCATTATTACCCATATTATGCAGTTGTTATCGCTAGAACTATAATAATTATACTTATTGCTGTTATTATTATCAATAAAACATGGATTATTAGCCATATTATGCAGTTGTTATCGCTAGAACTGTAATAATTATACTTATTGCTGTTATTATTATCAATATAACATGCATTATTAGCCATATTATGCAGTTATTATCGCTAGAACTATAATAACTATACTTATTGCTGTTACTATTATCAATATAACAGGCATTATTACCCATATTATGCAGTTATTATCGCTAGAGCTATAATGGTTACACATATTACGACCAATATTATCAATATGACATGCATTATGACCCATATTATACAGTTATTATCGCTAGAACTGTAATAATTATACTAACCACTTTTACTATTATCAATATAAGATGCACTATTACCCGTATTATGCAGTTATCATGGCTAGAACTATAATAATTATAGTCATTACCACCAATATTATCAATATAACATGCATGATTACCCATATTATACAGTTATTATCGTTAGAACTATAATAATTATACTTATTACTCCCAATATTATCAATATAACATGCATTATTACCCATATTATGCAGTTGTTATCGCTAGACTATAATAATTATACTTATTGCTGTTATTATTATCAATATAACATGCAATATTAGCCATATTATGCAGTTATTATCGCTAGAACTATAATAATTATACTTATTACTTTTATTATAATCAATATAACATGCATTATTACCCATATTATGTAGTTATTATCGCTAGAACTGTAATAATTATACTTATTACTTTTATTATTATCAATATAACATGCATTATTACCCATATTATGCAGTTATTATCGCTACTACTATAATAATTATAGTCATTCCTACCAATATTATCAATATAAAGTGCATTATTACCCATATTATGCAGTTATTATCGCTACTACTATAATAATTATAGTCATTCCTACCAATATTATCAATATGAAGTGCATTATTACCCATATTATGCAGTTATAATCGCTAGAACTATAATAACTATACTTATTGCTGTTACTACTATCAATATAACAGGCATTATTACCCATATTATGCAGTTATTATCGCTAGAACTACAATAATAATACTTATTACTTTTATTATTATCAATATAACATACATTATTACCCATATTATACTGTTATTATCGCTAGAACTATAATAATTATATTTATTACTCCCAATATTATCAATATAACATGCATTATTACCCATATTATGCAGTTGTTATCGCTAGAACTATAATAATTATACTTATTGCTGTTATTATTATCAATATAATATGCAATATTAGCCATATTATGCAGTTATTATCGCTAGAACTATAATAATTACACGTATGACTCCCAACATTATCAATACAACATGCTTTATGACCCACACTATACAGTCATTATCGCTAGAGCTATAATAATTATACTTCCTACTCCCAATGTTGTCAATGTAATATGCATTATTACCCATATTATACAGTATTTATCGTTAGAACTATAATAATTATACTCATTACTCCCAATATTATCAATATACCATGCATTATTACCCATATTATGCAGTTATTATCGCTAGAACTATAATAATTATACTTATTGCTGTTACTATTATCAATATAACAGGCATCATTACCCATATTATGCAGTCATTATCGCTAGAGCTATAATAGTTACACATATTACTCCCAATATTATCAATATAACATGAATTATGACCCATATTATACAGTTATTATCGCTAGAACTGTAATAATTATACTTATTACTTTTATTATTATCAATATAACATACATTATTACCCATATTATACTGTTATTATCGCTAGAACTATAATAATTATATTTATTACTCCCAATATTATCAATATAACATGCATTATTACCCATATTATGCAGTTGTTATCGCTAGAACTATAATAATTATACTTATTGCTGTTACTATTATCAATATAACAGGCATTATTACCCATATTATGCGGTTATTATCGCTAGAGCTATAATAGTTACACATATTACTCCCAATATTAGCAATATAACATGCATTATGACCCATATTATACAGTTATTATCGCTAGAACTGTAATAATTATACTTATTACTTTTATTATTATCAATATAACATGCATTATTACCCATATTATGCAGTTATTATCGCTACTACTGTAATAATTATAGTCATTCCTACCAATATTATCAATATAACATGCACTATTACCCATATTATGCAGTTATAATCGCTAGAACTATAATAACTATACTTATTGCTGTTACTATTATCAATATAACAGGCATTATTACCCATATTATGCAGTTATTATCGCTAGAACTACAATAATAATACTTATTACTTTTATTATTATCAATATAACATACATTATTACCCATATTATACTGTTATTATCGCTAGAACTATAATAATTATATTTATTACTCCCAATATTATCAATATAACATGCATTATTACCCATATTATGCAGTTGTTATCGCTAGAACTATAATAATTATACTAATTGCTGTTATTATTATCAATATAACATGCATTATTAGCCATATTATGCAGTTGTTATCGCTAGAACTATAATAATTATACTTATTACTTTTATTATTATCAATATAACATGTATTATTACCCATATTATACAGTTATTATCGGTAGAACAATAATAATTATACTTATTTCTCCCAATATTATCAATATAACATGCATTATTACCCATATTATACAGTTGTTATCGGTAGAACTATAATAATTATACTTATTACTCCCAATATTATCAATATACCATGCATTATTACCCATATTATGCAGTTATTATCGCTAGAACTATAATAATTATACTTATTACTGTTACTATTATCAATATAACAGGCATCATTACCCATATTATACTGTTATTATCGCTAGAACTATAATAATTATACTTATTACTCCCAATATTATCAATATAACATGCATTACTACCCATATTATGCAGTTGTTATCGCTAGAACTGTAATAATTATACTTATTACTTTTATTATTATCAATACAACATGCATTATTACCCATATTACGCAGTTATTATCGCTAGAACTATAATAATTATACTCATCGCTGTTACTATTATCAATATAACAGGCATTATTACCCATATTATGCAGTTATTATCGCTAGAGCTATAATAGTTACACATATTACTCCCAATATTATCAATATAACATGCATTATGACCCATATTATACAGTTATTATTGATAGAACTATAATAATTATACTTATTACTCCCAATATTATCAATATAACATGCATTATTACCCATATTATACAATTGTTATCGGTAGAACTATAATAATTATACTTATTACTCCCAATATTATCAATATAACATGCATTACTACCCATATTATGCAGCTGTTATCGCTAGAACTGTAATAATTATACTTATTACTTTTATTATTATCAATATAACATGCATTATTACCCATATTATACAGTTATTATCGCTAGAACTATAATAATTATACTTATTACTGCCAATATTATCAATACAACATGCATTATTACCCATATTATGTAGTTATTATCGCTAGAACTATAATAATTATACTAATTGCTGTTATTATTATCAACATAACATGCATTATTAGCCATATTATGCAGTTGTTATCGCTAGAACTATAATAATTATACTTATTACTGCCAATATTATCAATACAACATGCATTATTACCCATATTATGTAGTTATTATCGCTAGAACTATAATAATTATACTAATTGCTGTTATTATTATCAATATAACATGCATTATTAGGCATATTATGCAGTTGTTATCGCTAGAACTGTAATAATTATATTTACCACTTTTACTATTATCAATATAAGATGCACTATTACCCGTATCATGCAGTTATCATCGCTAGAACTATAATAATTGTAGTCATTACCACCAATATTATCAATATAACATGCATGATTACCCATATTATACAGTTATTATCGTTAGAACTATAATAATTATACTTATTACTCCCAATATTATCAATATAACGTGCATTATTACCCATATTATGCAGTTGTTATCGCTAGAACTATAATAATTATACTTATTGCTGTTATTATTGTCAATATAACATGCATTATTACCCATATTATGCAGTTGTTATCGCTAGAACTATAATAATTATACTTATTGCTGTTATTATTATCAATATAACAGGCATTATTACCCATATTATACAGTTATTATCGCTAGGACTATAATAATTATACTTATTACTCCCAATATTATCAATATAACATGCATTATGACCCATGTTATACAGTTATTATCGCTAGAACTGTAATAATTATATTTACCACTTTTACTATTATCAATATAAGATGCACTATTAACCGTATTATGCAGTTATCATCGCTAGAACTATAATAATTATAGTCATTACCACCAATATTATCAATATAACATGCATGATTACCCATATTATACAGTTATTATCGTTAGAACTATAATAATTATACTTATTACTCCCAATATTATCAATATAACATGCATTATTACCCACATTATGCAGTTGTTATCGCTAGAACTATAATAATTATACTTATTGCTGTTATTAGTATCAATATAACATGCAATATTAGCCATACTATGCAGTTATTATCGCTAGAACTATAATAATTATACTTATTACTTTTATTATTGTCAATATAACATGCATTATTACCCATATTATGCAGTTGTTATCGCTAGAACTATAATAATTATACTTATTGCTGTTATTATTATCAATATAACAGGCATTATTACCCATATTATACAGTCATTATCGCTAGAACTATAATAATTATACTTATTACTGCCAATATTATCAATACAACATGCATTATTACCCATATTATGTAGTTATTATCGCTAGAACTATAATAATTATTCTAATTGCTGTTATTATTATCAATATAACATGCATTATTAGCCATATTATGCAGTTATTATCGCTAGAACTATAATAACTATACTTATTGCTGTTACTATTATCAATATAACAGGCATTATTACCCATATTATGCAGTTATTATCGCTAGAGCTATAATAGTTACACATATTACTCCCAATATTATCAATATAACATGCATTATTACCCATATTATGCAGTTATTATCGCTAGAACTACAATAATAATACTTATAACTTTTATTATTATCAATATAACATACATTATTACCCATATTATACTGTTGTTATCGCTGGAACTATAATAATTATACTTATTACTTTTATTATTATCAATATAACATGCATTATTACCCATATTATACAGTTATTATCGGTAGAACAATAATAATTATACTTATTACTCCCAATATTATCAATATACCATGCATTATTACCCATATTATGCAGTTATTATCGCTAGAACTATAATAATTATACTTATTACTGTTACTATTATCAATATAACAGGCATCATTACCCATATTATACAGTTATTATCGTTAGAACTATAATAATTATACTTATTACTCCCAATATTATCAATATACCATGCATTATTACCCATATTATGCAGTTATTATCGCTAGAACTACAATAATAATACTTATCACTTTTATTATTATCAATATAACATGCATTATTACCCATATTATACTGTTATTATCGCTAGAACTATAATAATTATACTTATTACTCCCAATATTATCAATATACCATGCATTATTACCCATATTATGCAGTTATTATCGCTAGAACTATAATAATTATACTTATTACTGTTACTATTATCAATATAACATGCATTATTTCCCATATTATGCAGTTATTATCGCTAGAACTATAATAATTATACTTATTGCTGTTATTTTTATCAATATAACATGCATTATTACCCATATTATACAGTTACTATCGGTAGAGCTATAATAATTACACGTATGACTCCCAACATTATCAATACAACATGCTTTATGACCCACACTATACCGTCATTATCGCTAGAACTATAATAATTATACTTCCTACTCCCAATGTTGTCAATGTAATATGCATTATTACCCATATTATACAGTTATTATCGTTAGAACTATAATAATTATACTTATTACTCCCAATATTATCAATATACAATGCATTATTACCCATATTATGCAGTTGTTATCGCTAGAACTATAATAATTATACTTATTGCTGTTATTATTATCAATATAACATGCAATATTAGCCATATTATGCAGTTATTATCGCTAGAACTATAATAATTATATTTATTACTTTTATTATTGTCAATATAACATGCATTATTAGCCATATTATGCAGTTGTTATCGCTAGAACTGTAATAATTATATTTACCACTTTTACTATTATCAATATAAGATGCACTATTACCCATATTATACAGTTATTATCGCTAGAACTATAATAATTATACTTATTACTGCCAATATTATCAATACAACATGCATTATTACCCATATTATGTAGTTATCATCGCTAGAACTATAATAATTATACTAATTGCTGTTATTATTATCAATATAACATGCATTATTAGCCATATTATGCAGTTGTTATCGCTAGAACTGTAATAATTATATTTACCACTTTTACTATTATCAATATAAGATGCACTATTACCCGTATTATGCAGTTATCATCGCTAGAACTATAATAATTGTAGTCATTACCACCAATATTATCAATATAACATGCATGATTACCCATATTATACAGTTATTATCGTTAGAACTATAATAATTATACTTATTACTCCCAATATTATCAATATAACATGCATTATTACCCACATTATGCAGTTGTTATCGCTAGAACTATAATAATTATACTTATTGCTGTTATTAGTATCAATATAACATGCAATATTAGCCATACTATGCAGTTATTATCGCTAGAACTATAATAATTATACTTATTACTTTTATTATTGTCAATATAACATGCATTATTACCCATATTATGCAGTTGTTATCGCTAGAACTATAATAATTATACTTATTGCTGTTATTATTATCAATATAACAGGCATTATTACCCATATTATACAGTTATTATCGCTAGAACTATAATAATTATACTTATTACTGCCAATATTATCAATACAACATGCATTATTACCCACATTATGTAGTTATTATCGCTAGAACTATAATAATTATACTAATTGCTGTTATTATTATCAATAAAACATGCATTATTAGCCATATTATGCAGTTGTTATCGCTAGAACTATAATAATTATACTTATTACTTTGATTATTATCAATATAACAGGCATTATTACCCATATTATGCAGTTATTATCGCTAGAGCCATAATAGTTACACATATTACTCCCAATATTATCAATATAACATGCATTATGACCCATATTATACAGTTATTATCGCTAGAACTGTAATAATTATACTTATTACTCCCAATATTATCAATATAACATGCATTATTACCCATATTATGCAGTTGTTATCGCTAGAACTATAATAATTATACTTATTGCTGTTATTATTATCAATATAACATGCAATATTAGCCATACTATGCAGTTATTATCGCTAGAACTATAATAATTATACTTATTACTTTTATTATTGTCAATATAACATGCATTATTACCCATATTATGCAGTTGTTATCGCTAGAACTATAATAATTATACTTATTGCTGTTATTATTATCAATATAACATGCATTATTAGCCATATTATGCAGTTATTATCGCTAGAACTATAATAACTATACTTATTGCTGTTACTATTATCAATATAACAGGCATTATTACCCATATTATGCAGTTATTATCGCTAGAGCTATAATAGTTACACATATTACTCCCAATATTATCAATATAACATGCATTATTACCCATATTATGCAGTTATTATCGCTAGAACTACAATAATAATACTTATAACTTTTATTATTATCAATATAACATACATTATTACCCATATTATACTGTTGTTATCGCTGGAACTATAATAATTATACTTATTACTTTTATTATTATCAATGTAACATGCATTATTACCCATATTATACTGTTATTATCGCTAGAACTATAATAATTATACTTATTACTCCCAATATTATCAATATACCATGCATTATTACCCATATTATGCAGTTATTATCGCTAGAACTATAATAATTATACTTATTACTGTTACTATTATCAATATAACATGCATTATTACCCATAATATGCAGTTATTATCGCTAGAACTATAATAATTATACTTATTACTGCAAATATTATCAATACAACATGCATTATTACCCATATTATGTAGTTATTATCGCTAGAACTATAATAATTATACTAATTGCTGTTATTACTATCAATAAAACATGCATTATTAGCCATATTATGCAGTTGTTATCGCTAGAACTATAATAATTATACTTATTACTTTGATTATTATCAATATAACAGGCATTATTACCCATATTATGCAGTTATTATCGCTAGAGCCATAATAGTTACACATATTACTCCCAATATTATCAATATAACATGCATTATGACCCATATTATACAGTTATTATCGCTAGAACTGTAATAATTATACTTATTACTCCCAATATTATCAATATAACATGCATTATTACCCATATTATGCAGTTGTTATCGCTAGAACTATAATAATTATACTTATTGCTGTTATTATTATCAATATAACATGCAATATTAGCCATACTATGCAGTTATTATCGCTAGAACTATAATAATTATACTTATTACTTTTATTATTGTCAATATAACATGCATTATTACCCATATTATGCAGTTGTTATCGCTAGAACTATAATAATTATACTTATTGCTGTTATTATTATCAATATAACATGCATTATTAGCCATATTATGCAGTTATTATCGCTAGAACTATAATAACTATACTTATTGCTGTTACTATTATCTATATAACAGGCATTATTACCCATATTATGCAGTTATTATCGCTAGAGCTATAATAGTTACACATATTACTCCCAATATTATCAATATAACATGCATTATTACCCATATTATGCAGTTATTATCGCTAGAACTACAATAATAATACTTATAACTTTTATTATTATCAATATAACATACATTATTACCCATATTATACTGTTGTTATCGCTGGAACTATAATAATTATACTTATTACTTTTATTATTATCAATATAACATGCATTATTACCCATATTATGCAGTTGTTATCGCTAGAACTATAATAATTATACTTATTGCTGTTACTATTATCAATATAACAGGCATTATTACCCATATTATGCAGTTATAATCGCTAGAGCTATAATGGTTACACATATTACTCCCAATATTATCAATATAACATGCATTATTAACCATATTATACTGTTATTATCGCTAGAGCTATAATAATTGCACTTATTACTCCCAATATTATCAATATAATATGCATTATTACCCATATTATACAGTTAGTATCGCTAGAACTATAATAATTATACCTATTACTTTTATTATAATCAATATAACATGCATTATTACCCATATTATGCAGTTATTATCGCTAGAGCTATAATAGTTACACATATTACTCCCAATATTATCAATATAACATGCATTATTACCCATATTATGCAGTTATTATCGCTAGAACTACAATAATAATACTTATAACTTTTATTATTATCAATATAACATACATTATTACCCATATTATACTGTTGTTATCGCTGGAACTATAATAATTATACTTATTACTTTTATTATTATCAATGTAACATGCATTATTACCCATATTATACTGTTATTATCGCTAGAACTATAATAATTATACTTATTACTCCCAATATTATCAATATACCATGCATTATTACCCATATTATGCAGTTATTATCGCTAGAACTATAATAATTATACTTATTACTGTTACTATTATCAATATAACATGCATTATTACCCATAATATGCAGTTATTATCGCTAGAACTATAATAATTATACTTATTACTGCAAATATTATCAATACAACATGCATTATTACCCATATTATGTAGTTATTATCGCTAGAACTATAATAATTATACTAATTGCTGTTATTATTATCAATAAAACATGCATTATTAGCCATATTATGCAGTTGTTATCGCTAGAACTATAATAATTATACTTATTACTTTGATTATTATCAATATAACAGGCATTATTACCCATATTATGCAGTTATTATCGCTAGAGCCATAATAGTTACACATATTACTCCCAATATTATCAATATAACATGCATTATGACCCATATTATACAGTTATTATCGCTAGAACTGTAATAATTATACTTATTACTCCCAATATTATCAATATAACATGCATTATTACCCATATTATGCAGTTGTTATCGCTAGAACTATAATAATTATACTTATTGCTGTTATTATTATCAATATAACATGCAATATTAGCCATACTATGCAGTTATTATCGCTAGAACTATAATAATTATACTTATTACTTTTATTATTGTCAATATAACATGCATTATTACCCATATTATGCAGTTGTTATCGCTAGAACTATAATAATTATACTTATTGCTGTTATTATTATCAATATAACATGCATTATTAGCCATATTATGCAGTTATTATCGCTAGAACTATAATAACTATACTTATTGCTGTTACTATTATCTATATAACAGGCATTATTACCCATATTATGCAGTTATTATCGCTAGAGCTATAATAGTTACACATATTACTCCCAATATTATCAATATAACATGCATTATTACCCATATTATGCAGTTATTATCGCTAGAACTACAATAATAATACTTATAACTTTTATTATTATCAATATAACATACATTATTACCCATATTATACTGTTGTTATCGCTGGAACTATAATAATTATACTTATTACTTTTATTATTATCAATATAACATGCATTATTACCCATATTATGCAGTTGTTATCGCTAGAACTATAATAATTATACTTATTGCTGTTATTATTATCAATATAACATGCATTATTAGCCATATTATGCAGTTATTATCGCTAGAACTATAATAACTATACTTATTGCTGTTACTATTATCTATATAACAGGCATTATTACCCATATTATGCAGTTATTATCGCTAGAGCTATAATAGTTACACATATTACTCCCAATATTATCAATATAACATGCATTATTACCCATATTATACAGTTATTATCGCTAGAACTGTAATAATTATACTTATTACTTTTATTATTATCAATATAACAGGCATCATTACCCATATTATACTGTTATTATCGCTAGAACTATAATAATTATACTTATTACTCCCAATATTATCAATATAACATGCATTATGACCCATATTATACAGTTATTATCGCTAGAACTGTAATAATTATACTAACCACTTTTACTATTATCAATATAAGATGCACTATTTCTCGTATTATGCAGTTATCATCGCTAGAACTACAATAATATACTTATTACTTTTATTATTATCAATATAACAGGCATCATTGCCCATATTATACTGTTATTATCGCTAGAACTATATTAATTATACTTATTACTCCCAATATTATCAATATAACATGCATTATGACCCATATTATACAGTTATTATCGCTAGAACTGTAATAATTATATTTACCACTTTTACTATTATCAATATAAGATGCACTATTACCCGTATTATGCAGTTATCATCGCTAGAACTATAATAATTGTAGTCATTACCACCAATATTATCAATATAACATGCATGATTACCCATATTATACAGTTATTATCGTTAGAACTATAATAATTATACTTATTACTCCCAATATTATCAATATAACGTGCATTATTACCCATATTATGCAGTTGTTATCGCTAGAACTATAATAATTATACTTATTGCTGTTATTATTATCAATAAAACATGGATTATTAGCCATATTATGCAGTTGTTATCGCTAGAACTGTAATAATTATACTTATTGCTGTTATTAATATCAATATAACATGCATTATTAGCCATATTATGCAGTTATTATCGCTAGAACTATAATAACTATACTTATTGCTGTTACTATTATCAATATAACAGGCATTATTACCCATATTATGCAGTTATTATCGCTAGAGCTATAATGGTTACACATATTACGACCAATATTATCAATATGACATGCATTATGACCCATATTATACAGTTATTATCGCTAGAACTGTAATAATTATACTAACCACTTTTACTATTATCAATATAAGATGCACTATTACCCGTATTATGCAGTTATCATGGCTAGAACTATAATAATTATAGTCATTACCACCAATATTATCAATATAACATGCATGATTACCCATATTATACAGTTATTATCGTTAGAACTATAATAATTATACTTATTACTCCCAATATTATCAATATAACATGCATTATTACCCATATTATGCAGTTGTTATCGCTAGACTATAATAATTATACTTATTGCTGTTATTATTATCAATATAACATGCAATATTAGCCATATTATGCAGTTATTATCGCTAGAACTATAATAATTATACTTATTACTTTTATTATAATCAATATAACATGCATTATTACCCATATTATGTAGTTATTATCGCTAGAACTGTAATAATTATACTTATTACTTTTATTATTATCAATATAACATGCATTATTACCCATATTATGCAGTTATTATCGCTACTACTATAATAATTATAGTCATTCCTACCAATATTATCAATATAAAGTGCATTATTACCCATATTATGCAGTTATTATCGCTACTACT
The DNA here is from genome assembly GCA_963576845.1 of Megachile leachella. Taxonomy (NCBI): domain Eukaryota; kingdom Metazoa; phylum Arthropoda; class Insecta; order Hymenoptera; family Megachilidae; genus Megachile; species Megachile leachella. The sequence continues at coordinate 2,227,061 of OY756255.1, read as the reverse complement.
ATAATAATTATAGTCATTCCTACCAATATTATCAATATGAAGTGCATTATTACCCATATTATGCAGTTATAATCGCTAGAACTATAATAACTATACTTATTGCTGTTACTACTATCAATATAACAGGCATTATTACCCATATTATGCAGTTATTATCGCTAGAACTACAATAATAATACTTATTACTTTTATTATTATCAATATAACATACATTATTACCCATATTATACTGTTATTATCGCTAGAACTATAATAATTATATTTATTACTCCCAATATTATCAATATAACATGCATTATTACCCATATTATGCAGTTGTTATCGCTAGAACTATAATAATTATACTTATTGCTGTTATTATTATCAATATAATATGCAATATTAGCCATATTATGCAGTTATTATCGCTAGAACTATAATAATTACACGTATGACTCCCAACATTATCAATACAACATGCTTTATGACCCACACTATACAGTCATTATCGCTAGAGCTATAATAATTATACTTCCTACTCCCAATGTTGTCAATGTAATATGCATTATTACCCATATTATACAGTATTTATCGTTAGAACTATAATAATTATACTCATTACTCCCAATATTATCAATATACCATGCATTATTACCCATATTATGCAGTTATTATCGCTAGAACTATAATAATTATACTTATTGCTGTTACTATTATCAATATAACAGGCATCATTACCCATATTATGCAGTTATTATCGCTAGAGCTATAATAGTTACACATATTACTCCCAATATTATCAATATAACATGAATTATGACCCATATTATACAGTTATTATCGCTAGAACTGTAATAATTATACTTATTACTTTTATTATTATCAATATAACATACATTATTACCCATATTATACTGTTATTATCGCTAGAACTATAATAATTATATTTATTACTCCCAATATTATCAATATAACATGCATTATTACCCATATTATGCAGTTGTTATCGCTAGAACTATAATAATTATACTTATTGCTGTTACTATTATCAATATAACAGGCATTATTACCCATATTATGCGGTTATTATCGCTAGAGCTATAATAGTTACACATATTACTCCCAATATTAGCAATATAACATGCATTATGACCCATATTATACAGTTATTATCGCTAGAACTGTAATAATTATACTTATTACTTTTATTATTATCAATATAACATGCATTATTACCCATATTATGCAGTTATTATCGCTACTACTGTAATAATTATAGTCATTCCTACCAATATTATCAATATAACATGCACTATTACCCATATTATGCAGTTATAATCGCTAGAACTATAATAACTATACTTATTGCTGTTACTATTATCAATATAACAGGCATTATTACCCATATTATGCAGTTATTATCGCTAGAACTACAATAATAATACTTATTACTTTTATTATTATCAATATAACATACATTATTACCCATATTATACTGTTATTATCGCTAGAACTATAATAATTATATTTATTACTCCCAATATTATCAATATAACATGCATTATTACCCATATTATGCAGTTGTTATCGCTAGAACTATAATAATTATACTAATTGCTGTTATTATTATCAATATAACATGCATTATTAGCCATATTATGCAGTTGTTATCGCTAGAACTATAATAATTATACTTATTACTTTTATTATTATCAATATAACATGTATTATTACCCATATTATACAGTTATTATCGGTAGAACAATAATAATTATACTTATTTCTCCCAATATTATCAATATAACATGCATTATTACCCATATTATACAGTTGTTATCGGTAGAACTATAATAATTATACTTATTACTCCCAATATTATCAATATACCATGCATTATTACCCATATTATGCAGTTATTATCGCTAGAACTATAATAATTATACTTATTACTGTTACTATTATCAATATAACAGGCATCATTACCCATATTATACTGTTATTATCGCTAGAACTATAATAATTATACTTATTACTCCCAATATTATCAATATAACATGCATTACTACCCATATTATGCAGTTGTTATCGCTAGAACTGTAATAATTATACTTATTACTTTTATTATTATCAATACAACATGCATTATTACCCATATTACGCAGTTATTATCGCTAGAACTATAATAATTATACTCATCGCTGTTACTATTATCAATATAACAGGCATTATTACCCATATTATGCAGTTATTATCGCTAGAGCTATAATAGTTACACATATTACTCCCAATATTATCAATATAACATGCATTATGACCCATATTATACAGTTATTATTGATAGAACTATAATAATTATACTTATTACTCCCAATATTATCAATATAACATGCATTATTACCCATATTATACAATTGTTATCGGTAGAACTATAATAATTATACTTATTACTCCCAATATTATCAATATAACATGCATTACTACCCATATTATGCAGTTGTTATCGCTAGAACTGTAATAATTATACTTATTACTTTTATTATTATCAATATAACATGCATTATTACCCATATTATACAGTTATTATCGCTAGAACTATAATAATTATACTTATTACTGCCAATATTATCAATACAACATGCATTATTACCCATATTATGTAGTTATTATCGCTAGAACTATAATAATTATACTAATTGCTGTTATTATTATCAACATAACATGCATTATTAGCCATATTATGCAGTTGTTATCGCTAGAGCTATAATAATTATACTTATTACTGCCAATATTATCAATACAACATGCATTATTACCCATATTATGTAGTTATTATCGCTAGAACTATAATAATTATACTAATTGCTGTTATTATTATCAATATAACATGCATTATTAGGCATATTATGCAGTTGTTATCGCTAGAACTGTAATAATTATATTTACCACTTTTACTATTATCAATATAAGATGCACTATTACCCGTATCATGCAGTTATCATCGCTAGAATTATAATAATTGTAGTCATTACCACCAATATTATCAATATAACATGCATGATTACCCATATTATACAGTTATTATCGTTAGAACTATAATAATTATACTTATTACTCCCAATATTATCAATATAACGTGCATTATTACCCATATTATGCAGTTGTTATCGCTAGAACTATAATAATTATACTTATTGCTGTTATTATTGTCAATATAACATGCATTATTACCCATATTATGCAGTTGTTATCGCTAGAACTATAATAATTATACTTATTGCTGTTATTATTATCAATATAACAGGCATTATTACCCATATTATACAGTTATTATCGCTAGGACTATAATAATTATACTTATTACTCCCAATATTATCAATATAACATGCATTATGACCCATGTTATACAGTTATTATCGCTAGAACTGTAATAATTATATTTACCACTTTTACTATTATCAATATAAGATGCACTATTAACCGTATTATGCAGTTATCATCGCTAGAACTATAATAATTATAGTCATTACCACCAATATTATCAATATAACATGCATGATTACCCATATTATACAGTTATTATCGTTAGAACTATAATAATTATACTTATTACTCCCAATATTATCAATATAACATGCATTATTACCCACATTATGCAGTTGTTATCGCTAGAACTATAATAATTATACTTATTGCTGTTATTAGTATCAATATAACATGCAATATTAGCCATACTATGCAGTTATTATCGCTAGAACTATAATAATTATACTTATTACTTTTATTATTGTCAATATAACATGCATTATTACCCATATTATGCAGTTGTTATCGCTAGAACTATAATAATTATACTTATTGCTGTTATTATTATCAATATAACAGGCATTATTACCCATATTATACAGTCATTATCGCTAGAACTATAATAATTATACTTATTACTGCCAATATTATCAATACAACATGCATTATTACCCATATTATGTAGTTATTATCGCTAGAACTATAATAATTATTCTAATTGCTGTTATTATTATCAATATAACATGCATTATTAGCCATATTATGCAGTTATTATCGCTAGAACTATAATAACTATACTTATTGCTGTTACTATTATCAATATAACAGGCATTATTACCCATATTATGCAGTTATTATCGCTAGAGCTATAATAGTTACACATATTACTCCCAATATTATCAATATAACATGCATTATTACCCATATTATGCAGTTATTATCGCTAGAACTACAATAATAATACTTATAACTTTTATTATTATCAATATAACATACATTATTACCCATATTATACTGTTGTTATCGCTGGAACTATAATAATTATACTTATTACTTTTATTATTATCAATATAACATGCATTATTACCCATATTATACAGTTATTATCGGTAGAACAATAATAATTATACTTATTACTCCCAATATTATCAATATACCATGCATTATTACCCATATTATGCAGTTATTATCGCTAGAACTATAATAATTATACTTATTACTGTTACTATTATCAATATAACAGGCATCATTACCCATATTATACAGTTATTATCGTTAGAACTATAATAATTATACTTATTACTCCCAATATTATCAATATACCATGCATTATTACCCATATTATGCAGTTATTATCGCTAGAACTACAATAATAATACTTATCACTTTTATTATTATCAATATAACATGCATTATTACCCATATTATACTGTTATTATCGCTAGAACTATAATAATTATACTTATTACTCCCAATATTATCAATATACCATGCATTATTACCCATATTATGCAGTTATTATCGCTAGAACTATAATAATTATACTTATTACTGTTACTATTATCAATATAACATGCATTATTTCCCATATTATGCAGTTATTATCGCTAGAACTATAATAATTATACTTATTGCTGTTATTTTTATCAATATAACATGCATTATTACCCATATTATACAGTTACTATCGGTAGAGCTATAATAATTACACGTATGACTCCCAACATTATCAATACAACATGCTTTATGACCCACACTATACCGTCATTATCGCTAGAACTATAATAATTATACTTCCTACTCCCAATGTTGTCAATGTAATATGCATTATTACCCATATTATACAGTTATTATCGTTAGAACTATAATAATTATACTTATTACTCCCAATATTATCAATATACAATGCATTATTACCCATATTATGCAGTTGTTATCGCTAGAACTATAATAATTATACTTATTGCTGTTATTATTATCAATATAACATGCAATATTAGCCATATTATGCAGTTATTATCGCTAGAACTATAATAATTATACTTATTACTTTTATTATTGTCAATATAACATGCATTATTAGCCATATTATGCAGTTGTTATCGCTAGAACTGTAATAATTATATTTACCACTTTTACTATTATCAATATAAGATGCACTATTACCCATATTATACAGTTATTATCGCTAGAACTATAATAATTATACTTATTACTGCCAATATTATCAATACAACATGCATTATTACCCATATTATGTAGTTATCATCGCTAGAACTATAATAATTATACTAATTGCTGTTATTATTATCAATATAACATGCATTATTAGCCATATTATGCAGTTGTTATCGCTAGAACTGTAATAATTATATTTACCACTTTTACTATTATCAATATAAGATGCACTATTACCCGTATTATGCAGTTATCATCGCTAGAACTATAATAATTGTAGTCATTACCACCAATATTATCAATATAACATGCATGATTACCCATATTATACAGTTATTATCGTTAGAACTATAATAATTATACTTATTACTCCCAATATTATCAATATAACATGCATTATTACCCACATTATGCAGTTGTTATCGCTAGAACTATAATAATTATACTTATTGCTGTTATTAGTATCAATATAACATGCAATATTAGCCATACTATGCAGTTATTATCGCTAGAACTATAATAATTATACTTATTACTTTTATTATTGTCAATATAACATGCATTATTACCCATATTATGCAGTTGTTATCGCTAGAACTATAATAATTATACTTATTGCTGTTATTATTATCAATATAACAGGCATTATTACCCATATTATACAGTTATTATCGCTAGAACTATAATAATTATACTTATTACTGCCAATATTATCAATACAACATGCATTATTACCCACATTATGTAGTTATTATCGCTAGAACTATAATAATTATACTAATTGCTGTTATTATTATCAATAAAACATGCATTATTAGCCATATTATGCAGTTGTTATCGCTAGAACTATAATAATTATACTTATTACTTTGATTATTATCAATATAACAGGCATTATTACCCATATTATGCAGTTATTATCGCTAGAGCCATAATAGTTACACATATTACTCCCAATATTATCAATATAACATGCATTATGACCCATATTATACAGTTATTATCGCTAGAACTGTAATAATTATACTTATTACTCCCAATATTATCAATATAACATGCATTATTACCCATATTATGCAGTTGTTATCGCTAGAACTATAATAATTATACTTATTGCTGTTATTATTATCAATATAACATGCAATATTAGCCATACTATGCAGTTATTATCGCTAGAACTATAATAATTATACTTATTACTTTTATTATTGTCAATATAACATGCATTATTACCCATATTATGCAGTTGTTATCGCTAGAACTATAATAATTATACTTATTGCTGTTATTATTATCAATATAACATGCATTATTAGCCATATTATGCAGTTATTATCGCTAGAACTATAATAACTATACTTATTGCTGTTACTATTATCAATATAACAGGCATTATTACCCATATTATGCAGTTATTATCGCTAGAGCTATAATAGTTACACATATTACTCCCAATATTATCAATATAACATGCATTTTTACCCATATTATGCAGTTATTATCGCTAGAACTACAATAATAATACTTATAACTTTTATTATTATCAATATAACATACATTATTACCCATATTATACTGTTGTTATCGCTGGAACTATAATAATTATACTTATTACTTTTATTATTATCAATGTAACATGCATTATTACCCATATTATACTGTTATTATCGCTAGAACTATAATAATTATACTTATTACTCCCAATATTATCAATATACCATGCATTATTACCCATATTATGCAGTTATTATCGCTAGAACTATAATAATTATACTTATTACTGTTACTATTATCAATATAACATGCATTATTACCCATAATATGCAGTTATTATCGCTAGAACTATAATAATTATACTTATTACTGCAAATATTATCAATACAACATGCATTATTACCCATATTATGTAGTTATTATCGCTAGAACTATAATAATTATACTAATTGCTGTTATTATTATCAATAAAACATGCATTATTAGCCATATTATGCAGTTGTTATCGCTAGAACTATAATAATTATACTTATTACTTTGATTATTATCAATATAACAGGCATTATTACCCATATTATGCAGTTATTATCGCTAGAGCCATAATAGTTACACATATTACTCCCAATATTATCAATATAACATGCATTATGACCCATATTATACAGTTATTATCGCTAGAACTGTAATAATTATACTTATTACTCCCAATATTATCAATATAACATGCATTATTACCCATATTATGCAGTTGTTATCGCTAGAACTATAATAATTATACTTATTGCTGTTATTATTATCAATATAACATGCAATATTAGCCATACTATGCAGTTATTATCGCTAGAACTATAATAATTATACTTATTACTTTTATTATTGTCAATATAACATGCATTATTACCCATATTATGCAGTTGTTATCGCTAGAACTATAATAATTATACTTATTGCTGTTATTATTATCAATATAACATGCATTATTAGCCATATTATGCAGTTATTATCGCTAGAACTATAATAACTATACTTATTGCTGTTACTATTATCTATATAACAGGCATTATTACCCATATTATGCAGTTATTATCGCTAGAGCTATAATAGTTACACATATTACTCCCAATATTATCAATATAACATGCATTATTACCCATATTATGCAGTTATTATCGCTAGAACTACAATAATAATACTTATAACTTTTATTATTATCAATATAACATACATTATTACCCATATTATACTGTTGTTATCGCTGGAACTATAATAATTATACTTATTACTTTTATTATTATCAATATAACATGCATTATTACCCATATTATACAGTTATTATCGTTAGAACTATAATAATTATACTTATTACTCCCAATATTATCAATATACCATGCATTATTACCCATATTATGCAGTTGTTATCGCTAGAACTATAATAATTATACTTATTGCTGTTATTATTATCAATATAACATGCAATATTAGCCATACTATGCAGTTATTATCGCTAGAACTATAATAATTATACTTATTACTTTTATTATTGTCAATATAACATGCATTATTACCCATATTATGCAGTTGTTATCGCTAGAACTATAATAATTATACATATTGCTGTTATTATTATCAATATAACATGCATTATTAGCCATATTATGCAGTTGTTATCGCTAGAACTATAATAACTATACTTATTGCTGTTACTATTATCTATATAACAGGCATTATTACCCATATTATGCAGTTATTATCGCTAGAGCTATAATAGTTACACATATTACTCCCAATATTATCAATATAACATGCATTATTACCCATATTATGCAGTTATTATCGCTAGAACTACAATAATAATACTTATAACTTTTATTATTATCAATATAACATACATTATTACCCATATTATACTGTTGTTATCGCTGGAACTATAATAATTATACTTATTACTTTTATTATTATCAATATAACATGCATTATTACCCATATTATACAGTTATTATCGTTAGAACTATAATAATTATACTTATTACTCCCAATATTATCAATATACCATGCATTATTACCCATATTATGCAGTTATTATCGCTAGAACTACAATAATAATACTTATCACTTTTATTATTATCAATGTAACATGCATTATTACCCATATTATACTGTTATTATCGCTAGAACTATAATAATTATACTTATTACTCCCAATATTATCAATATACCATGCATTATTACCCATATTATGCAGTTATTATCGCTAGAACTATAATAATTATACTTATTACTGTTACTATTATCAATATAACATGCATTATTACCCATATTATGCAGTTATTATCGCTAGAACTATAATAATTATACTTATTGCTGTTATTTTTATCAATATAACATGCATTATTACCCATATTATACAGTTATTATCGGTAGAGCTATAATAATTACACGTATGACTCCCAACATTATCAATACAACATGCTTTATGACCCACACTATACCGTCATTATCGCTAGAACTATAATAATTATACTTCCTACTCCCAATGTTGTCAATGTAATATGCATTATTACCCATATTATACAGTTATTATCGTTAGAACTATAAAAATTATACTTATTACTCCCAATATTATCAATATACCATGCATTATTACCCATATTATGCAGTTATTATCGCTAGAACTACAATAATAATACTTATCACTTTTATTATTATCAATGTAACATGCATTATTACCCATATTATACTGTTATTATCGCTAGAACTATAATAATTATACTTATTACTCCCAATATTATCAATATACCATGCATTATTACCCATATTATGCAGTTATTATCGCTAGAACTATAATAATTATACTTATTACTGTTACTATTATCAATATAACATGCATTATTACCCATATTATGCAGTTATTATCGCTAGAACTATAATAATTATACTTATTGCTGTTATTTTTATCAATATAACATGCATTATTACCCATATTATACAGTTATTATCGGTAGAGCTATAATAATTACACGTATGACTCCCAACATTATCAATACAACATGCTTTATGACCCACACTATACCGTCATTATCGCTAGAACTATAATAATTATACTTCCTACTCCCAATGTTGTCAATGTAATATGCATTATTACCCATATTATACAGTTATTATCGTTAGAACTATAAAAATTATACTTATTACTCCCAATATTATCAATATACCATGCATTATTACCCATATTATGCAGTTGTTATCGCTAGAACTATAATAATTATACTTATTGCTGTTATTATTATCAATATAACATGCAATATTAGCCATATTATGCAGTTATTATCGCTAGAACTATAATAATTATACTTATTACTTTCATTATTGTCAATATAGCATGCATTATTACCCATATTATGCAGTTGTTATCGCTAGAACTATAATAATTATACTTATTACTGCCAATATTATCAATACAACATGCATTATTACCCATATTATGTAGTTATCATCGCTAGAACTATAATAATTATACTAATTGCTGTTATTATTATCAATATAACATGCATTATTAGCCATATTATGCAGTTGTTATCGCTAGAACTGTAATAATTATATTTACCACTTTTACTATTATCAATATAAGATGCACTATAACCCGTATTATGCAGTTATCATCGCTAGAACTATAATAATTATACTTATTACTTTGATTATTATCAATATAACAGGCATTATTACCCATATTATGCAGTTATTATCGCTACTACTATAATAATTATAGTCATTACTACCAATATTATCAATATAACATGCATTATTACCCATATTATACAGTTATTATCGCTAGAACTGTAATAATTATATTTACCACTTTTACTATTATCAATATAAGATGCACTATTACCCGTATTATGCAGTTATCATCGCTAGAACTATAATAATTATAGTCATTACCACCAATATTATCAATATAACATGCATGATTACCCATATTATACAGTTATTATCGTTAGAACTATAATAATTATACTTATTACTCCCAATATAATCAATATAACATGCATTATTACCCACATTATGCAGTTGTTATCGCTAGAACTATAATAATTATACTTATTGCTGTTATTATTATCAATATAACATGCAATATTAGCCATACTATGCAGTTATTATCGCTAGAACTATAATAATTATACTTATTACTTTTATTATTGTCAATATAACATGCATTATTACCCATATTATGCAGTTGTTATCGCTCGAACTATAATAATTATACTTATTGCTGTTATTATTATCAATATAACAGGCATTATTACCCATATTATACAGTTATTATCGGTAGAGCTGTAATAATTACACGTATGACTCTCAATATTATCAATACAACATGCTTTATGACCCACACTATACAGTCATTATCACTAGAACTATAATAATTATACTTCTTACTCCCAATGTTGTCAATGTAATATGCATTATTACCCATATTATACAGTTATTATCGTTAGAACTATAATAATTATACTTATTACTCCCAATATTATCAATATAACAGGCATTATTACCCATATTATGCAGTTATTATCGCTAGAGCTATAATAGTTACACATATTACTCCCAATATTATCAATATAACATGCATTATGACCCATATTATACAGTTATTATCGCTAGAACTATAATAACTATACTTAATGCTGTTACTATTATCAATATAACAGGCATTATTACCCATATTATGCAGTTATTATCGCTAGAACTACAATAATAATACCTATTACTTTTATTATTATCAATATAACATACATTATTACCCATATTAGACTGTTATTATCGCTAGAACTATAATAATTATATTTATTACTCCCAATATTATCAATATAACATGCATTATTACCCATATTATGCAGTTGTTATCGCTAGAACTATAATAATTATACTTATTGCTGTTACTATTATCAATATAACAGGCATTATTACCCATATTATGCAGTTATAATCGCTAGAGCTATAATGGTTACACATATTACTCCCAATATTATCAATATAACATGCATTATTAACCATATTATACTGTTATTATCGCTAGAGCTATAATAATTGCACTTATTACTCCCAATATTATCAATATAATATGCATTATTACCCATATTATACAGTTAGTATCGCTAGAACTATAATAATTATACCTATTACTTTTATTATAATCAATATAACATGCATTATTACCCATATTATGCAGTTATTATCGCTAGAACTATAATAACTATACTTATTGCTGTTACTATTATCAATATAACAGGCATTATTACCCATATTATGCAGTTATTATCGCTAGAGCTATAATAGTTACACATACTACGACCAATATTATCAATATGACATGCATTATGACCCATATTATACAGTTATTATCGCTAGAACTGTAATAATTATACTTATTACTTTTATTATTATCAATATAACAGGCATCATTACCCATATTATACTGTTATTATCGCTAGAACTATAATAATTATACTTATTACTCCCAATATTATCAATATAACATGCATTATGACCCATATTATACAGTTATTATCGCTAGAACTGTAATAATTATACTAACCACTTTTACTATTATCAATATAAGATGCACTATTTCTCGTATTATGCAGTTATGATCGCTAGAACTACAATAATAATACTTATTACTTTTATTATTATCAATATAACAGGCATCATTGCCCATATTATACTGTTATTATCGCTAGAACTATATTAATTATACTTATTACTCCCAATATTATCAATATAACATGCATTATGACCCATATTATACAGTTATTATCGCTAGAACTGTAATAATTATATTTACCACTTTTACTATTATCAATATAAGATGCACTATTACCCGTATTATGCAGTTATCATCGCTAGAACTATAATAATTGTAGTCATTACCACCAATATTATCAATATAACATGCATGATTACCCATATTCTACAGTTATTATCGTTAGAACTATAATAATTATACTTATTACTCCCAATATTATCAATATAACGTGCATTATTACCCATGTTATGCAGTTGTTATCGCTAGAACTATAATAATTATACTTATTGCTGTTATTATTATCAATAAAACATGGATTATTAGCCATATTATGCAGTTGTTATCGCTAGAACTATAATAATTATACTTATTACCTTGATTATTATCAATATAACAGGCATTATTACCCATATTATGCAGTTATTATCGCTACTACTATAATAATTATAGTCATTACTACCAATATTATCAATATAACATGCATTATTACCCATATTATGCAGTTGTTATCGCTAGAACTGTAATAATTATACTTATTACTTTTATTATTATCAATATAACATGCATCATTACCCATATTATGCAGTTATTATCGCTAGAACTATAATAATTATACTAATTGCTGTTATTTTTATCAATATAACATGCATTATTACCCATATTATACAGTTATTATCGGTAGAGCTGTAATAATTACACGTATGACTCTCTATATTATCAATACAACATGCTTTATGACCCACACTATACAGTCATTATCACTAGAACTATAATAATTATACTTCTTACTCCCAATGTTGTCAATGTAATATGCATTATTACCCATATTATGCAGTTATTATCGCTAGAACTATAATAATTATACTTATTGCTATTACTATTATCAATATAACAGGCATCATTACCCATATTATGCAGTTATTATCGCTAGAGCTATAATAGTTACACATATTACTCCCAATATTATCAATATAACATGCATTATGACCCATATTATACAGTTATTATCGCTAGAACTGTAATAATTATACTTATTACTTTTATTATTATCAATATAACATACATTATTACCCATATTATACTGTTATTATCGCTAGAACTATAATAATTATATTTATTACTCCCAATATTATCAATATAACATGCATTATTACCCATACTATGCGGTTATTATCGCTAGAGCTATAATAGTTACACATATTACTCCCAATATTAGCAATATAACATGCATTATGACCCATATTATACAGTTATTATCGCTAGAACTGTAATAATTATACTTATTACTTTTATTATTATCAATATAACATGCATTATTACCCATATTATGCAGTTATTATCGCTACTACTATAATAATTATAGTCATTCCTACCAATATTATCAATATAACATGCATTATTACCCATATTATGCAGTTATAATCGCTAGAACTATAATAACTATACTTATTGCTGTTACTATTATCAATATAACAGGCATTATTACCCATATTATGCAGTTATTATCGCTAGAACTACAATAATAATACTTATTACTTTTATTATTATCAATATAACATACATTATTACCCATATTATACTGTTATTATCGCTAGAACTATAATAATTATATTTATTACTCCCAATATTATCAATATAACATGCATTATTACCCATATTATGCAGTTGTTATCGCTAGAACTATAATAATTATACTTATTGCTGTTATTATTATCAATATAACATGCAATATTAGCCATACTATGCAGTTATTATCGCTAGAACTATAATAATTATACTTATTACTTTTATTATTGTCAATATAACATGCATTATTACCCATATTATGCAGTTGTTATCGCTAGAACTATAATAATTATACTTATTTCTGTTATTATTATCAATATAACAGGCATTATTACCCATATTATACAGTTATTATCGCTAGAACTATAATAATTATACTTATTACTGCCAATATTATCAATACGACATGCATTATTACCCATATTATGTAGTTATTATCGCTAGAACTATAATAATTAGACTAATTGCTGTTATTATTATCAATAAAACATGCATTATTAGCCATATTATGCAGTTGTTATCGCTAGAACTATAATAATTATACTTATTACTTTGATTATTATCAATATAACAGGCATTATTACCCATATTATGCAGTTATTATCGCTAGAACTACAATAATAATACTTATTACTTTTATTATTATCAATATAACATACATTATTACCCATATTATACTGTTATTATCGCTAGAGCTTTAATAATTGCACTTATTACTCCCAATATTATCAATATAATATGCATTATTACCCATATTATACAGTTAGTATCGCTAGAACTATAATAATTATACCTATTACTTTTATTATTATCAATATAACATGCATTATTACCCATATTATGCAGTTATTATCGCTAGAGCTATAATGGTTACACATATTACTCCCAATATTATCAATATAACATGCATTATTAACCATATTATACTGTTATTATCGCTAGAGCTATAATAATTGCACTTATTACTCCCAATATTATCAATATAATATGCATTATTACCCATATTATACAGTTAGTATCGCTAGAACTATAATAATTATACCTATTACTTTTATTATAATCAATATAACATGCATTATTACCCATATTATGCAGTTATTATCGCTAGAACTATAATAACTATACTTATTGCTGTTACTATTATCAATATAACAGGCATTATTACCCATATTATGCAGTTATTATCGCTAGAGCTATAATGGTTACACATATTACGACCAATATTATCAATATGACATGCATTATGACCCATATTATACAGTTATTATCGCTAGAACTGTAATAATTATACTAACCACTTTTACTATTATCAATATAAGATGCACTATTACCCGTATTATGCAGTTATCATGGCTAGAACTATAATAATTATAGTCATTACCACCAATATTATCAATATAACATGCATGATTACCCATATTATACAGTTATTATCGTTAGAACTATAATAATTATACTTATTACTCCCAATATTATCAATATAACATGCATTATTACCCATATTATGCAGTTGTTATCGCTAGACTATAATAATTATACTTATTGCTGTTATTATTATCAATATAACATGCAATATTAGCCATATTATGCAGTTATTATCGCTAGAACTATAATAATTATACTTATTACTTTTATTATAATCAATATAACATGCATTATTACCCATATTATGTAGTTATTATCGCTAGAACTGTAATAATTATACTTATTACTTTTATTATTATCAATATAACATGCATTATTACCCATATTATGCAGTTATTATCGCTACTACTATAATAATTATAGTCATTCCTACCAATATTATCAATATAAAGTGCATTATTACCCATATTATGCAGTTATAATCGCTAGAACTATAATAACTATACTTATTGCTGTTACTATTATCAATATAACAGGCATTATTACCCATATTATGCGGTTATTATCGCTAGAGCTATAATAGTTACACATATTACTCCCAATATTAGCAATATAACATGCATTATGACCCATATTATACAGTTATTATCGCTAGAACTGTAATAATTATACTTATTACTTTTATTATTATCAATATAACATGCATTATTACCCATATTATGCAGTTATTATCGCTACTACTATAATAATTATAGTCATTCCTACCAATATTATCAATATAACATGCATTATTACCCATATTATGCAGTTATAATCGCTAGAACTATAATAACTATACTTATTGCTGTTACTATTATCAATATAACAGGCATTATTACCCATATTATGCAGTTATTATCGCTAGAACTACAATAATAATACTTATTACTTTTATTATTATCAATATAACATACATTATTACCCATATTATACTGTTATTATCGCTAGAACTATAATAATTATATTTATTACTCCCAATATTATCAATATAACATGCATTATTACCCATATTATGCAGTTGTTATCGCTAGAACTATAATAATTATACTTATTGCTGTTACTATTATCAATATAACAGGCATTATTACCCATATTATGCGGTTATTATCGCTAGAGCTATAATAGTTACACATATTACTCCCAATATTAGCAATATAACATGCATTATGACCCATATTATACAGTTATGATCGCTAGAACTGTAATAATTATACTTATTACTTTTATTATTATCAATATAACATGCATTATTACCCATATTATGCAGTTATTATCGCTACTACTATAATAATTATAGTCATTCCTACCAATATTATCAATATAAAGTGCATTATTACCCATATTATGCAGTTATAATCGCTAGAACTATAATAACTATACTTATTGCTGTTACTATTATCAATATAACAGGCATTATTACCCATATTATGCAGTTATTATCGCTAGAACTACAATAATAATACTTATTACTTTTATTATTATCAATATAACATACATTATTACCCATATTATACTGTTATTATCGCTAGAACTATAATAATTATATTTATTACTCCCAATATTATCAATATAACATGCATTATTACCCATATTATGCAGTTGTTATCGCTAGAACTATAATAATTATACTTATTGCTGTTATTATTATCAATATAACATGCAATATTAGCCATATTATGCAGTTATTATCGCTAGAACTATAATAATTATACTTATTACTTTTATTAGTGTCAATATAACAGGCATCATTACCCATATTATACTGTTATTATCGCTAGAACTATAATAATTATACTTATTACTCCCAATATTGTCAATATAACATGCATTATTACCCATATTATGCAGTTGTTATCGCTAGAACTATAATAATTATACTTATTGCTGTTACTATTATCAATATAACAGGCATTATTACCCATATTATGCAGTTATTATCGCTAGAGCTATAATGGTTACACATATTACTCCCAATATTATCAATATAACATGCATTATTAACCATATTATACTGTTATTATCGCTAGAGCTATAATAATTGCACTTATTACTCCCGATATTATCAATATAATATGCATTATTACCCATATTATACAGTTAGTATCGCTTGAACTATAATAATTATACCTATTACTTTTATTATTATCAATATAACATGCATTATTACCCATATTATGCAGTTATTATCGCTAGAACTATAATAATTATACTTATTGCTGTTACTATTATCAATATAACAGGCATTATTACCCATATTATGCAGTTGTTATCGCTAGAACTATAATAATTATACTTATTGCTGTTATTATTATCAATATAACATACATTATTACCCATATTATACTGTTATTATCGCTAGAACTATAATAATTATATTTATTACTCCCAATATTATCAATATAACATGCATTATTACCCATACTATGCGGTTATTATCGCTAGAGCTATAATAGTTACACATATTACTCCCAATATTAGCAATATAACATGCATTATGACCCATATTATACAGTTATTATCGCTAGAACTGTAATAATTATACTTATTACTTTTATTATTATCAATATAACATGCATTATTACCCATATTATGCAGTTATTATCGCTAGAACTATAATAATTATACTTATTGCTGTTACTATTATCAATATAACAGGCATTATTACCCATATTATGCAGTTATTATCGCTAGAACTACAATAATAATACTTATTACTTTTATTATTATCAATATAACATACATTATTACCCATATTATACTGTTATTATCGCTAGAACTATAATAATTATATTTATTACTCCCAATATTATCAATATAACATGCATTATTACCCATATTATGCAGTTGTTATCGCTAGAACTATAATAATTATACTTATTGCTGTTATTATTATCAATATAACATGCAATATTAGCCATACTATGCAGTTATTATCGCTAGAACTATAATAATTATACTTATTACTTTTATTATTGTCAATATAACATGCATTATTACCCATATTATGCAGTTGTTATCGCTAGAACTATAATAATTATACTTATTTCTGTTATTATTATCAATATAACAGGCATTATTACCCATATTATACAGTTATTATCGCTAGAACTATAATAATTATACTTATTACTGCCAATATTATCAATACGACATGCATTATTACCCATATTATGTAGTTATTATCGCTAGAACTATAATAATTAGACTAATTGCTGTTATTATTATCAATAAAACATGCATTATTACCCATATTATACTGTTATTATCGCTAGAGCTTTAATAATTGCACTTATTACTCCCAATATTATCAATATAATATGCATTATTACCCATATTATACAGTTAGTATCGCTAGAACTATAATAATTATACCTATTACTTTTATTATTATCAATATAACATGCATTATTACCCATATTATGCAGTTATTATCGCTAGAGCTATAATGGTTACACATATTACTCCCAATATTATCAATATAACATGCATTATTAACCATATTATACTGTTATTATCGCTAGAGCTATAATAATTGCACTTATTACTCCCAATATTATCAATATAATATGCATTATTACCCATATTATACAGTTAGTATCGCTAGAACTATAATAATTATACCTATTACTTTTATTATAATCAATATAACATGCATTATTACCCATATTATGCAGTTATTATCGCTAGAACTATAATAACTATACTTATTGCTGTTACTATTATCAATATAACAGGCATTATTACCCATATTATGCAGTTATTATCGCTAGAGCTATAATGGTTACACATATTACGACCAATATTATCAATATGACATGCATTATGACCCATATTATACAGTTATTATCGCTAGAACTGTAATAATTATACTAACCACTTTTACTATTATCAATATAAGATGCACTATTACCCGTATTATGCAGTTATCATGGCTAGAACTATAATAATTATAGTCATTACCACCAATATTATCAATATAACATGCATGATTACCCATATTATACAGTTATTATCGTTAGAACTATAATAATTATACTTATTACTCCCAATATTATCAATATAACATGCATTATTACCCATATTATGCAGTTGTTATCGCTAGACTATAATAATTATACTTATTGCTGTTATTATTATCAATATAACATGCAATATTAGCCATATTATGCAGTTATTATCGCTAGAACTATAATAATTATACTTATTACTTTTATTATAATCAATATAACATGCATTATTACCCATATTATGTAGTTATTATCGCTAGAACTGTAATAATTATACTTATTACTTTTATTATTATCAATATAACATGCATTATTACCCATATTATGCAGTTATTATCGCTACTACTATAATAATTATAGTCATTCCTACCAATATTATCAATATAAAGTGCATTATTACCCATATTATGCAGTTATAATCGCTAGAACTATAATAACTATACTTATTGCTGTTACTATTATCAATATAACAGGCATTATTACCCATATTATGCGGTTATTATCGCTAGAGCTATAATAGTTACACATATTACTCCCAATATTAGCAATATAACATGCATTATGACCCATATTATACAGTTATTATCGCTAGAACTGTAATAATTATACTTATTACTTTTATTATTATCAATATAACATGCATTATTACCCATATTATGCAGTTATTATCGCTACTACTATAATAATTATAGTCATTCCTACCAATATTATCAATATAACATGCATTATTACCCATATTATGCAGTTATAATCGCTAGAACTATAATAACTATACTTATTGCTGTTACTATTATCAATATAACAGGCATTATTACCCATATTATGCAGTTATTATCGCTAGAACTACAATAATAATACTTATTACTTTTATTATTATCAATATAACATACATTATTACCCATATTATACTGTTATTATCGCTAGAACTATAATAATTATATTTATTACTCCCAATATTATCAATATAACATGCATTATTACCCATATTATGCAGTTGTTATCGCTAGAACTATAATAATTATACTTATTGCTGTTACTATTATCAATATAACAGGCATTATTACCCATATTATGCGGTTATTATCGCTAGAGCTATAATAGTTACACATATTACTCCCAATATTAGCAATATAACATGCATTATGACCCATATTATACAGTTATGATCGCTAGAACTGTAATAATTATACTTATTACTTTTATTATTATCAATATAACATGCATTATTACCCATATTATGCAGTTATTATCGCTACTACTATAATAATTATAGTCATTCCTACCAATATTATCAATATAAAGTGCATTATTACCCATATTATGCAGTTATAATCGCTAGAACTATAATAACTATACTTATTGCTGTTACTATTATCAATATAACAGGCATTATTACCCATATTATGCAGTTATTATCGCTAGAACTACAATAATAATACTTATTACTTTTATTATTATCAATATAACATACATTATTACCCATATTATACTGTTATTATCGCTAGAACTATAATAATTATATTTATTACTCCCAATATTATCAATATAACATGCATTATTACCCATATTATGCAGTTGTTATCGCTAGAACTATAATAATTATACTTATTGCTGTTATTATTATCAATATAACATGCAATATTAGCCATATTATGCAGTTATTATCGCTAGAACTATAATAATTATACTTATTACTTTTATTAGTGTCAATATAACAGGCATCATTACCCATATTATACTGTTATTATCGCTAGAACTATAATAATTATACTTATTACTCCCAATATTGTCAATATAACATGCATTATTACCCATATTATGCAGTTGTTATCGCTAGAACTATAATAATTATACTTATTGCTGTTACTATTATCAATATAACAGGCATTATTACCCATATTATGCAGTTATTATCGCTAGAGCTATAATGGTTACACATATTACTCCCAATATTATCAATATAACATGCATTATTAACCATATTATACTGTTATTATCGCTAGAGCTATAATAATTGCACTTATTACTCCCGATATTATCAATATAATATGCATTATTACCCATATTATACAGTTAGTATCGCTTGAACTATAATAATTATACCTATTACTTTTATTATTATCAATATAACATGCATTATTACCCATATTATGCAGTTATTATCGCTAGAACTATAATAATTATACTTATTGCTGTTACTATTATCAATATAACAGGCATTATTACCCATATTATGCAGTTGTTATCGCTAGAACTATAATAATTATACTTATTGCTGTTATTATTATCAATATAACATGCAATATTAGCCAGATCATGCAGTTATTATCGCTAGAACTATAATAATTATACTTATTACTTTTATTATTGTCAATATAACATGCATAATTACCCATATTATGCAGTTGTTATCGCTAGAACTATAATAATTATACTTATTGCTGTTATTATTATCAGTATAACAGGCATTATTACCCATATTATACGGTTATTATCGCTAGAACTATAATAATTATACTTATTACTGCCAATATTATCAATACAACAAGCATTATTACCCACATTATGTAGTTATTATCGCTAGAACTATAATAATTATACTAATTGCTGTTATTATTATCAATATAACATGCATTATTAGCCATATTATGCAGTTGTTATCGCTAGAACTGTAATAATTATATTTACCACTTTTACTATTATCAATATAAGATGCACTATTACCCGTATTATGCAGTTATCATCGCTAGAACTATAATAATTATAGTCATTACCACCAATATTATCAATATTACATGCATGATTACCCATATTATACAGTTATTATCGTTAGAACTATAATAATTATACTTATTACTCCCAATATTATCAATATAACATGCATTATTACCCATATTATGCAGTTCTTATCGCTAGAACTATAATAATTATACTTATTGCTGTTATTATTATCAATATAACAGGCATTATTACCCATATTATGCAGTTATTATCGCTAGAACTATAATAACTATACTTATTGCTGTTACTATTATCAATATAACAGGCATTATTACCCATATTATGCAGTTATTATCGCTAGAGCTATAATAGTTACACATATTACTCCCAATATTATCAATATGACATGCATTATGACCCATATTATACAGTTATTATCGCTGGAACTGTAATAATTATACTTATTACTTTTATTATTATCAATATAACAGGCATCATTACCCATATTATACTGTTATTATCGCTAGAACTATAATAATTATACTTATTACTCCCGATATTATCAATATAACATGCATTATGACCCATATTATACAGTTATTATCGCTAGAACTGTAATAATTATACTAACCACTTTTACTATTATCAATATAAGATGCACTATTTCTCGTATTATGCAATTATCATCGCTAGAACTACAATAATAATACTTATTACTTTTATTATTATCAATATAACAGGCATCATTACCCATATTATACTGTTATTATCGCTAGAACTATAATAATTGTACTTATTACTCCCAATATTTTCAATATAACATGCATTATGACCCATGTTATACAGTTATTATCGCTAGATCTGTAATAATTATATTTACCACTTTTACTGTTATCAATATAAGATGCATTATTACCCGTATTATGCAGTTATCATCGCTAGAACTATAATAATTATAGTCATTACCACCAATATTATCAATATAACATGCATGATTACCCATATTATACAGTTATTATCGTTAGAACTATAATAATTATACTTATTACTCCCAATATTATCAATATAACATGCATTATTACCCATATTATGCAGTTGTTATCGCTAGAACTATAATAATTATACTTATTGCTGTTATTATTATCAATATAACATGCAATATTAGCCATATTATGCAGTTATTATCGCTAGAACTATAATAATTATACTTATTACTTTTATTATTGTCAATATAACATGCATTATTACCCATATTATGCAGTTGTTATCGCTAGAACTATAATAATTATACTTATTGCTGTTATTATTATCAATATAACAGGCATTATTACCCATATTATACAGTTATTATCGCTAGAACTATAATAATTATACTTATTACTGCCAATATTATCAATACAACATGCATTATTACCCATATTATGTAGTTATTATCGCTAGAACTATAATAATTATACTAATTGCTGTTATTATTATCAATATAACATGCATTATTAGCCATATTATGCAGTTATTATCGCTAGAACTACAATAATAATACTTATTACTTTTACTATTATCAATATAACATGCATTATTACCCATATTATGCAGTTATTATCGCTAGAACTATAATAATTATACTTATTACTGTTACTATTATCAATATAACATGCATTATTACCCATATTATGCAGTTATTATCGCTAGAACTATAATAATTATACTTATTGCTGTTATTTTTATCAATACAACATGCATTATTACCCATATTGTACAGTTATTATCGGTAGAGCTATAATAATTACACGTATGACTCCCAACATTATCAATACAACATGCTTTATGACCCACACTATACAGTCATTATCGCTAGAACTATAATAATTATATTTCCTACTCCCAATGTTGTCAATGTAATATGCATTATTACCCATATTATACAGTTATTATCGTTAGAACTATAATAATTATACATATTACTCCCAATATTATCAATATACCATGCATTATTACCCATATTATGCAGTTATTATCGCTAGAACTATAATAATTATACTTATTGCTGTTACTATTATCAATATAACAGGCATCATTACTCATATTATTCAGTTATTATCGCTAGAGCTATAATAGTTACACATATTACTCCCAATATTATCAATATAACATGCATTATGACCCATATTATACAGTTATTATCGCTAGAACTGTAATAATTATACTTATTACTTTTATTATTATCAATATAACATGCATTATTACCCATATTATGCAGTTATTATCGCTACTACTATAATAATTATAGTCATTACTACCAATATTATCAATATAACATGCATTATTACCCATATTATGCAGTTATTATCGCTAGAACTATAATAACTATACTTATTGCTGTTACTATTATCAATATAACAGGCATTATTGCCCATATTATGCAGTTATTATCGCTAGAACTACAATAATAATACTTATTACTTTTATTATTATCAATATAACATACATTATTACCCATATTATACTGTTATTATCGTTAGAACTATAATAATTATATTTATTACTCCCAATATTATCAATATAACATGCATTATTACCCCTATTATGCAGTTGTTATCGCTAGAACTATAATAATTATACTTATTGCTGTTACTATTATCAATATAACAGGCATTATTACCCATATTATGCGGTTATTATCGCTAGAGCTATAATAGTTACACATATTACTCCCAATATTAGCAATATAACATGCATTATGACCCATATTATACAGTTATTATCGCTAGAACTGTAATAATTATACTTATTACTTTTATTATTATCAATATAACATGCATTATTACCCATATTATGCAGTTATTATCGCTACTACTATAATAATTATAGTCATTCCTACCAATATTATCAATATAACATGCATTATTACCCATATGATGCAGTTATTATCGCTAGAACTATAATAACTATACTTATTGCTGTTACTATTATCAATATAACAGGCATTATTACCCATATTATGCAGTTATTATCGCTAGAACTACAATAATAATACTTATTAGTTTTATTATTATCAATATAACATACATTATTACCCATATTATACTGTTATTATCGCTAGAACTTTAATAATTATATTTATTACTCCCAATATTATCAATATAACATGCATTATTACCCATATTATGCAGTTGTTATCGCTAGAACTATAATAATTATACTTATTGCTGTTACTATTATCAATATAACAGGCATTATTACCCATATTATGCGGTTATTATCGCTAGAGCTATAATAGTTACACATATTACTCCCAATATTAGCAATATAACATGCATTATGACCCATATTATACAGTTATTATCGCTAGAACTGTAATAATTATACTTATTACTTTTATTATTATCAATATAACATGCATTATTACCCATATTATGCAGTTATTATCGCTACTACTGTAATAATTATAGTCATTCCTACCAATATTATCAATATTACATGCATTATTACCCATATTATGCAGTTATAATCGCTAGAACTATAATAACTATACTTATTGCTGTTACTATTATCAATATAACAGGCATTATTACCCATATTATGCAGTTATTATCGCTAGAACTACAATAATAATACTTATTACTTTTATTATTATCAATATAACATACATTATTACCCATATTATACTGTTATTATCGCTAGAACTATAATAATTATATTTATTACTCCCAATATTATCAATATAACATGCATTATTACCCATATTATGCAGTTGTTATCGCTAGAACTATAATAATTATACTTATTGCTGTTATTATTATCAATATAACATGCAATATTAGCCATATTATGCAGTTATTATCGCTAGAACTATAATAATTATACTTATTACTTTTATTAGTGTCAATATAACAGGCATCATTACCCATATTATACTGTTATTATCGCTAGAACTATAATAATTATACTTATTACTCCCAATATTGTCAATATAACATGCATTATTACCCATATTATGCAGTTGTTATCGCTAGAACTATAATAATTATACTTATTGCTGTTACTATTATCAATATAACAGGCATTATTACCCATATTATGCAGTTATTATCGCTAGAGCTATAATGGTTACACATATTACTCCCAATATTATCAATATAACATGCATTATTAACCATATTATACTGTTATTATCGCTAGAGCTATAATAATTGCACTTATTACTCCCAATATTATCAATATAATATGCATTATTACCCATATTATACAGTTAGTATCGCTTGAACTATAATAATTATACCTATTACTTTTATTATTATCAATATAACATGCATTATTACCCACATTATGCAGTTATTATCGCTAGAACTATAATAATTATACTTATTGCTGTTACTATTATCAATATAACAGGCATTATTACCCATATTATGCAGTTGTTATCGCTAGAACTATAATAATTATACTTATTGCTGTTATTATTATCAATATAACATGCAATATTAGCCATATTATGCAGTTATTATCGCTAGAACTATAATAATTATACTTATTACTTTTATTATTGTCAATATAACATGCATTATTACCCATATTATGCAGTTGTTATCGCTAGAACTATAATAATTATACTTATTGCTGTTATTATTATCAGTATAACAGGCATTATTACCCATATTATACGGTTATTATCGCTAGAACTATAATAATTATACTTATTACTGCCAATATTATCAATACAACAAGCATTATTACCCACATTATGTAGTTATTATCGCTAGAACTATAATAATTATACTAATTGCTGTTATTATTATCAATATAACATGCATTATTAGCCATATTATGCAGTTGTTATCGCTAGAACTGTAATAATTATATTTACCACTTTTACTATTATCAATATAAGATGCACTATTACCCGTATTATGCAGTTATCATCGCTAGAACTATAATAATTATAGTCATTACCACCAATCTTATCAATATTTCATGCATGATTACCCATATTATACAGTTATTATCGTTAGAACTATAATAATTATACTTATTACTCCCAATATTATCAATATAACATGCATTATTACCCATATTATGCAGTTGTTATCGCTAGAACTATAATAATTATACTTATTGCTGTTATTATTATCAATATAACAGGCATTATTACCCATATTATACGGTTATTATCGCTAGAACTATAATAATTATACTTATTACTGCCAATATTATCAATACAACATGCATTATTACCCATATTATGTAGCTATTATCGCTAGAACTATAATAATTATACTAATTGCTGTTATTATTATCAATATAACATGCATTATTAGCCATATTATGCAGTTGTCATCGCTAGAACTATAATAATTATACTTATTACTTTTATTATTATCAATATAACAGGCATTATTACCCATATTATGCAGTTATTATCGCTAGAACTATAATAACTATACTTATTGCTGTTACTATTATCAATATAACAGGCATTATTACCCATATTATGCAGTTATTATCACTAGAGCTATAATAGTTACACATATTACTCCCAATATTATCAATATGACATGCATTATGACCCATATTATACAGTTATTATCGCTGGAACTGTAATAATTATACTTATTACTTTTATTATTATCAATATAACAGGCATCATTACCCATATTATACTGTTATTATCGCTAGAACTATAATAATTATACTTATTACTCCCGATATTATCAATATAACATGCATTATGACCCATATTATACGGTTATTATCGCTAGAACTGTAATAATTATACTAACCACTTTTACTATTATCAATATAAGATGCACTATTTCTCGTATTATGCAATTATCATCGCTAGAACTACAATAATAATACTTATTACTTTTATTATTATCAATATAACAGGCATCATTACCCATATTATACTGTTATTATCGCTAGAACTATAATAATTGTACTTATTACTCCCAATATTTTCAATATAACATGCATTATGACCCATGTTATACAGTTATTATCGCTAGATCTGTAATAATTATATTTACCACTTTTACTGTTATCAATATAAGATGCATTATTATCCGTATTATGCAGTTATCATCGCTAGAACTATAATAATTATAGTCATTACCACCAATATTATCAATATAACATGCATGATTACCCATATTATACAGTTATTATCGTTAGAACTATAATAATTATACTTATTACTCCCAATATTATCAATATAACATGCATTATTACCCATATTATGCAGTTGTTATCGCTAGAACTATAATAATTATACTTATTGTTGTTATTATTATCAATATAACATGCAATATTAGCCATATTATGCAGTTATTATCGCTAGAACTATAATAATTATACTTATTACTTTTATTATTGTCAATATAACATGCATTATTACCCATATTATGCAGTTGTTATCGCTAGAACTATAATAATTATACTTATTGCTGTTATTATTATCAATATAACAGGCATTATTACCCATATTATACAGTTATTATCGCTAGAACTATAATAATTATACTTATTACTGCCAATATTATCAATACAACATGCATTATTACCCATATTATGTAGTTATTATCGCTAGAACTATAATAATTATACTAATTGCTGTTATTATTATCAATATAACATGCATTATTAGCCATATTATGCAGTTATTATCGCTAGAACTACAATAATAATACTTATTACTTTTACTATTATCAATATAACATGCATTATTACCCATATTATGCAGTTATTATCGCTAGAACTATAATAATTATACTTATTACTGTTACTATTATCAATATAACATGCATTATTACCCATATTATGCAGTTATTATCGCTAGAACTATAATAATTATACTTATTGCTGTTATTTTTATCAATACAACTTGCATTATTACCCATATTATACAGTTATTATCGGTAGAGCTATAATAACTACACGTATGACTCCCAACATTATCAATACAACATGCTTTATGACCCACACTATACAGTCATTATCGCTAGAACTATAATAATTATATTTCCTACTCCCAATGTTGTCAATGTAATATGCATTATTACCCATATTATACAGTTATTATCGTTAGAACTATAATAATTATACATATTACTCCCAATATTATCAATATACCATGCATTATTACCCATATTATGCAGTTATTATCGCTAGAACTATAATAATTATACTTATTGCTGTTACTATTATCAATATAACAGGCATCATTACCCATATTATTCAGTTATTATCGCTAGAGCTATAATAGTTACACATATTACTCCCAATATTATCAATATAACATGCATTATGACCCATATTATACAGTTATTATCGCTAGAACTGTAATAATTATACTTATTACTTTTATTATTATCAATATAACATGCATTATTACCCATATTATGCAGTTATTATCGCTACTACTATAATAATTATAGTCATTACTACCAATATTATCAATATAACATGCATTATTACCCATATTATGCAGTTATTATCGCTAGAACTATAATAACTATACTTATTGCTGTTACTATTATCAATATAACAGGCATTATTGCCCATATTATGCAGTTATTATCGCTAGAACTACAATAACAATACTTATTACTTTTATTATTATCAATATAACATACATTATTACCCATATTATACTGTTATTATCGTTAGAACTATCATAATTATATTTATTACTCCCAATATTATCAATATAACATGCATTATTACCCATATTATGCAGTTGTTATCGCTAGAACTATAATAATTATACTTATTGCTGTTATTATTATCAATATAACATGCAATATTAGCCATATTATGCAGTTATTATCGCTAGAACTATAATAATTATACTTATTACTTTTATTAGTGTCAATATAACAGGCATCATTACCCATATTATACTGTTATTATCGCTAGAACTATAATAATTATACTTATTACTCCCAATATTGTCAATATAACATGCATTATTACCCATATTATGCAGTTGTTATCGCTAGAACTATAATAATTATACTTATTGCTGTTACTATTATCAATATAACAGGCATTATTACCCATATTATGCAGTTATTATCGCTAGAGCTATAATGGTTACACATATTACTCCCAATATTATCAATATAACATGCATTATTAACCATATTATACTGTTATTATCGCTAGAGCTATAATAATTGCACTTATTACTCCCAATATTATCAATATAATATGCATTATTACCCATATTATACAGTTAGTATCGCTTGAACTATAATAATTATACCTATTACTTTTATTATTATCAATATAACATGCATTATTACCCACATTATGCAGTTATTATCGCTAGAACTATAATAATTATACTTATTGCTGTTACTATTATCAATATAACAGGCATTATTACCCATATTATGCAGTTGTTATCGCTAGAACTATAATAATTATACTTATTGCTGTTATTATTATCAATATAACATGCAATATTAGCCATATTATGCAGTTATTATCGCTAGAACTATAATAATTATACTTATTACTTTTATTATTGTCAATATAACATGCATTATTACCCATATTATGCAGTTGTTATCGCTAGAACTATAATAATTATACTTATTGCTGTTATTATTATCAGTATAACAGGCATTATTACCCATATTATACGGTTATTATCGCTAGAACTATAATAATTATACTTATTACTGCCAATATTATCAATACAACAAGCATTATTACCCACATTATGTAGTTATTATCGCTAGAACTATAATAATTATACTAATTGCTGTTATTATTATCAATATAACATGCATTATTAGCCATATTATGCAGTTGTTATCGCTAGAACTGTAATAATTATATTTACCACTTTTACTATTATCAATATAAGATGCACTATTACCCGTATTATGCAGTTATCATCGCTAGAACTATAATAATTATAGTCATTACCACCAATCTTATCAATATTTCATGCATGATTACCCATATTATACAGTTATTATCGTTAGAACTATAATAATTATACTTATTACTCCCAATATTATCAATATAACATGCATTATTACCCATATTATGCAGTTGTTATCGCTAGAACTATAATAATTATACTTATTGCTGTTATTATTATCAATATAACAGGCATTATTACCCATATTATACGGTTATTATCGCTAGAACTATAATAATTATACTTATTACTGCCAATATTATCAATACAACATGCATTATTACCCATATTATGTAGCTATTATCGCTAGAACTATAATAATTATACTAATTGCTGTTATTATTATCAATATAACATGCATTATTAGCCATATTATGCAGTTGTCATCGCTAGAACTATAATAATTATACTTATTACTTTTATTATTATCAATATAACAGGCATTATTACCCATATTATGCAGTTATTATCGCTAGAACTATAATAACTATACTTATTGCTGTTACTATTATCAATATAACAGGCATTATTACCCATATTATGCAGTTATTATCACTAGAGCTATAATAGTTACACATATTACTCCCAATATTATCAATATGACATGCATTATGACCCATATTATACAGTTATTATCGCTGGAACTGTAATAATTATACTTATTACTTTTATTATTATCAATATAACAGGCATCATTACCCATATTATACTGTTATTATCGCTAGAACTATAATAATTATACTTATTACTCCCGATATTATCAATATAACATGCATTATGACCCATATTATACGGTTATTATCGCTAGAACTGTAATAATTATACTAACCACTTTTACTATTATCAATATAAGATGCACTATTTCTCGTATTATGCAATTATCATCGCTAGAACTACAATAATAATACTTATTACTTTTATTATTATCAATATAACAGGCATCATTACCCATATTATACTGTTATTATCGCTAGAACTATAATAATTGTACTTATTACTCCCAATATTTTCAATATAACATGCATTATGACCCATGTTATACAGTTATTATCGCTAGATCTGTAATAATTATATTTACCACTTTTACTGTTATCAATATAAGATGCAATATTACCCGTATTATGCAGTTATCATCGCTAGAACTATAATAATTATAGTCATTACCACCAATATTATCAATATAACATGCATGATTACCCATATTATACAGTTATTATCGTTAGAACTATAATAATTATACTTATTACTCCCAATATTATCAATATAACATGCATTATTACCCATATTATGCAGTTGTTATCGCTAGAACTATAATAATTATACTTATTGCTGTTATTATTATCAATATAACATGCAATATTAGCCATATTATGCAGTTATTATCGCTAGAACTATAATAATTATACTTATTACTTTTATTATTGTCAATATAACATGCATTATTACCCATATTATGCAGTTGTTATCGCTAGAACTATAATAATTATACTTATTGCTGTTATTATTATCAATATAACAGGCATTATTACCCATATTATACAGTTATTATCGCTAGAACTATAATAATTATACTTATTACTGCCAATATTATCAATACAACATGCATTATTACCCATATTATGTAGTTATTATCGCTAGAACTATAATAATTATACTAATTGCTGTTATTATTATCAATATAACATGCATTATTAGCCATATTATGCAGTTATTATCGCTAGAACTACAATAATAATACTTATTACTTTTACTATTATCAATATAACATGCATTATTACCCATATTATGCAGTTATTATCGCTAGAACTATAATAATTATACTTATTACTGTTACTATTATCAATATAACATGCATTATTACCCATATTATGCAGTTATTATCGCTAGAACTATAATAATTATACTTATTGCTGTTATTTTTATCAATACAACTTGCATTATTACCCATATTATACAGTTATTATCGGTAGAGCTATAATAACTACACGTATGACTCCCAACATTATCAATACAACATGCTTTATGACCCACACTATACAGTCATTATCGCTAGAACTATAATAATTATATTTCCTACTCCCAATGTTGTCAATGTAATATGCATTATTACCCATATTATACAGTTATTATCGTTAGAACTATAATAATTATACATATTACTCCCAATATTATCAATATACCATGCATTATTACCCATATTATGCAGTTATTATCGCTAGAACTATAATAATTATACTTATTGCTGTTACTATTATCAATATAACAGGCATCATTACCCATATTATTCAGTTATTATCGCTAGAGCTATAATAGTTACACATATTACTCCCAATATTATCAATATAACATGCATTATGACCCATATTATACAGTTATTATCGCTAGAACTGTAATAATTATACTTATTACTTTTATTATTATCAATATAACATGCATTATTACCCATATTATGCAGGTATTATCGCTACTACTATAATAATTATAGTCATTACTACCAATATTATCAATATAACATGCATTATTACCCATATTATGCAGTTATTATCGCTAGAACTATAATAACTATACTTATTGCTGTTACTATTATCAATATAACAGGCATTATTGCCCATATTATGCAGTTATTATCGCTAGAACTACAATAACAATACTTATTACTTTTATTATTATCAATATAACATACATTATTACCCATATTATACTGTTATTATCGTTAGAACTATAATAATTATATTTATTACTCCCAATATTATCAATATAACATGCATTATTACCCCTATTATGCAGTTGTTATCGCTAGAACTATAATAATTATACTTATTGCTGTTACTATTATCAATATAACAGGCATTATTACCCATATTATGCGGTTATTATCGCTAGAGCTATAATAGTTACACATATTACTCCCAATATTAGCAATATAACATGCATTATGACCCATATTATACAGTTATTATCGCTAGAACTGTAATAATTATACTTATTACTTTTATTATTATCAATATAACATGCATTATTACCCATATTATGCAGTTATTATCGCTACTACTATAATAATTATAGTCATTCCTACCAATATTATCAATATAACATGCATTATTACCCATATGATGCAGTTATTATCGCTAGAACTATAATAACTATACTTATTGCTGTTACTATTATCAATATAACAGGCATTATTACCCATATTATGCAGTTATTATCGCTAGAACTACAATAATAATACTTATTAGTTTTATTATTATCAATATAACATACATTATTACCCATATTATACTGTTATTATCGCTAGAACTATAATAATTATACTTATTACTGCCAATATTATCAATACAACATGCATTATTACCCATATTATGTAGTTATTATCGCTAGAACTATAATAATTATACTAATTGCTGTTATTATTATCAATAGAACATGCATTATTAGCCATATTATGCAGTTGTTATCGCTAGAACTGTAATAATTATATTTACCACTTTTACTATTATCAATATAAGATGCACTATTACCCGTATTATGCAGTTATCATCGCTAGAACTATAATAATTATAGTCATTACCACCAATATTATCAATATTACATGCATGATTACCCATATTATACAGTTATTATCGTTAGAACTATAATAATTATACTTATTACTCCCAATATTATCAATATAACATGCATTATTACCCATATTATGCAGTTGTTATCGCTAGAACTATAATAATTATACTTATTGCTGTTATTATTATCAATATAACAGGCATTGTTACCCATATTATACAGTTATTATCGCTAGAACTATAATAATTATACTTATTACTGCCAATATTATCAATATAACATGCATTATTACCCATATTATGCAGTTGTTATCGCTAGAACTATAATAATTATACTTATTACTTTTATTATTATCAATATAACAGGCATTATTACCCATATTATGCAGTTATTATCGCTAGAACTATAATAACTATACTTATTGCTGTTACTATTATCAATATAACAGGCATTATTACCCATATTATGCAGTTATTATCGCTAGAGCTATAATAGTTACACATATTACTCCCAATATTATCAATATGACATGCATTATGACCCATATTATACAGTTATTATCGCTGGAACTGTAATAATTATACTTATTACTTTTATTATTATCAATATAACAGGCATCATTACCCATATTATACTGTTATTATCGCTAGAACTATAATAATTATACTTATTACTCCCGATATTATCAATATAACATGCATTATGACCCATATTATACAGTTATTATCGCTAGAACTGTAATAATTATACTAACCACTTTTACTATTATCAATATAAGATGCACTATTTCTCGTATTATGCAATTATCATCGCTAGAACTACAATAATAATACTTATTACTTTTATTATTATCAATATAACAGGCATCATTACCCATATTATACTGTTATTATCGCTAGAACTATAATAATTATACTTATTACTCCCAATATTATCAATATAACATGCATTATGACCCATGTTATACAGTTATTATCGCTAGATCTGTAATAATTATATTTACCACTTTTACTGTTATCAATATAAGATGCATTATTACCCGTATTATGCAGTTATCATCGCTAGAACTATAATAATTATAGTCATTACCACCAATATTATCAATATAACATGCATGATTACCCATATTATACAGTTATTATCGTTAGAACTATAATAATTATACTTATTGCTGTTATTTTTATCAATACAACATGCATTATTACCCATATTATACAGTTATTATCGGTAGAACTATAATAATTATACTTATTACTGCCAATATTATCAATACAACATGCATTATTACCCATATTATGTAGTTATTATCGCTAGAACTATAATAATTATACTAATTGCTGTTATTATTATCAATATAACATGCATTATTAGCCATATTATGCAGTTATTATCGCTAGAACTACAATAATAATACTTATTACTTTTACTATTATCAATATAACATGCATTATTACCCATATTATGCAGTTATTATCGCTAGAACTATAATAATTATACTTATTGCTGTTATTTTTATCAATACAACATGCATTATTACCCATATTATACAGTTATTATCGGTAGAGCTATAATAATTACACGTATGACTCCCAACATTATCAATACAACATGCTTTATGACCCACACTATACAGTCATTATCGCTAGAACTATAATAATTATATTTCCTACTCCCAATGTTGTCAATGTAATATGCATTATTACCCATATTATACAGTTATTATCGTTAGAACTATAATAATTATACATATTACTCCCAATATTATCAATATACCATGCATTATTACCCATATTATGCTGTTATTATCGCTAGAACTATAATAATTATACTTATTGCTGTTACTATTATCAATATGACAGGCATCATTATCCATATTATGCAGTTATTATCGCTAGAGCTATAATAGTTACACATATTACTCCCAATATTAGCAATATAACATGCATTATGACCCATATTATACAGTTATTATCGCTAGAACTGTAATAATTATACTTATTACTTTTATTATTATCAATATAACATGCATTATTACCCATATTATGCAGGTATTATCGCTACTACTATAATAATTATAGTCATTACTACCAATATTATCAATATAACATGCATTATTACCCATATTATGCAGTTATTATCGCTAGAACTATAATAACTATACTTATTGCTGTTACTATTATCAATATAACAGGCATTATTGCCCATATTATGCAGTTATTATCGCTAGAACTACAATAACAATACTTATTACTTTTATTATTATCAATATAACATACATTATTACCCATATTATACTGTTATTATCGTTAGAACTATAATAATTATATTTATTACTCCCAATATTATCAATATAACATGCATTATTACCCCTATTATGCAGTTGTTATCGCTAGAACTATAATAATTATACTTATTGCTGTTACTATTATCAATATAACAGGCATTATTACCCATATTATGCGGTTATTATCGCTAGAGCTATAATAGTTACACATATTACTCCCAATATTAGCAATATAACATGCATTATGACCCATATTATACAGTTATTATCGCTAGAACTGTAATAATTATACTTATTACTTTTATTATTATCAATATAACATGCATTATTACCCATATTATGCAGTTATTATCGCTACTACTATAATAATTATAGTCATTCCTACCAATATTATCAATATAACATGCATTATTACCCATATGATGCAGTTATTATCGCTAGAACTATAATAACTATACTTATTGCTGTTACTATTATCAATATAACAGGCATTATTACCCATATTATGCAGTTATTATCGCTAGAACTACAATAATAATACTTATTAGTTTTATTATTATCAATATAACATACATTATTACCCATATTATACTGTTATTATCGCTAGAACTATAATAATTATACTTATTACTGCCAATATTATCAATACAACATGCATTATTACCCATATTATGTAGTTATTATCGCTAGAACTATAATAATTATACTAATTGCTGTTATTATTATCAATAGAACATGCATTATTAGCCATATTATGCAGTTGTTATCGCTAGAACTGTAATAATTATATTTACCACTTTTACTATTATCAATATAAGATGCACTATTACCCGTATTATGCAGTTATCATCGCTAGAACTATAATAATTATAGTCATTACCACCAATATTATCAATATTACATGCATGATTACCCATATTATACAGTTATTATCGTTAGAACTATAATAATTATACTTATTACTCCCAATATTATCAATATAACATGCATTATTACCCATATTATGCAGTTGTTATCGCTAGAACTATAATAATTATACTTATTGCTGTTATTATTATCAATATAACAGGCATTGTTACCCATATTATACAGTTATTATCGCTAGAACTATAATAATTATACTTATTACTGCCAATATTATCAATATAACATGCATTATTACCCATATTATGCAGTTGTTATCGCTAGAACTATAATAATTATACTTATTACTTTTATTATTATCAATATAACAGGCATTATTACCCATATTATGCAGTTATTATCGCTAGAACTATAATAACTATACTTATTGCTGTTACTATTATCAATATAACAGGCATTATTACCCATATTATGCAGTTATTATCGCTCGAGCTATAATAGTTACACATATTACTCCCAATATTATCAATATGACATGCATTATGACCCATATTATACAGTTATTATCGCTGGAACTGTAATAATTATACTTATTACTTTTATTATTATCAATATAACAGGCATCATTACCCATATTATACTGTTATTATCGCTAGAACTATAATAATTATACTTATTACTCCCGATATTATCAATATAACATGCATTATGACCCATATTATACAGTTATTATCGCTAGAACTGTAATAATTATACTAACCACTTTTACTATTATCAATATAAGATGCACTATTTCTCGTATTATGCAATTATCATCGCTAGAACTACAATAATAATACTTATTACTTTTATTATTATCAATATAACAGGCATCATTACCCATATTATACTGTTATTATCGCTAGAACTATAATAATTATACTTATTACTCCCAATATTATCAATATAACATGCATTATGACCCATGTTATACAGTTATTATCGCTAGATCTGTAATAATTATATTTACCACTTTTACTGTTATCAATATAAGATGCATTATTACCCGTATTATGCAGTTATCATCGCTAGAACTATAATAATTATAGTCATTACCACCAATATTATCAATATAACATGCATGATTACCCATATTATACAGTTATTATCGTTAGAACTATAATAATTATACTTATTGCTGTTATTTTTATCAATACAACATGCATTATTACCCATATTATACAGTTATTATCGGTAGAACTATAATAATTATACTTATTACTGCCAATATTATCAATACAACATGCATTATTACCCATATTATGTAGTTATTATCGCTAGAACTATAATAATTATACTAATTGCTGTTATTATTATCAATATAACATGCATTATTAGCCATATTATGCAGTTATTATCGCTAGAACTACAATAATAATACTTATTACTTTTACTATTATCAATATAACATGCATTATTACCCATATTATGCAGTTATTATCGCTAGAACTATAATAACTATACTTATTGCTGTTACTATTATCAATATAACAGGCATTATTGCCCATATTATGCAGTTAGTATCGCTAGAACTACAATAATAATACTTATTACTTTCATTATTATCAATATAACATACATTATTACCCACATTATACTGTTCTTATCGCTAGAACTATAATAATTATATTTATTACTCCCAATATTATCAATATAACATGCATTATTACCCATATTATACTGTTCTTATCGCTAGAACTATAATAATTATATTTATTGCTGTTATTATTATCAATATAACATGCAATATTAGCCATATTATGCAGTTATTATCGCAAGAACTATAATAATTAAACTTATTACTTTTATTATTGTCAATATAACAGGCATCATTACCCATATTATACTGTTATTATCGCTAGAACTATAATAATTATACTTATTACTCCCAATATTGTCAATATAACATGCATTACTACCCATATTATGCAGTTGTTATCGCTAGAACTGTAATAATTATACTTATTACTTTTATTATTATCAATATAACAGGCATCATTACCCATATTATACTGTTATTATCGCTAGAACTATAATAATTATACTTATTACTCCCAATATTATCAATATAACATGCATTATGACCCATATTATACAGTTATTATCGCCAGAACTGTAATAATTATACTAACCACTTTTACTATTATCAATATAAGATGCACTATTTCTCGTATTATGCAGTTATCATCGCTAGAACTACAATAATAATACTTATTACTTTTATTGTTATCAATATAACAGGCATCATTACCCATATTATACTGTTATTATCGCTAGAACTATAATAATTATACTTATTACTCCCAATATTATCAATATAACATGCATTATGACCCATGTTATACAGTTATTATCGCTAGAACTGTAATAATTATATTTACCACTTTTACTGTTATCAATATAAGATGCTCTATTACCCGTATTATGCAGTTATCATCGCTAGAACTATAATAATTATAGTCATTACCACCAATATTATCAATATAACATGCATGATTACCCATATTATACAGTTGTTATCGTTAGAACTATAATAATTATACTTATTACTCCCAATATTATCAATATAACATGCATTATTACCCATATTATGCAGTTGTTATCGCTAGAACTATAATAATTATACTTATTGCTGTTATTATTATCAATATAACATGCAATATTAGCCTTATTATGCAGTTATTATCGCTAGAACTATAATAATTATACTTATTACTTTTATTATTGTCAATATAACATGCATTATTACCCATATTATGCAGTTGTTATCGCTAGAACTATAATAATTATACTAATTGCTGTTATTATTATCAATATAACAGGCATAATTACCCATATTATACAGTTATTATCGCTAGAACTATAATAATTATACTTATTACTGCCAATATTATCAATACAACATGCATTATTACCCATATTATGTAGTTATTATCGCTAGAACTATAATAATTATACTAATTGCTGTTATTATTATCAATATAACATGCATTATTAGCCATATTATGCAGTTGTTATCGCTAGAACTATAATAATTATACTTATTACTTTTATTATTATCAATATAACAGGCATTATTACCCATATTATGCAGTTATTATCGCTAGAACTATAATAATTATACTTATTACTTTTATTATTGTCAATATAACATGCATTATTACCCATATTATGCAGTTGTTATCGCTAGAACTATAATAATTATACTAATTGCTGTTATTATTATCAATATAACAGGCATAATTACCCATATTATACAGTTATTATCGCTAGAACTATAATAATTATACTTATTACTGCCAATATTATCAATACAACATGCATTATTACCCATATTATGTAGTTATTATCGCTAGAACTATAATAATTATACTAATTGCTGTTATTATTATCAATATAACATGCATTATTAGCCATATTATGCAGTTGTTATCGCTAGAACTATAATAATTATACTTATTACTTTTATTATTGTCAATATAACATGCATTATTACCCATATTATGCAGTTGTTATCGCTAGAACTATAATAATTATACTTATTGCTGTTATTATTATCAATATAACAGGCATTATTACCCATATTATACAGTTATTATCGCTAGAACTATAATAATTATACTTATTACTGCCAATATTATCAATACAACATGCATTATTACCCATATTATGTAGTTATTATCGCTAGAACTATAATAATTATACTAATTGCTGTTATTATTATCAATATAACATGCATTATTAGCCATATTATGCAGTTGTTATCGCTAGAACTGTAATAATTATATTTACCACTTTTACTATTATCAATATAAGATGCACTATTACCCGTATTATGCAGTTATCATCGCTAGAACTATAATAATTATAGTCATTACCACCAATATTATCAATGTAACATGCATGATTACCCATATTATACAGTTATTATCGTCAGAACTATAATAATTATACTTATTACTCCCAATATTATCAATATAACATGCATTATTACCCATATTATGCAGTTGTTATCGCTAGAACTATAATAATTATACTTATTGCTGTTATTATTATCAATATAACAGGCATTATTACCCATATTATACAGTTATTATCGCTAGAACTATAATAATTATACTTATTACTGCCAATATTATCAATACAACATGCATTATTACCCATATTATGTAGTTATTATCGCTAGAACTATAATAATTATACTAATTGCTGTTATTATTATCAATATAACATGCATTATTAGCCATATTATGCAGTTGTTATCGCTAGAACTATAATAATTATACTTATTACTTTTATTATTATCAATATAACAGGCATTATTACCCATATTATGCAGTTATTATCGCTAGAACTATAATAACTAGACTTATTGCTGTTACTATTATCAATATAACAGGCATTGTTACCCATATTATGCAGTTATTATCGCTAGAGCTATAATAGTTACACATATTACTCCCAATATTATCAATATGACATGCATTATGACCCATATTATACAGTTATTATCGCTAGAACTGTAATAATTATACTTATTACTTTTATTATTATCAATATAACATGCAATATTACCCATATTATGCAGTTATTATCGCTACTACTATAATAATTATAGTCATTACTACCAATATTATCAATATAACAGGCATTATTACCCATATTATACAGTTATTATCGCTAGAACTATAATAATTATACTTATTACTGCCAATATTATCAATACAACATGCATTATTACCCATATTATGTAGTTATTATCGCTAGAACTATAATAATTATACTAATTGCTGTTATTATTATCAATATAACATGCATTATTAGCCATATTATGCAGTTGTTATCGCTAGAACTGTAATAATTATATTTACCACTTTTACTATTATCAATATAAGATGCACTATTACCCGTATTATGCAGTTATCATCGCTAGAACTATAATAATTATAGTCATTACCACCAATATTATCAATGTAACATGCATGATTACCCATATTATACAGTTATTATCGTCAGAACTATAATAATTATACTTATTACTCCCAATATTATCAATATAACATGCATTATTACCCATATTATGCAGTTGTTATCGCTAGAACTATAATAATTATACTTATTGCTGTTATTATTATCAATATAACAGGCATTATTACCCATATTATACAGTTATTATCGCTAGAACTATAATAATTATACTTATTACTGCCAATATTATCAATACAACATGCATTATTACCCATATTATGTAGTTATTATCGCTAGAACTATAATAATTATACTAATTGCTGTTATTATTATCAATATAACATGCATTATTAGCCATATTATGCAGTTGTTATCGCTAGAACTATAATAATTATACTTATTACTTTTATTATTATCAATATAACAGGCATTATTACCCATATTATGCAGTTATTATCGCTAGAACTATAATAACTAGACTTATTGCTGTTACTATTATCAATATAACAGGCATTGTTACCCATATTATGCAGTTATTATCGCTAGAGCTATAATAGTTACACATATTACTCCCAATATTATCAATATGACATGCATTATGACCCATATTATACAGTTATTATCGCTAGAACTGTAATAATTATACTTATTACTTTTATTATTATCAATATAACATGCAATATTACCCATATTATGCAGTTATTATCGCTACTACTATAATAATTATAGTCATTACTACCAATATTATCAATATAACATGCATTATTACCCATATTATGCAGTTATTATCGCTAGAACTATAATAACTATACTTATTGCTGTTACTATTATCAATATAACAGGCATTATTGCCCATATTATGCAGTTAGTATCGCTAGAACTACAATAATAATACTTATTACTTTCATTATTATCAATATAACATACATTATTACCCACATTATACTGTTCTTATCGCTAGAACTATAATAATTATATTTATTACTCCCAATATTATCAATATAACATGCATTATTACCCTTATTATACTGTTCTTATCGCTAGAACTATAATAATTATATTTATTGCTGTTATTATTATCAATATAACATGCAATATTAGCCATATTATGCAGTTATTATCGCAAGAACTATAATAATTAAACTTATTACTTTTATTATTGTCAATATAACAGGCATCATTACCCATATTATACTGTTATTATCGCTAGAACTATAATAATTATACTTATTACTCCCAATATTGTCAATATAACATGCATTACTACCCATATTATGCAGTTGTTATCGCTAGAACTGTAATAATTATACTTATTACTTTTATTATTATCAATATAACAGGCAT
The DNA here is from genome assembly GCA_963576845.1 of Megachile leachella. NCBI lineage: Eukaryota > Metazoa > Arthropoda > Insecta > Hymenoptera > Megachilidae > Megachile > Megachile leachella. Next base: position 2,182,611 of record OY756255.1, on the reverse strand, counting down.
CATTACCCATATTATACTGTTATTATCGCTAGAACTATAATAATTATACTTATTACTCCCAATATTATCAATATAACATGCATTATGACCCATATTATACAGTTATTATCGCCAGAACTGTAATAATTATACTAACCACTTTTACTATTATCAATATAAGATGCACTATTTCTCGTATTATGCAGTTATCATCGCTAGAACTACAATAATAATACTTATTACTTTTATTGTTATCAATATAACAGGCATCATTACCCATATTATACTGTTATTATCGCTAGAACTATAATAATTATACTTATTACTCCCAATATTATCAATATAACATGCATTATGACCCATGTTATACAGTTATTATCGCTAGAACTGTAATAATTATATTTACCACTTTTACTGTTATCAATATAAGATGCTCTATTACCCGTATTATGCAGTTATCATCGCTAGAACTATAATAATTATAGTCATTACCACCAATATTATCAATATAACATGCATGATTACCCATATTATACAGTTGTTATCGTTAGAACTATAATAATTATACTTATTACTCCCAATATTATCAATATAACATGCATTATTACCCATATTATGCAGTTGTTATCGCTAGAACTATAATAATTATACTTATTGCTGTTATTATTATCAATATAACATGCAATATTAGCCTTATTATGCAGTTATTATCGCTAGAACTATAATAATTATACTTATTACTTTTATTATTGTCAATATAACATGCATTATTACCCATATTATGCAGTTGTTATCGCTAGAACTATAATAATTATACTAATTGCTGTTATTATTATCAATATAACAGGCATTATTACCCATATTATGCAGTTATTATCGCTAGAGCTATAATAGATACACATATTACTCCCAATATTATCAATATAACATGCATTATTACCCATATTATGCAGTTATTATCGCTAGAACTACAATAATAATACTTATTGCTTTTATTATTATCAATATAACATACATTATTACCCATATTATACTGTTGTTATCGCTGGAAATATAATAATTATACTTATTACTTTTATTATTATCAATATAACATGCATTATTACCCATATTATACAGTTATTATCGGTAGAACAATAATAATTATACTTATTACTCCCAATAATATCAATATACTATGCATTATTACCCATATTATGCAGTTATTATCGCTAGAACTATAATAATTATACTTATTACTGTTACTATTATCAATATAACAGGCATCATTACCCATATTATACTGTTATTATCGCTAGAGCTATAATAGATACACATATTACTCCCAATATTATCAATATAACATGCATTATTACCCATATTATGCAGTTATTATCGCTAGAACTACAATAATAATACTTATTGCTTTTATTATTATCAATATAACATACATTATTACCCATATTATACTGTTGTTATCGCTGGAAATATAATAATTATACTTATTACTTTTATTATTATCAATATAACATGCATTATTACCCATATTATACAGTTATTATCGGTAGAACAATAATAATTATACTTATTACTCCCAATAATATCAATATACTATGCATTATTACCCATATTATGCAGTTATTATCGCTAGAACTATAATAATTATACTTATTACTGTTACTATTATCAATATAACAGGCATCATTACCCATATTATACTGTTATTATCGCTAGAACTATAATAATTATACTTATTACTCCCAATATTATCAATATAACATGCATTACTACCCATATTATGCAGTTGTTATCGCTAGAACTATAATAATTATACTTATTGCTGTTATTTTTATCAATATAACATGCATTATTACCCATATTATACAGCTATTATCGGTAGAGCTATAATAATTACACGTATGACTCCCAACATTATCAATACAACATGCTTTATGACCCACACTATACAGTCATTATCGCTAGAACTATAATAATTATACTTCCTACTCCCAATGTTGTCAATGTAATATGCATTATTACCCATATTATACAGTTATTATCGTTAGAACTATAATAATTATACTTATTACTCCCAATATTATCAATATACCATGCATTATTACCCATATTATGCAGTTATTATCGCTAGAACTATAATAATTATACTTATTGCTGTTACTATTATCAATATAACAGGCATCATTACCCATATTATGCAGTTGTTATCGCTAGAGCTATAATAGTTACACATATTACTCCCAATATTATCAATATAACATGCATTATGACCCATATTATACAGTTATTATCGCTAGAACTGTAATAATTATACTAACCACTTTTACTATTATCAATATAAGATGCACTATTTCTCGTATTGTGCAGTTATCATCGCTAGAACTACAATAATAATACTTATTACTTTTATTATTATGAATATAACAGGCATCATTACCCATATTATAGTGTTATTATCGCTAGAACTATAATAATTATACTTATTACTCCCAATATTATCAATATACCATCCATTATTACCCATATTATGCAGTTATTATCGCTAGAACTATAATAATTATACTTATTGCTGTTACTATTATGAATATAACAGGCATTATTACCCATATTATGCAGTTATTATCGCTAGAACTATAATAACTATACTTATTGCTGTTACTATTATCAATATAACAGGCATTATTACCCATATTATGCAGTTATTATCGCTAGAGCTATAATAGTTACACATATTACTCCCAATATTATCAATATGACATGCATTATGACCCATATTATACAGTTATTATCGCTAGAACTGTAATAATTATACTAACCACTTTTACTATTATCAATATAAGATGCACTATTTCTCGTATTATGCAGTTATCATCACTAGAACTACAATAATAATACTTATTACTTTTATTATTATCAATATAACAGGCATCATTACCCATATTATACTGTTATTATCGCTAGAACTATAATGATTATACTTATTACTCCCAATATTATCAATATAACATGCATTATGACCCATGTTATACAGTTATTATCGCTAGAACTGTAAGAATTATATTTACCACTTTTACTATTATCAATATAAGATGCACTATTACCCGTATTATGCAGTTATCATCGCTAAAACTATAATAATTATAGTCATTACCACCAATATTATCAATATAACATGCATGATTACCCATATTATACAGTTATTATCGTTAGAACTATAATAATTATACTTATTACTCCCAATATTATCAATATAACATGCATTATTACCCATATTATGCAGTTGTTATCGCTAGAACTATAATAATTATACTTATTGCTGTTATTATTATCAATATAACATGCAATATTAGCCATATTATGCAGTAATTATCGCTAGAACTATAATAATTATACTTATTACTTTTATTATTGTCAATATAACATGCATTATTACCCATATTATGCAGTTGTTATCGCTAGAACTGTAATAATTATACTTATTACTTTTATTATTATCAATATAACATGCTTTATTACCCATATTATGCAGTTATTATCGCTAGAACTATAATAACTATACTTATTGCTGTTACTATTATCAATATAACGGGCATTATTACCCATATTATGCAGTTATTATCGCTAGAACTATAATAATTATATTTATTACTCCCAATATTATCAATATAACATGCATTATTACCCATATTATGCAGTTGATATCGCTAGAACTATAATAATTATACTTATTGCTGTTACTATTATCAATATAACAGGCATTATTACCCATATTATGCAGTTATTATCGCTAGAGCTATAATAGTTTCACATATTACTCCCAATATTATCAATATAACATGCATTATGCCCCTTATTATACAGTTATTATCGCTAGAACTGTAATAATTATACTTATTACTTTTATTATTATCAATATAACATGCATTATTACCCATATTATGCAGTTATTATCGCTAGAGCTATAATAGTGACACATATTACTCCCAATATTATCAATATAACATGCATTATGACCCATATTATACAGTTATTATCGCTAGAACTGCAATAATTATACTTATTACTTTTATTATTATCAATATAACAGGCATCATTACCCACATTATACTGTTATTATCGCTAGAACTATAATAATTATACTTATTACTCCCAATATTATCAATATAACATGCATTATGACCCATATTATACAGTTATTATCGCTAGAACTGTAATAATTATACTAACCACTTTTACTATTATCAATATAAGACGCACTATTTCTCGTATTATGCAGTTATCATCGCTAGAACTACAATAATAATACTTATTACTTTTATTATTATCAATATAACATACATTATTACCCATATTATACTGTTATTATCGCTAGAACTATAATAATTATATTTATTACTCCCAATATTATCAATATAACATGCATTATTACCCATATTATGCAGTTGTTATCGCTAGAACTATAATAATTATACTTATTGCTGTTATTATTATCAATATAACATGCAATATTAGCCATACTATGCAGTTATTATCGCTAGAACTATAATAATTATACTTATTACTTTTATTATTGTCAATATAACATGCATTATTACCCATATTATGCAGTTGTTATCGCTAGAACTATAATAATTATACTTATTTCTGTTATTATTATCAATATAACAGGCATTATTACCCATATTATACAGTTATTATCGCTAGAACTATAATAATTATACTTATTACTGCCAATATTATCAATATACCATCCATTATTACCCATATTATGCAGTTATTATCGCTAGAACTATAATAATTATACTTATTGCTGTTACTATTATGAATATAACAGGCATTATTACCCATATTATGCAGTTATTATCGCTAGAACTATAATAACTATACTTATTGCTGTTACTATTATCAATATAACAGGCATTATTACCCATATTATGCAGTTATTATCGCTAGAGCTATAATAGTTACACATATTACTCCCAATATTATCAATATGACATGCATTATGACCCATATTATACAGTTATTATCGCTAGAACTGTAATAATTATACTAACCACTTTTACTATTATCAATATAAGATGCACTATTTCTCGTATTATGCAGTTATCATCACTAGAACTACAATAATAATACTTATTACTTTTATTATTATCAATATAACAGGCATCATTACCCATATTATACTGTTATTATCGCTAGAACTATAATGATTATACTTATTACTCCCAATATTATCAATATAACATGCATTATGACCCATGTTATACAGTTATTATCGCTAGAACTGTAAGAATTATATTTACCACTTTTACTATTATCAATATAAGATGCACTATTACCCGTATTATGCAGTTATCATCGCTAAAACTATAATAATTATAGTCATTACCACCAATATTATCAATATAACATGCATGATTACCCATATTATACAGTTATTATCGTTAGAACTATAATAATTATACTTATTACTCCCAATATTATCAATATAACATGCATTATTACCCATATTATGCAGTTGTTATCGCTAGAACTATAATAATTATACTTATTGCTGTTATTATTATCAATATAACATGCAATATTAGCCATATTATGCAGTAATTATCGCTAGAACTATAATAATTATACTTATTACTTTTATTATTGTCAATATAACATGCATTATTACCCATATTATGCAGTTATTATCGCTAGAACTATAATAACTATACTTATTGCTGTTACTATTATCAATATAACGGGCATTATTACCCATATTATGCAGTTATTATCGCTAGAACTATAATAATTATATTTATTACTCCCAATATTATCAATATAACATGCATTATTACCCATATTATGCAGTTGATATCGCTAGAACTATAATAATTATACTTATTGCTGTTACTATTATCAATATAACAGGCATTATTACCCATATTATGCAGTTATTATCGCTAGAGCTATAATAGTTTCACATATTACTCCCAATATTATCAATATAACATGCATTATGCCCCTTATTATACAGTTATTATCGCTAGAACTGTAATAATTATACTTATTACTTTTATTATTATCAATATAACATGCATTATTACCCATATTATGCAGTTATTATCGCTAGAGCTATAATAGTGACACATATTACTCCCAATATTATCAATATAACATGCATTATGACCCATATTATACAGTTATTATCGCTAGAACTGCAATAATTATACTTATTACTTTTATTATTATCAATATAACAGGCATCATTACCCATATTATACTGTTATTATCGCTAGAACTATAATAATTATACTTATTACTCCCAATATTATCAATATAACATGCATTATGACCCATATTATACAGTTATTATCGCTAGAACTGTAATAATTATACTAACCACTTTTACTATTATCAATATAAGACGCACTATTTCTCGTATTATGCAGTTATCATCGCTAGAACTACAATAATAATACTTATTACTTTTATTATTATCAATATAACATACATTATTACCCATATTATACTGTTATTATCGCTAGAACTATAATAATTATATTTATTACTCCCAATATTATCAATATAACATGCATTATTACCCATATTATGCAGTTGTTATCGCTAGAACTATAATAATTATACTTATTGCTGTTATTATTATCAATATAACATGCAATATTAGCCATACTATGCAGTTATTATCGCTAGAACTATAATAATTATACTTATTACTTTTATTATTGTCAATATAACATGCATTATTACCCATATTATGCAGTTGTTATCGCTAGAACTATAATAATTATACTTATTTCTGTTATTATTATCAATATAACAGGCATTATTACCCATATTATACAGTTATTATCGCTAGAACTATAATAATTATACTTATTACTGCCAATATTATCAATACAACATGCATTATTACCCATATTATGTAGTTATTATCGCTAGAACTATAATAATTGGACTAATTGCTGTTATTATTATCAATAAAACATGCATTATTAGCCATATTATGCAGTTGTTATCGCTAGAACTATAATAATTATACTTATTACTTTGATTATTATCAATATAACAGGCATTATTACCCATATTATGCAGTTATTATCGCTAGAACTACAATAATAATACTTATTACTTTTATTATTATCAATATAACATACATTATTACCCATATTATACTGTTATTATCGCTAGAACTATAATAATTATATTTATTACTCCCAATATTATCAATATAACATGCATTATTACCCATATTATGCAGTTGTTATCGCTAGAACTATAATAATTATACTTATTGCTGTTACTATTATCAATATAACAGGCATTATTACCCATATTATGCAGTTATTATCGCTAGAGCTATAATGGTTACACATATTACTCCCAATATTATCAATATAACATGCATTATTAACCATATTATACTGTTATTATCGCTAGAGCTTTAATAATTGCACTTATTACTCCCAATATTATCAATATAATATGCATTATTACCCATATTATACAGTTAGTATCGCTAGAACTATAATAATTATACCTATTACTTTTATTATTATCAATATAACATGCATTATTACCCATATTATGCAGTTATTATCGCTAGAGCTATAATGGTTACACATATTACTCCCAATATTATCAATATAACATGCATTATTAACCATATTATACTGTTATTATCGCTAGAGCTATAATAATTGCACTTATTACTCCCAATATTATCAATATAATTTGCATTATTACCCATATTATACAGTTAGTATCGCTAGAACTATAATAATTATACCTATTACTTTTATTATAATCAATATAACATGCATTATTACCCATATTATGCAGTTATTATCGCTAGAACTATAATAACTATACTTATTGCTGTTACTATTATCAATATAACAGGCATTATTACCCATATTATGCAGTTATTATCGCTAGAGCTATAATGGTTACACATATTACGACCAATATTATCAATATGACATGCATTATGACCCATATTATACAGTTATTATCGCTAGAACTGTAATAATTATACTAACCACTTTTACTATTATCAATATAAGATGCACTATTACCCGTATTATGCAGTTATCATGGCTAGAACTATAATAATTATAGTCATTACCACCAATATTATCAATATAACATGCATGATTACCCATATTATACAGTTATTATCGTTAGAACTATAATAATTATACTTATTACTCCCAATATTATCAATATCACATGCATTATTACCCATATTATGCAGTTGTTATCGCTAGACTATAATAATTATACGTATTGCTGTTATTATTATCAATATAACATGCAATATTAGCCATATTATGCAGTTATTATCGCTAGAACTATAATAATTATACTTATTACTTTTATTATAATCAATATAACATGCATTATTACCCATATTATGTAGTTATTATCGCTAGAACTGTAATAATTATACTTATTACTTTTATTATTATCAATATAACATGCATTATTACCCATATTATGCAGTTATTATCGCTACTACTATAATAATTATAGTCATTCCTACCAATATTATCAATATAAAGTGCATTATTACCCATATTATGCAGTTATAATCGCTAGAACTATAATAACTATACTTATTGCTGTTACTATTATCAATATAACAGGCATTATTACCCATATTATGCGGTTATTATCGCTAGAGCTATAATAGTTACACATATTACTCCCAATATTAGCAATATAACATGCATTATGACCCATATTATACAGTTATTATCGCTAGAACTGTAATAATTATACTTATTACTTTTATTATTATCAATATAACATGCATTATTACCCATATTATGCAGTTATTATCGCTACTACTATAATAATTATAGTCATTCCTACCAATATTATCAATATAACATGCATTATTACCCATATTATGCAGTTATAATCGCTAGAACTATAATAACTATACTTATTGCTGTTACTATTATCAATATAACAGGCATTATTACCCATATTATGCAGTTATTATCGCTAGAACTACAATAATAATACTTATTACTTTTATTATTATCAATATAACATACATTATTACCCATATTATACTGTTATTATCGCTAGAACTATAATAATTATATTTATTACTCCCAATATTATCAATATAACATGCATTATTACCCATATTATGCAGTTGTTATCGCTAGAACTATAATAATTATACTTATTGCTGTTACTATTATCAATATAACAGGCATTATTACCCATATTATGCGGTTATTATCGCTAGAGCTATAATAGTTACACATATTACTCCCAATATTAGCAATATAACATGCATTATGACCCATATTATACAGTTATTATCGCTAGAACTGTAATAATTATACTTATTACTTTTATTATTATCAATATAACATGCATTATTACCCATATTATGCAGTTATTATCGCTACTACTATAATAATTATAGTCATTCCTACCAATATTATCAATATAAAGTGCATTATTACCCATATTATGCAGTTATAATCGCTAGAACTATAATAACTATACTTATTGCTGTTACTATTATCAATATAACAGGCATTATTACCCATATTATGCAGTTATTATCGCTAGAACTACAATAATAATACTTATTACTTTTATTATTATCAATATAACATACATTATTACCCATATTATACTGTTATTATCGCTAGAACTATAATAATTATATTTATTACTCCCAATATTATCAATATAACATGCATTATTACCCATATTATGCAGTTGTTATCGCTAGAACTATAATAATTATACTTATTGCTGTTATTATTATCAATATAACATGCAATATTAGCCATATTATGCAGTTATTATCGCTAGAACTATAATAATTACACGTATGACTCCCAACATTATCAATACAACATGCTTTATGACCCACACTATACAGTCATTATCGCTAGAGCTATAATAATTATACTTCCTACTCCCAATGTTGTCAATGTAATATGCATTATTACCCATATTATACAGTATTTATCGTTAGAACTATAATAATTATACTCATTACTCCCAATATTATCAATATACCATGCATTATTACCCATATTATGCAGTTATTATCGCTAGAACTATAATAATTATACTTATTGCTGTTACTATTATCAATATAACAGGCATCATTACCCATATTATGCAGTTATTATCGCTAGAGCTATAATAGTTACACATATTACTCCCAATATTATCAATATAACATGAATTATGACCCATATTATACAGTTATTATCGCTAGAACTGTAATAATTATACTTATTACTTTTATTATTATCAATATAACATACATTATTAACCATATTATACTGTTATTATCGCTAGAACTATAATAATTATATTTATTACTCCCAATATTATCAATATAACATGCATTATTACCCATATTATGCAGTTGTTATCGCTAGAACTATAATAATTATACTTATTGCTGTTACTATTATCAATATAACAGGCATTATTACCCATATTATGCAGTTATTATCGCTAGAGCTATAATAGTTACACATATTACTCCCAATATTAGCAATATAACATGCATTATGACCCATATTATACAGTTATTATTGCTAGAACTGTAATAATTATACTTATTACTTTTATTATTATCAATATAACATGCATTATTACCCATATTATGCAGTTATTATCGCTACTACTGTAATAATTATAGTCATTCCTACCAATATTATCAATATAACATGCATTATTACCCATATTATGCAGTTATAATCGCTAGAACTATAATAACTATACTTATTGCTGTTACTATTATCAATATAACAGGCATTATTACCCATATTATGCAGTTATTATCGCTAGAACTACAATAATAATACTTATTACTTTTATTATTATCAATATAACATACATTATTACCCATATTATACTGTTATTATCGCTAGAACTATAATAATTATATTTATTACTCCCAATATTATCAATATAACATGCATGATTACCCATATTATGCAGTTGTTATCGCTAGAACTATAATAATTATACTTATTGCTGTTATTATTATCAATATAACATGCAATATTAGCCATATTATGCAGTTATTATCGCTAGAACTATAATAATTATACTTATTACTTTTATTAGTGTCAATATAACAGGCATCATTACCCATATTATACTGTTATTATCGCTAGAACTATAATAATTATACTTATTACTCCCAATATTGTCAATATAACATGCATTATTACCCATATTATGCAGTTGTTATCGCTAGAACTATAATAATTATACTTATTGCTGTTACTATTATCAATATAACAGGCATTATTACCCATATTATGCAGTTATTATCGCTAGAGCTATAATGGTTACACATATTACTCCCAATATTATCAATATAACATGCATTATTAACCATATTATACTGTTATTATCGCTAGAGCTTTAATAATTGCACTTATTACTCCCAATATTATCAATATAATATGCATTATTACCCATATTATACAGTTAGTATCGCTAGAACTATAATAATTATACCTATTACTTTTATTATTATCAATATAACATGCATTATTACCCATATTATGCAGTTATTATCGCTAGAGCTATAATGGTTACACATATTACTCCCAATATTATCAATATAACATGCATTATTAACCATATTATACTGTTATTATCGCTAGAGCTATAATAATTGCACTTATTACTCCCAATATTATCAATATAATTTGCATTATTACCCATATTATACAGTTAGTATCGCTAGAACTATAATAATTATACCTATTACTTTTATTATAATCAATATAACATGCATTATTACCCATATTATGCAGTTATTATCGCTAGAACTATAATAACTATACTTATTGCTGTTACTATTATCAATATAACAGGCATTATTACCCATATTATGCAGTTATTATCGCTAGAGCTATAATGGTTACACATATTACGACCAATATTATCAATATGACATGCATTATGACCCATATTATACAGTTATTATCGCTAGAACTGTAATAATTATACTAACCACTTTTACTATTATCAATATAAGATGCACTATTACCCGTATTATGCAGTTATCATGGCTAGAACTATAATAATTATAGTCATTACCACCAATATTATCAATATAACATGCATGATTACCCATATTATACAGTTATTATCGTTAGAACTATAATAATTATACTTATTACTCCCAATATTATCAATATCACATGCATTATTACCCATATTATGCAGTTGTTATCGCTAGACTATAATAATTATACTTATTGCTGTTATTATTATCAATATAACATGCAATATTAGCCATATTATGCAGTTATTATCGCTAGAACTATAATAATTATACTTATTACTTTTATTATAATCAATATAACATGCATTATTACCCATATTATGTAGTTATTATCGCTAGAACTGTAATAATTATACTTATTACTTTTATTATTATCAATATAACATGCATTATTACCCATATTATGCAGTTATTATCGCTACTACTATAATAATTATAGTCATTCCTACCAATATTATCAATATAAAGTGCATTATTACCCATATTATGCAGTTATAATCGCTAGAACTATAATAACTATACTTATTGCTGTTACTATTATCAATATAACAGGCATTATTACCCATATTATGCGGTTATTATCGCTAGAGCTATAATAGTTACACATATTACTCCCAATATTAGCAATATAACATGCATTATGACCCATATTATACAGTTATTATCGCTAGAACTGTAATAATTATACTTATTACTTTTATTATTATCAATATAACATGCATTATTACCCATATTATGCAGTTATTATCGCTACTACTATAATAATTATAGTCATTCCTACCAATATTATCAATATAAAGTGCATTATTACCCATATTATGCAGTTATAATCGCTAGAACTATAATAACTATACTTATTGCTGTTACTATTATCAATATAACAGGCATTATTACCCATATTATGCAGTTATTATCGCTAGAACTACAATAATAATACTTATTACTTTTATTATTATCAATATAACATACATTATTACCCATATTATACTGTTATTATCGCTAGAACTATAATAATTATATTTATTACTCCCAATATTATCAATATAACATGCATTATTACCCATATTATGCAGTTGTTATCGCTAGAACTATAATAATTATACTTATTGCTGTTATTATTATCAATATAACATGCAATATTAGCCATATTATGCAGTTATTATCGCTAGAACTATAATAATTACACGTATGACTCCCAACATTATCAATACAACATGCTTTATGACCCACACTATACAGTCATTATCGCTAGAGCTATAATAATTATACTTCCTACTCCCAATGTTGTCAATGTAATATGCATTATTACCCATATTATACAGTATTTATCGTTAGAACTATAATAATTATACTCATTACTCCCAATATTATCAATATACCATGCATTATTACCCATATTATGCAGTTATTATCGCTAGAACTATAATAATTATACTTATTGCTGTTACTATTATCAATATAACAGGCATCATTACCCATATTATGCAGTTATTATCGCTAGAGCTATAATAGTTACACATATTACTCCCAATATTATCAATATAACATGAATTATGACCCATATTATACAGTTATTATCGCTAGAACTGTAATAATTATACTTATTACTTTTATTATTATCAATATAACATACATTATTAACCATATTATACTGTTATTATCGCTAGAACTATAATAATTATATTTATTACTCCCAATATTATCAATATAACATGCATTATTACCCATATTATGCAGTTGTTATCGCTAGAACTATAATAATTATACTTATTGCTGTTACTATTATCAATATAACAGGCATTATTACCCATATTATGCAGTTATTATCGCTAGAGCTATAATAGTTACACATATTACTCCCAATATTAGCAATATAACATGCATTATGACCCATATTATACAGTTATTATTGCTAGAACTGTAATAATTATACTTATTACTTTTATTATTATCAATATAACATGCATTATTACCCATATTATGCAGTTATTATCGCTACTACTGTAATAATTATAGTCATTCCTACCAATATTATCAATATAACATGCATTATTACCCATATTATGCAGTTATAATCGCTAGAACTATAATAACTATACTTATTGCTGTTACTATTATCAATATAACAGGCATTATTACCCATATTATGCAGTTATTATCGCTAGAACTACAATAATAATACTTATTACTTTTATTATTATCAATATAACATACATTATTACCCATATTATACTGTTATTATCGCTAGAACTATAATAATTATATTTATTACTCCCAATATTATCAATATAACATGCATGATTACCCATATTATGCAGTTGTTATCGCTAGAACTATAATAATTATACTTATTGCTGTTATTATTATCAATATAACATGCAATATTAGCCATATTATGCAGTTATTATCGCTAGAACTATAATAATTATACTTATTACTTTTATTAGTGTCAATATAACAGGCATCATTACCCATATTATACTGTTATTATCGCTAGAACTATAATAATTATACTTATTACTCCCAATATTGTCAATATAACATGCATTATTACCCATATTATGCAGTTGTTATCGCTAGAACTATAATAATTATACTTATTGCTGTTACTATTATCAATATAACAGGCATTATTACCCATATTATGCAGTTATTATCGCTAGAGCTATAATGGTTACACATATTACTCCCAATATTATCAATATAACATGCATTATTAACCATATTATACTGTTATTATCGCTAGAGCTTTAATAATTGCACTTATTACTCCCAATATTATCAATATAATATGCATTATTACCCATATTATACAGTTAGTATCGCTAGAACTATAATAATTATACCTATTACTTTTATTATTATCAATATAACATGCATTATTACCCATATTATGCAGTTATTATCGCTAGAGCTATAATGGTTACACATATTACTCCCAATATTATCAATATAACATGCATTATTAACCATATTATACTGTTATTATCGCTAGAGCTATAATAATTGCACTTATTACTCCCAATATTATCAATATAATTTGCATTATTACCCATATTATACAGTTAGTATCGCTAGAACTATAATAATTATACCTATTACTTTTATTATAATCAATATAACATGCATTATTACCCATATTATGCAGTTATTATCGCTAGAACTATAATAACTATACTTATTGCTGTTACTATTATCAATATAACAGGCATTATTACCCATATTATGCAGTTATTATCGCTAGAGCTATAATGGTTACACATATTACGACCAATATTATCAATATGACATGCATTATGACCCATATTATACAGTTATTATCGCTAGAACTGTAATAATTATACTAACCACTTTTACTATTATCAATATAAGATGCACTATTACCCGTATTATGCAGTTATCATGGCTAGAACTATAATAATTATAGTCATTACCACCAATATTATCAATATAACATGCATGATTACCCATATTATACAGTTATTATCGTTAGAACTATAATAATTATACTTATTACTCCCAATATTATCAATATCACATGCATTATTACCCATATTATGCAGTTGTTATCGCTAGACTATAATAATTATACTTATTGCTGTTATTATTATCAATATAACATGCAATATTAGCCATATTATGCAGTTATTATCGCTAGAACTATAATAATTATACTTATTACTTTTATTATAATCAATATAACATGCATTATTACCCATATTATGTAGTTATTATCGCTAGAACTGTAATAATTATACTTATTACTTTTATTATTATCAATATAACATGCATTATTACCCATATTATGCAGTTATTATCGCTACTACTATAATAATTATAGTCATTCCTACCAATATTATCAATATAAAGTGCATTATTACCCATATTATGCAGTTATAATCGCTAGAACTATAATAACTATACTTATTGCTGTTACTATTATCAATATAACAGGCATTATTACCCATATTATGCGGTTATTATCGCTAGAGCTATAATAGTTACACATATTACTCCCAATATTAGCAATATAACATGCATTATGACCCATATTATACAGTTATTATCGCTAGAACTGTAATAATTATACTTATTACTTTTATTATTATCAATATAACATGCATTATTACCCATATTATGCAGTTATTATCGCTACTACTATAATAATTATAGTCATTCCTACCAATATTATCAATATAACATGCATTATTACCCATATTATGCAGTTATAATCGCTAGAACTATAATAACTATACTTATTGCTGTTACTATTATCAATATAACAGGCATTATTACCCATATTATGCAGTTATTATCGCTAGAACTACAATAATAATACTTATTACTTTTATTATTATCAATATAACATACATTATTACCCATATTATACTGTTATTATCGCTAGAACTATAATAATTATATTTATTACTCCCAATATTATCAATATAACATGCATTATTACCCATATTATGCAGTTGTTATCGCTAGAACTATAATAATTATACTTATTGCTGTTACTATTATCAATATAACAGGCATTATTACCCATATTATGCGGTTATTATCGCTAGAGCTATAATAGTTACACATATTACTCCCAATATTAGCAATATAACATGCATTATGACCCATATTATACAGTTATTATCGCTAGAACTGTAATAATTATACTTATTACTTTTATTATTATCAATATAACATGCATTATTACCCATATTATGCAGTTATTATCGCTACTACTATAATAATTATAGTCATTCCTACCAATATTATCAATATAAAGTGCATTATTACCCATATTATGCAGTTATAATCGCTAGAACTATAATAACTATACTTATTGCTGTTACTATTATCAATATAACAGGCATTATTACCCATATTATGCAGTTATTATCGCTAGAACTACAATAATAATACTTATTACTTTTATTATTATCAATATAACATACATTATTACCCATATTATACTGTTATTATCGCTAGAACTATAATAATTATATTTATTACTCCCAATATTATCAATATAACATGCATTATTACCCATATTATGCAGTTGTTATCGCTAGAACTATAATAATTATACTTATTGCTGTTATTATTATCAATATAACATGCAATATTAGCCATATTATGCAGTTATTATCGCTAGAACTATAATAATTACACGTATGACTCCCAACATTATCAATACAACATGCTTTATGACCCACACTATACAGTCATTATCGCTAGAGCTATAATAATTATACTTCCTACTCCCAATGTTGTCAATGTAATATGCATTATTACCCATATTATACAGTATTTATCGTTAGAACTATAATAATTATACTCATTACTCCCAATATTATCAATATACCATGCATTATTACCCATATTATGCAGTTATTATCGCTAGAACTATAATAATTATACTTATTGCTGTTACTATTATCAATATAACAGGCATCATTACCCATATTATGCAGTTATTATCGCTAGAGCTATAATAGTTACACATATTACTCCCAATATTATCAATATAACATGAATTATGACCCATATTATACAGTTATTATCGCTAGAACTGTAATAATTATACTTATTACTTTTATTATTATCAATATAACATACATTATTAACCATATTATACTGTTATTATCGCTAGAACTATAATAATTATATTTATTACTCCCAATATTATCAATATAACATGCATTATTACCCATATTATGCAGTTGTTATCGCTAGAACTATAATAATTATACTTATTGCTGTTACTATTATCAATATAACAGGCATTATTACCCATATTATGCAGTTATTATCGCTAGAGCTATAATAGTTACACATATTACTCCCAATATTAGCAATATAACATGCATTATGACCCATATTATACAGTTATTATTGCTAGAACTGTAATAATTATACTTATTACTTTTATTATTATCAATATAACATGCATTATTACCCATATTATGCAGTTATTATCGCTACTACTGTAATAATTATAGTCATTCCTACCAATATTATCAATATAACATGCATTATTACCCATATTATGCAGTTATAATCGCTAGAACTATAATAACTATACTTATTGCTGTTACTATTATCAATATAACAGGCATTATTACCCATATTATGCAGTTATTATCGCTAGAACTACAATAATAATACTTATTACTTTTATTATTATCAATATAACATACATTATTACCCATATTATACTGTTATTATCGCTAGAACTATAATAATTATATTTATTACTCCCAATATTATCAATATAACATGCATGATTACCCATATTATGCAGTTGTTATCGCTAGAACTATAATAATTATACTTATTGCTGTTATTATTATCAATATAACATGCAATATTAGCCATATTATGCAGTTATTATCGCTAGAACTATAATAATTATACTTATTACTTTTATTAGTGTCAATATAACAGGCATCATTCCCATATTATACTGTTATTATCGCTAGAACTATAATAATTATACTTATTACTCCCAATATTGTCAATATAACATGCATTATTACCCATATTATGCAGTTGTTATCGCTAGAACTATAATAATTATACTTATTGCTGTTACTATTATCAATATAACAGGCATTATTACCCATATTATGCAGTTATTATCGCTAGAGCTATAATGGTTACACATATTACTCCCAATATTATCAATATAACATGCATTATTAACCATATTATACTGTTATTATCGCTAGAGCTATAATAATTGCACTTATTACTCCCAATATTATCAATATAATATGCATTATTACCCATATTATACAGTTAGTATCGCTTGAACTATAATAATTATACCTATTACTTTTATTATTATCAATATAACATGCATTATTACCCATATTATGCAGTTATTATCGCTAGAACTATAATAATTATACTTATTGCTGTTACTATTATCAATATAACAGGCATTATTACCCATATTATGCAGTTGTTATCGCTAGAACTATAATAATTATACTTATTGCTGTTATTATTATCAATATAACATGCAATATTAGCCAGATTATGCAGTTATTATCGCTAGAACTATAATAATTATACTTATTACTTTTATTATTGTCAATATAACATGCATTATTACCCATATTATGCAGTTGTTATCGCTAGAACTATAATAATTATACTTATTGCTGTTATTATTATCAGTATAACAGGCATTATTACCCATATTATACGGTTATTATCGCTAGAACTATAATAATTATACATATTACTGCCAATATTATCAATACAACAAGCATTATTACCCACATTATGTAGTTATTATCGCTAGAACTATAATAATTATACTAATTGCTGTTATTATTATCAATATAACATGCATTATTAGCCATATTATGCAGTTGTTATCGCTAGAACTGTAATAATTATATTTACCACTTTTACTATTATCAATATAAGATGCACTATTACCCGTATTATGCAGTTATCATCGCTAGAACTATAATAATTATAGTCATTACCACCAATATTATCAATATTACATGCATGATTACCCATATTATACAGTTATTATCGTTAGAACTATAATAATTATACTTATTACTCCCAATATTATCAATGTAACATGCATTATTACCCATATTATGCAGTTGTTATCGCTAGAACTATAATAATTATACTTATTGCTGTTATTATTATCAATATAACAGGCATTATTACCCATATTATACGGTTATTATCGCTAGAACTATAATAATTATACTTATTACTGCCAATATTATCAATACAACATGCATTATTACCCATATTATGTAGTTATTATCGCTAGAACTATAATAATTATACTAATTGCTGTTATTATTATCAATATAACATGCATTATTAGCCATATTATGCAGTTGTCATCGCTAGAACTATAATAATTATACTTATTACTTTTATTATTATCAATATAACAGGCATTATTACCCATATTATGCAGTTATTATCGCTAGAACTATAATAACTATACTTATTGCTGTTACTATTATCAATATAACAGGCATTATTACCCATATTATGCAGTTATTATCGCTAGAGCTATAATAGTTACACATATTACTCCCAATATTATCAATATGACATGCATTATGACCCATATTATACAGTTATTATCGCTGGAACTGTAATAATTATACTTATTACTTTTATTATTATCAATATAACAGGCATCATTACCCATATTATACTGTTATTATCGCTAGAACTTTAATAATTATACTTATTACTCCCGATATTATCAATATAACATGCATTATGACCCATATTATACAGTTATTATCGCTAGAACTGTAATAATTATACTAACCACTTTTACTATTATCAATATAAGATGCACTATTTCTCGTATTATGCAATTATCATCGCTAGAACTACAATAATAATACTTATTACTTTTATTATTATCAATATAACAGGCATCATTACCCATATTATACTGTTATTATCGCTAGAACTATAATAATTGTACTTATTACTCCCAATATTTTCAATATAACATGCATTATGACCCATGTTATACAGTTATTATCGCTAGATCTGTAATAATTATATTTACCACTTTTACTGTTATCAATATAAGATGCATTATTACCCGTATTATGCAGTTATCATCGCTAGAACTATAATAATTATAGTCATTACCACCAATATTATCAATATAACATGCATGATTACCCATATTATACAGTTATTATCGTTAGAACTATAATAATTATACTTATTACTCCCAATATTATCAATATAACATGCATTATTACCCATATTATGCAGTTGTTATCGCTAGAACTATAATAATTACACTTATTGCTGTTATTATTATCAATATAACATGCAATATTAGCCATATTATGCAGTTATTATCGCTAGAACTATAATAATTATACTTATTACTTTTATTATTGTCAATATAACATGCATTATTACCCATATTATGCAGTTGTTATCGCTAGAACTATAATAATTATACTTATTGCTGTTATTATTATCAATATAACAGGCATTATTACCCATATTATACAGTTATTATCGCTAGAACTATAATAATTATACTTATTACTGCCAATATTATCAATACAACATGCATTATTACCCATATTATGTAGTTATTATCGCTAGAACTATAATAATTATACAAATTGCTGTTATTATTATCAATATAACATGCATTATTAGCCATATTATGCAGTTATTATCGCTAGAACTACAATAATAATACTTATTACTTTTACTATTATCAATATAACATGCATTATTACCCATATTATGCAGTTATCATCGCTAGAACTATAATAATTATACTTATTACTGTTACTATTATCAATATAACATGCATTATTACCCATATTATGCAGTTATTATCGCTAGAACTATAATAATTATACTTATTGCTGTTATTTTTATCAATACAACATGCATTATTACCCATATTATACAGTTATTATCGGTAGAGCTATAATAATTACACGTATGACTCCCAACATTATCAATACAACATGCTTTATGACCCACACTATACAGTCATTATCGCTAGAACTATAATAATTATATTTCCTACTCCCAATGTTGTCAATGTAATATGCATTACTACCCATATTATACAGTTATTATCGTTAGAACTATAATAATTATACATATTACTCCCAATATTATCAATATACCATGCATTATTACCCATATTATGCAGTTATTATCGCTAGAGCTATAATAGTTACACATATTACTCCCAATATTATCAATGTAACATGCATTATGACCCATATTATACAGTTATTATCGCTAGAACTATAATAACTATACTTATTGCTGTTACTATTATCAATATAACAGGCATTATTGCCCATATTATGCAGTAATTATCGCTAGAACTACAATAATAATACTTATTACTTTTATTATTATCAATATAACATACATTATTACCCATATTATACTGTTATTATCGCTAGAACTATAATAATTATACTTATTACTCCCAATATTATCAATATAACATGCATTATGACCCATGTTATACAGTTATTATCGCTAGATCTGTAATAATTATATTTACCACTTTTACTGTTATCAATATAAGATGCATTATTACCCGTATTATGCAGTTATCATCGCTAGAACTATAATAATTATAGTCATTACCACCAATATTATCAATATAACATGCATGATTACCCATATTATACAGTTATTATCGTTAGAACTATAATAATTATACTTATTACTCCCAATATTATCAATATAACATGCATTATTACCCATATTATGCAGTTGTTATCGCTAGAACTATAATAATTATACTTATTGCTGTTATTATTATCAATATAACATGCAATATTAGCCATATTATGCAGTTATTATCGCTAGAACTATAATAATTATACTTATTACTTTTATTATTGTCAATATAACATGCATTATTACCCATATTATGCAGTTGTTATCGCTAGAACTATAATAATTATACTTATTGCTGTTATTTTTATCAGTACAACTTGCATTATTACCCATATTATACAGTTATTATCGGTAGAGCTATAATAACTACACGTATGACTCCCAACATTATCAATACAACATGCTTTATGACCCACACTATACAGTCATTATCGCTAGAACTATAATAATTATATTTCCTACTCCCAATGTTGTCAATGTAATATGCATTATTACCCATATTATACAGTTATTATCGTTAGAACTATAATAATTATACATATTACTCCCAATATTATCAATATACCATGCATTATTACCCATATTATGCAGTTATTATCGCTAGAACTATAATAATTATACTTATTGCTGTTACTATTATCAATATAACAGGCATCATTACCCATATTATTCAGTTATTATCGCTAGAGCTATAATAGTTACACATATTACTCCCAATATTATCAATATAACATGCATTATGACCCATATTATACAGTTATTATCGCTAGAACTGTAATAATTATACTTATTACTTTTATTATTATCAATATAACATGCATTATTACCCATATTATGCAGTTATTATCGCTACTACTATAATAATTGTAGTCATTACTACCAATATTATCAATATAACATGCATTATTACCCATATTATGCAGTTATTATCGCTAGAACTATAATAACTATACTTATTGCTGTTACTATTATCAATATAACAGGCATTATTGCCCATATTATGCAGTTATTATCGCTAGAACTACAATAATAATACTTATTACTTTTATTATTATCAATATAACATACATTATTACCCATATTATACTGTTATTATCGTTAGAACTATAATAATTATATTTATTACTCCCAATATTATCAATATAACATGCATTATTACCCCTATTATGCAGTTGTTATCGCTAGAACTATAATAATTATACTTATTGCTGTTACTATTATCAATATAACAGGCATTATTACCCATATTATGCGGTTATTATCGCTAGAGCTATAATAGTTACACATATTACTCCCAATATTAGCAATATAACATGCATTATGACCCATATTATACAGTTATTATCGCTAGAACTGTAATAATTATACTTATTACTTTTATTATTATCAATATAACATGCATTATTACCCATATTATGCAGTTATTATCGCTACTACTATAATAATTATAGTCATTCCTACCAATATTATCAATATAACATGCATTATTACCCATATGATGCAGTTATTATCGCTAGAACTATAATAACTATACTTATTGCTGTTACTATTATCAATATAACAGGCATTATTACCCATATTATGCAGTTATTATCGCTAGAACTACAATAATAATACTTATTGCTTTTATTATTATCAATATAACATACATTATTACCCATATTATACTGTTATTATCGCTAGAACTATAATAATTATATTTATTACTCCCAATATTATCAATATAACATGCATTATTACCCCTATTATGCAGTTGTTATCGCTAGAACTATAATAATTATACTTATTGCTGTTATTATTATCAATATAACAGGCATTATTACCCATATTATGCGGTTATTATCGCTAGAGCTATAATAGTTACACATATTCCTCCCAATATTAGCAATATAACATGCATTATGACCCATATTATACAGTTATTATCGCTAGAACTGTAATAATTATACTTATTACTTTTATTATTATCAATATAACATGCATTATTACCCATATTATGCAGTTATTATCGCTACTACTGTAATAATTATAGTCATTCCTACCAATATTATCAATATAACATGCATTATTACCCATATTATGCAGTTATAATCGCTAGAACTATAATAACTATACTTATTGCTGTTACTATTATCAATATAACAGGCATTATTACCCATATTATGCAGTTATTATCGCTAGAACTACAATAATAATACTTATTAGTTTTATTATTATCAATATAACATACATTATTACCCATATTATACTGTTATTATCGCTAGAACTTTAATAATTATATTTATTACTCCCAATATTATCAATATAACATGCATTATTACCCATATTATGCAGTTGTTATCGCTAGAACTATAATAATTATACTTATTGCTGTTATTATTATCAATATAACATGCAATATTAGCCATATTATGCAGTTATTATCG
This sequence comes from Megachile leachella, assembly GCA_963576845.1. NCBI lineage: Eukaryota > Metazoa > Arthropoda > Insecta > Hymenoptera > Megachilidae > Megachile > Megachile leachella. The sequence continues at coordinate 2,157,936 of OY756255.1, read as the reverse complement.
CTAGAACTATAATAATTATACTTATTACTTTTATTAGTGTCAATATAACAGGCATCATTACCCATATTATACTGTTATTATCGCTAGAACTATAATAATTATACTTATTACTCCCAATATTGTCAATATAACATGCATTATTACCCATATTATGCAGTTGTTATCGCTAGAACTATAATAATTATACTTATTGCTGTTACTATTATCAATATAACAGGCATTATTACCCATATTATGCGGTTATTATCGCTAGAGCTATAATAGTTACACATACTACTCCCAATATTAGCAATATAACATGCATTATGACCCATATTATACAGTTATTATCGCTAGAACTGTAATAATTATACTTATTACTTTTATTATTATCAATATAACATGCATTATTACCCATATTATGCAGTTATTATCGCTACTACTGTAATAATTATAGTCATTCCTACCAATATTATCAATATAACATGCATTATTACCCATATTATGCAGTTATAATCGCTAGAACTATAATAACTATACTTATTGCTGTTACTATTATCAATATAACAGGCATTATTACCCATATTATGCAGTTATTATCGCTAGAACTACAATAATAATACTTATTACTTTTATTATTATCAATATAACATACATTATTACCCATATTATACTGTTATTATCGCTAGAACTATAATAATTATATTTATTACTCCCAATATTATCAATATAACATGCATTATTACCCATATTATGCAGTTGTTATCGCTAGAACTATAATAATTATACTTATTGCTGTTATTATTATCAATATAACATGCAATATTAGCCATATTATGCAGTTATTATCGCTAGAACTATAATAATTATACTTATTACTTTTATTAGTGTCAATATAACAGGCATCATTACCCATATTATACTGTTATTATCGCTAGAACTATAATAATTATACTTATTACTCCCAATATTGTCAATATAACATGCATTATTACCCATATTATGCAGTTGTTATCGCTAGAACTATAATAATTATACTTATTGCTGTTACTATTATCAATATAACAGGCATTATTACCCATATTATGCAGTTATTATCGCTAGAGCTATAATGGTTACACATATTACTCCCAATATTATCAATATAACATGCATTATTAACCATATTATACTGTTATTATCGCTAGAGCTATAATAATTGCACTTATTACTCCCAATATTATCAATATAATATGCATTATTACCCATATTATACAGTTAGTATCGCTTGAACTATAATAATTATACCTATTACTTTTATTATTATCAATATAACATGCATTATTACCCACATTATGCAGTTATTATCGCTAGAACTATAATAATTATACTTATTGCTGTTACTATTATCAATATAACAGGCATTATTACCCATATTATGCAGTTGTTATCGCTAGAACTATAATAATTATACTTATTGCTGTTATTATTATCAATATAACATGCAATATTAGCCATATTATGCAGTTATTATCGCTAGAACTATAATAATTATACTTATTACTTTTATTATTGTCAATATAACATGCATTATTACCCATATTATGCAGTTGTTATCGCTAGAACTATAATAATTATACTTATTGCTGTTATTATTATCAGTATAACAGGCATTATTACCCATATTATACGGTTATTATCGCTAGAACTATAATAATTATACTTATTACTGCCAATATTATCAATACAACAAGCATTATTACCCACATTATGTAGTTATTATCGCTAGAACTATAATAATTATACTAATTGCTGTTATTATTATCAATATAACATGCATTATTAGCCATATTATGCAGTTGTTATCGCTAGAACTGTAATAATTATATTTACCACTTTTACTATTGTCAATATAAGATGCACTATTACCCGTATTATGCAGTTATCATCGCTAGAACTATAATAATTATAGTCATTACCACCAATATTATCAATATTACATGCATGATTACCCATATTATACAGTTATTATCGTTAGAACTATAATAATTATACTTATTACTCCCAATATTATCAATATAACATGCATTATTACCCATATTATGCAGTTGTTATCGCTAGAACTATAATAATTATACTTATTGCTGTTATTATTATCAATATAACAGGCATTTTTACCCATATTATACGGTTATTATCGCTAGAACTATAATAATTATACTTATTACTGCCAATATTATCAATACAACATGCATTATTACCCATATTATGTAGTTATTATCGCTAGAACTATAATAATTATACTAATTGCTGTTATTATTATCAATATAACATGCATTATTAGCCATATTATGCAGTTGTCATCGCTAGAACTATAATAATTATACTTATTACTTTTATTATTATCAATATAACAGGCATTATTACCCATATTATGCAGTTATTATCGCTAGAACTATAATAACTATACTTATTGCTGTTACTATTATCAATATAACAGGCATTATTACCCATATTATGCAGTTATTATCGCTAGAGCTATAATAGTTACACATATTACTCCCAATATTATCAATATGACATGCATTATGACCCATATTATACAGTTATTATCGCTGGAACTGTAATAATTATACTTATTACTTTTATTATTATCAATATAACAGGCATCATTACCCATATTATACTGTTATTATCGCTAGAACTATAATAATTATACTTATTACTCCCGATATTATCAATATAACATGCATTATGACCCATATTATACGGTTATTATCGCTAGAACTGTAATAATTATACTAACCACTTTTACTATTATCAATATAAGATGCACTATTTCTCGTATTATGCAATTATCATCGCTAGAACTACAATAATAATACTTATTACTTTTATTATTATCATTATAACAGGCATCATTACCCATATTATACTGTTATTATCGCTAGAACTATAATAATTATACTTATTACTCCCAATATTATCAATATAACATGCATTATTACCCATATTATGCAGTTGTTATCGCTAGAACTATAATAATTATACTTATTGCTGTTATTATTATCAATATAACATGCAATATTAGCCATATTATGCAGTTATTATCGCTAGAACTATAATAATTATACTTATTACTTTTATTATTGTCAATATAACATGCATTATTACCCATATTATGCAGTTGTTATCGCTAGAACTATAATAATTATACTTATTGCTGTTATTATTATCAATATAACAGGCATTATTACCCATATTATACAGCTATTATCGCTAGAACTATAATAATTATACTTATTACTGCCAATATTATCAATACAACATGCATTATTACCCATATTATGTAGTTATTATCGCTAGAACTATAATAATTATACTAATTGCTGTTATTATTATCAATATAACATGCATTATTAGCCATATTATGCAGTTATTATCGCTAGAACTACAATAATAATACTTATTACTTTTACTATTATCAATATAACATGCATTATTACCCATATTATGCAGTTATTATCGCTAGAACTATAATAATTATACTTATTACTGTTACTATTATCAATATAACATGCATTATTACCCATATTATGCAGTTATTATCGCTAGAACTATAATAATTATACTTATTGCTGTTATTTTTATCAATACAACATGCATTATTACCCATATTATACAGTTATTATCGGTAGAGCTGTAATAATTACACGTATGACTCCCAACATTATCAATACAACATGCTTTATGACCCACACTATACAGTCATTATCGCTAGAACTATAATAATTATATTTCCTACTCCCAATGTTGTCAATGTAATATGCATTACTACCCATATTATACAGTGATTATCGTTAGAACTATAATAATTATACATATTACTCCCAATATTATCAATATACCATGCATTATTACCCATATTATGCAGTTATTATCGCTAGAACTATAATAATTATACTTATTGCTGTTACTATTATCAATATAACAGGCATCATTACCCATATTATGCAGTTATTATCGCTAGAGCTATAATAGTTACACATATTACTCCCAATATTATCAATGTAACATGCATTATGACCCATATTATACAGTTATTATCGCTAGAACTATAATAACTATACTTATTGCTGTTACTATTATCAATATAACAGGCATTATTGCCCATATTATGCAGTTATTATCGCTAGAACTACAATAATAATACTTATTACTTTTATTATTATCAATATAACATACATTATTACCCATATTATACTGTTATTATCGCTAGAACTATAATAATTATACTTATTACTCCCAATATTATCAATATAACATGCATTATGACCCATGTTATACAGTTATTATCGCTAGATCTGTAATAATTATATTTACCACTTTTACTGTTATCAATATAAGATGCATTATTACCCGTATTATGCAGTTATCATCGCTAGAACTATAATAATTATAGTCATTACCACCAATATTATCAATATAACATGCATGATTACCCATATTATACAGTTATTATCGTTAGAACTATAATAATTATACTTATTACTCCCAATATTATCAATATAACATGCATTATTACCCATATTATGCAGTTGTTATCGCTAGAACTATAATAATTATACTTATTGCTGTTATTATTATCAATATAACATGCAATATTAGCCATATTATGCAGTTATTATCGCTAGAACTATAATAATTATACTTATTACTTTTATTATTGTCAATATAACATGCATTATTACCCATATTATGCAGTTGTTATCGCTAGAACTATAATTATACTTATTGCTGTTATTATTATCAATATAACAGGCATTATTACCCATATTATACAGTTATTATCGCTAGAACTATAATAATTATACTTATTACTGCCAATATTATCAATACAACATGCATTATTACCCATATTATGTAGTTATTATCGCTAGAACTATAATAATTATACTAATTGCTGTTATTATTATCAATATAACATGCATTATTAGCCATATTATGCAGTTATTATCGCTAGAACTACAATAATAATACTTATTACTTTTACTATTATCAATATAACATGCATTATTACCCATATTATGCAGTTATTATCGCTAGAACTATAATAATTATACTTATTACTGTTACTATTATCAATATAACATGCATTATTACCCATATTATGCAGTTATTATCGCTAGAACTATAATAATTATACTTATTGCTGTTATTTTTATCAATACAACTTGCATTATTACCCATATTATACAGTTATTATCGGTAGAGCTATAATAACTACACGTATGACTCCCAACATTATCAATACAACATGCTTTATGACCCACACTATACAGTCATTATCGCTAGAACTATAATAATTATATTTCCTACTCCCAATGTTGTCAATGTAATATGCATTATTACCCATATTATACAGTTATTATCGTTAGAACTATAATAATTATACATATTACTCCCAATATTATCAATATACCATGCATTATTACCCATATTATACAGTTATTATCGTTAGAACTATAATAATTATACATATTACTCCCAATATTATCAATATACCATGCATTATTACCCATATTATGCAGTTATTATCGCTAGAACTATAATAATTATACTTATTGCTGTTACTATTATCAATATAACAGGCATCATTACCCATATTATTCAGTTATTATCGCTAGAGCTATAATAGTTACACATATTACTCCCAATATTATCAATATAACATGCATTATGACCCATATTATACAGTTATTATCGCTAGAACTGTAATAATTATACTTATTACTTTTATTATTATCAATATAACATGCATTATTACCCATATTATGCAGTTATTATCGCTACTACTATAATAATTATAGTCATTACTACCAATATTATCAATATAACATGCATTATTACCCATATTATGCAGTTATTATCGCTAGAACTATAATAACTATACTTATTGCTGTTACTATTATCAATATAACAGGCATTATTGCCCATATTATGCAGTTATTATCGCTAGAACTACAATAATAATACTTATTACTTTTATTACTATCAATATAACATACATTATTACCCATATTATACTGTTATTATCGTTAGAACTATAATAATTATATTTATTACTCCCAATATTATCAATATAACATGCATTATTACCCCTATTATGCAGTTGTTATCGCTAGAACTATAATAATTATACTTATTGCTGTTACTATTATCAATATAACAGGCATTATTACCCATATTATGCGGTTATTATCGCTAGAGCTATAATAGTTACACATATTACTCCCAATATTAGCAATATAACATGCATTATGACCCATATTATACAGTTATTATCGCTAGAACTGTAATAATTATACTTATTACTTTTATTATTATCAATATAACATGCATTATTACCCATATTATGCAGTTATTATCGCTCCTACTATAATAATTATAGTCATTCCTACCAATATTATCAATATAACATGCATTATTACCCATATGATGCAGTTATTATCGCTAGAACTATAATAACTATACTTATTGCTGTTACTATTATCAATATAACAGGCATTATTACCCATATTATGCAGTTATTATCGCTAGAACTACAATAATAATACTTATTAGTTTTATTATTATCAATATAACATACATTATTACCCATATTATACTGTTATTATCGCTAGAACTATAATAATTATACTTATTACTGCCAATATTATCAATACAACATGCATTATTACCCATATTATGTAGTTATTATCGCTAGAACTATAATAATTATACTAATTGCTGTTATTATTATCAATAGAACATGCATTATTAGCCATATTATGCAGTTGTTATCGCTAGAACTGTAATAATTATATTTACCACTTTTACTATTATCAATATAAGATGCACTATTACCCGTATTATGCAGTTATCATCGCTAGAACTATAATAATTATAGTCATTACCACCAATATTATCAATATTACATGCATGATTACCCATATTATACAGTTATTATCGTTAGAACTATAATAATTATACTTATTACTCCCAATATTATCAATATAACATGCATTATTACCCATATTATGCAGTTGTTATCGCTAGAACTATAATAATTATACTTATTGCTGTTATTATTATCAATATAACAGGCATTATTACCCATATTATACAGTTATTATCGCTAGAACTATAATAATTATACTTATTACTGCCAATATTATCAATACAACATGCATTATTACCCATATTATGTAGTTATTATCGCTAGAACTATAATAATTATACTAATTGCTGTTATTATTATCAATGTAACATGCATTATTAGCCATATTATGCAGTTGTCATCGCTAGAACTATAATAATTATACTTATTACTTTTATTATTATCAATATAACAGGCATTATTACCCATATTATGCAGTTATTATCGCTAGAACTATAATAACTATACTTATTGCTGTTACTATTATCAATATAACAGGCATTATTACCCATATTATGCAGTTATTATCGCTAGAGCTATAATAGTTACACATATTACTCCCAATATTATCAATATGACATGCATTATGACCCATATTATACAGTTATTATCGCTGGAACTGTAATAATTATACTTATTACTTTTATTATTATCAATATAACAGGCATCATTACCCATATTATACTGTTATTATCGCTAGAACTATAATAATTATACTTATTACTCCCGATATTATCAATATAACATGCATTATGACCCATATTATACAGTTATTATCGCTAGAACTGTAATAATTATACTAACCACTTTTACTATTATCAATATAAGATGCACTATTTCTCGTATTATGCAATTATCATCGCTAGAACTACAATAATAATACTTATTACTTTTATTATTATCAATATAACAGGCATCATTACCCATATTATACTGTTATTATCGCTAGAACTATAATAATTATACTTATTACTCCCAATATTATCAATATAACATGCATTATGACCCATGTTATACAGTTATTATCGCTAGATCTGTAATAATTATATTTACCACTTTTACTGTTATCAATATAAGATGCATTATTACCCGTATTATGCAGTTATCATCGCTAGAACTATAATAATTATAGTCATTACCACCAATATTATCAATATAACATGCATGATTACCCATATTATACAGTTATTATCGTTAGAACTATAATAATTATACTTATTGCTGTTATTTTTATCAATACAACATGCATTATTACCCATATTATACAGTTATTATCGGTAGAACTATAATAATTATACTTATTACTGCCAATATTATCAATACAACATGCATTATTACCCATATTATGTAGTTATTATCGCTAGAACTATAATAATTATACTAATTGCTGTTATTATTATCAATATAACATGCATTATTAGCCATATTATGCAGTTATTATCGCTAGAACTACAATAATAATACTTATTACTTTTACTATTATCAATATAACATGCATTATTACCCATATTATGCAGTTATTATCGCTAGAACTATAATAATTATACTTATTACTGTTACTATTATCAATATAACATGCATTATTACCCATATTATGCAGTTATTATCGCTAGAACTATAATAATTATACTTATTGCTGTTATTTTTATCAATACAACATGCATTATTACCCATATTATACAGTTATTATCGGTAGAGCTATAATAATTACACGTATGACTCCCAACATTATCAATACAACATGCTTTATGACCCACACTATACAGTCATTATCGCTAGAACTATAATAATTATATTTCCTACTCCCAATGTTGTCAATGTAATATGCATTATTACCCATATTATACAGTTATTATCGTTAGAACTATAATAATTATACATATTACTCCCAATATTATCAATATACCATGCATTATTACCCATATTATGCTGTTATTATCGCTAGAACTATAATAATTATACTTATTGCTGTTACTATTATCAATATAACAGGCATTATTACCCATATTATGCAGTTATTATCGCTAGAGCTATAATAGTTACACATATTACTCCCAATATTATCAATAAAACATGCATTATGACCCATATTATACAGTTATTATCGCTAGAGCTATAATGGTTACACATATTACTCCCAATATTATCAATATAACATGCATTATTAACCATATTATACTGTTATTATCGTTAGAGCTATAATAATTGCACTTATTACTCCCAATATTATCAATATAATATGCATTATTACCCATATTATATAGTTAGTATCGCTAGAACTATAATAATTATAACTATTACTTTTATTATTATCAATATAACATGCATTATTACCCATATTATGCAGTTATTATCGCTAGAACTATAATAATTATACTTATTGCTGTTACTATTATCAATATAACAGGCATTATTACCCATATTATGCAGTTATTATCGCTAGAGCTATAATAGTTACACATATTACTCCCAATATTATCAATAAAACATGCATTATGACCCATATTATACAGTTATTATCGCTAGAGCTATAATAATTGCACTTATTACTCCCAATATTATCAATATAATAGGAAATTATTACCCATATTATACAGTTAGTATCGCTAGAACTATAATAATTATATCTATTACTTTTATTATAATCAATATAACATGCATTATTACCCATATTATGCAGTTATTATCGCTAGAGCTATAATAGTTACACATATTACTCCCAATATTATCAATATAACATGCATTATGACCCATATTATACAGTTATTATCGCAAGAACTATAATAATTATACTTATTACTCCCAATATTGTCAATATAACATGCATTACTACCCATATTTTGCAGTTGTTATCGCTAGAACTGTAATAATTATACTTATTAGTTTTATTATTATCAATATAACATGCATTATTACCCATATTATGCAGTTGTTATCGCTAGAACTATAATAATTATACTAATTGCTGTTACTATTATCAATATAACATGCATTATTAGCCATATTATGCAGTTGTTATCGCTAGAACTGTAATAATTATATTTACCACTTTTACTATTATCAATATAAGATGCACTATTACCCGTATTATGCAGTTATCATCGCTAGAACTATAATAATTATAGTCATTACCACCAATATTATCAATATAACATGCATGATTACCCATATTATACAGTTATTATCGTTAGAACTATAATAATTATACTTATTACTCCCAATATTATCAATATAACATGCATTATTACCCATATTATGCAGTTGTTATCGCTAGAACTATAATAATTATACTTATTGCTGTTATTATTATCAATATAACAGGCATAATTACCCATATTATACAGTTATTATCGCTAGAACTATAATAATTATACTTATTACTGCCAATATTATCAATACAACATGCATTATTACCCATATTATGTAGTTATTATCGCTAGAACTATAATAATTATACTAATTGCTGTTATTATTATCAATATAACATGCATTATTAGCCATATTATGCAGTTGTTATCGCTAGAACTATAATAATTATACTTATTACTTTTATTATTATCAATATAACAGGCATTATTACCCATATTATGCAGTTATTATCGCTAGAACTATAATAATTATACTTATTACTTTTATTATTGTCAATATAACATGCATTATTACCCATATTATGCAGTTGTTATCGCTAGAACTATAATAATTATACTTATTGCTGTTATTATTATCAATATAACAGGCATTATTACCCATATTATACAGTTATTATCGCTAGAACTATAATAATTATACTTATTACTGCCAATATTATCAATACAACATGCATTATTACCCATATTATGTAGTTATTATCGCTAGAACTATAATAATTATACTAATTGCTGTTATTATTATCAATATAACATGCATTATTAGCCATATTATGCAGTTGTTATCGCTAGAACTGTAATAATTATATTTACCACTTTTACTATTATCAATATAAGATGCACTATTACCCGTATTATGCAGTTATCATCGCTAGAACTATAATAATTATAGTCATTACCACCAATATTATCAATGTAACATGCATGATTACCCATATTATACAGTTATTATCGTCAGAACTATAATAATTATACTTATTACTCCCAATATTATCAATATAACATGCATTATTACCCATATTATGCAGTTGTTATCGCTAGAACTATAATAATTATACTTATTGCTGTTATTATTATCAATATAACAGGCATTATTACCCATATTATACAGTTACTATCGCTAGAACTATAATAATTATACTTATTACTGCCAATATTATCAATACAACATGCATTATTACCCATATTATGTAGTTATTATCGCTAGAACTATAATAATTATACTAATTGCTGTTATTATTATCAATATAACATGCATTATTAGCCATATTATGCAGTTGTTATCGCTAGAACTATAATAATTATACTTATTACTTTTATTATTATCAATATAACAGGCATTATTACCCATATTATGCAGTTATTATCGCTAGAACTATAATAACTAGACTTATTGCTGTTACTATTATCAATATAACAGGCATTATTACCCATATTATGCAGTTATTATCGCTAGAGCTATAATAGTTACACATATTACTCCCAATATTATCAATATGACATGCATTATGACCCATATTATACAGTTATTATCGCTAGAACTGTAATAATTATACTTATTACTTTTATTATTATCAATATAACATGCAATATTACCCATATTATGCAGTTATTATCGCTACTACTATAATAATTATAGTCATTACTACCAATATTATCAATATAACATGCATTATTACCCATATTATGCAGTTATTATCGCTAGAACTATAATAACTATACTTATTGCTGTTACTATTATCAATATAACAGGCATTATTGCCCATATTATGCAGTTAGTATCGCTAGAACTACAATAATAATACTTATTACTTTCATTATTATCAATATAACATACATTATTACCCACATTATACTGTTCTTATCGCTAGAACTATAATAATTATATTTATTACTCCCAATATTATCAATATAACATGCATTATTACCCATATTATACTGTTCTTATCGCTAGAACTATAATAATTATATTTATTGCTGTTATTATTATCAATATAACATGCAATATTAGCCATATTATGCAGTTATTATCGCAAGAACTATAATAATTAAACTTATTACTTTTATTATTGTCAATATAACAGGCATCATTACCCATATTATACTGTTATTATCGCTAGAACTATAATAATTATACTTATTACTCCCAATATTGTCAATATAACATGCATTACTACCCATATTATGCAGTTGTTATCGCTAGAACTGTAATAATTATACTTATTACTTTTATTATTATCAATATAACAGGCATCATTACCCATATTATACTGTTATTATCGCTAGAACTATAATAATTATACTTATTACTCCCAATATTATCAATATAACATGCATTATGACCCATATTATACAGTTATTATCGCCAGAACTGTAATAATTATACTAACCACTTTTACTATTATCAATATAAGATGCACTATTTCTCGTATTATGCAGTTATCATCGCTAGAACTACAATAATAATACTTATTACTTTTATTGTTATCAATATAACAGGCATCATTACCCATATTATACTGTTATTATCGCTAGAACTATAATAATTATACTTATTACTCCCAATATTATCAATATAACATGCATTATGACCCATGTTATACAGTTATTATCGCTAGAACTGTAATAATTATATTTACCACTTTTACTGTTATCAATATAAGATGCTCTATTACCCGTATTATGCAGTTATCATCGCTAGAACTATAATAATTATAGTCATTACCACCAATATTATCAATATAACATGCATGATTACCCATATTATACAGTTGTTATCGTTAGAACTATAATAATTATACTTATTACTCCCAATATTATCAATATAACATGCATTATTACCCATATTATGCAGTTGTTATCGCTAGAACTATAATAATTATACTTATTGCTGTTATTATTATCAATATAACATGCAATATTAGCCTTATTATGCAGTTATTATCGCTAGAACTATAATAATTATACTTATTACTTTTATTATTGTCAATATAACATGCATTATTACCCATATTATGCAGTTATTATCGCTAGAACTATAATAATTATACTTATTACTTTTATTATTGTCAATATAACATGCATTATTACCCATATTATGCAGTTGTTATCGCTAGAACTATAATAATTATACTTATTGCTGTTATTATTATCAATATAACAGGCATTATTACCCATATTATACAGTTATTATCGCTAGAACTATAATAATTATACTTATTACTGCCAATATTATCAATACAACATGCATTATTACCCATATTATGTAGTTATTATCGCTAGAACTATAATAATTATACTAATTGCTGTTATTATTATCAATATAACATGCATTATTAGCCATATTATGCAGTTGTTATCGCTAGAACTGTAATAATTATATTTACCACTTTTACTATTATCAATATAAGATGCACTATTACCCGTATTATGCAGTTATCATCGCTAGAACTATAATAATTATAGTCATTACCACCAATATTATCAATGTAACATGCATGATTACCCATATTATACAGTTATTATCGTCAGAACTATAATAATTATACTTATTACTCCCAATATTATCAATATAACATGCATTATTACCCATATTATGCAGTTGTTATCGCTAGAACTATAATAATTATACTTATTGCTGTTATTATTATCAATATAACAGGCATTATTACCCATATTATACAGTTATTATCGCTAGAACTATAATAATTATACTTATTACTGCCAATATTATCAATACAACATGCATTATTACCCATATTATGTAGTTATTATCGCTAGAACTATAATAATTATACTAATTGCTGTTATTATTATCAATATAACATGCATTATTAGCCATATTATGCAGTTGTTATCGCTAGAACTATAATAATTATACTTATTATACTTATTATACTTATTACTTTTATTATTATCAATATAACAGGCATTATTACCCATATTATGCAGTTATTATCGCTAGAACTATAATAACTAGACTTATTGCTGTTACTATTATCAATATAACAGGCATTATTACCCATATTATGCAGTTATTATCGCTAGAACTATAATAATTATACTTATTGCTGTTATTTTTATCAATACAACATGCATTATTACCCATATTATACAGTTATTATCGGTAGAGCTATAATAATTACACGTATGACTCCCAACATTATCAATACAACATGCTTTATGACCCACACTATACAGTCATTATCGCTAGAACTATAATAATTATATTTCCTACTCCCAATGTTGTCAATGTAATATGCATTATTACCCATATTATACAGTTATTATCGTTAGAACTATAATAATTATACATATTACTCCCAATATTATCAATATACCATGCATTATTACCCATATTATGCTGTTATTATCGCTAGAACTATAATAATTATACTTATTGCTGTTACTATTATCAATATAACAGGCATTATTACCCATATTATGCAGTTATTATCGCTAGAGCTATAATAGTTACACATATTACTCCCAATATTATCAATAAAACATGCATTATGACCCATATTATACAGTTATTATCGCTAGAGCTATAATGGTTACACATATTACTCCCAATATTATCAATATAACATGCATTATTAACCATATTATACTGTTATTATCGTTAGAGCTATAATAATTGCACTTATTACTCCCAATATTATCAATATAATATGCAATATTACCCATATTATATAGTTAGTATCGCTAGAACTATAATAATTATAACTATTACTTTTATTATTATCAATATAACATGCATTATTACCCATATTATGCAGTTATTATCGCTAGAACTATAATAATTATACTTATTGCTGTTACTATTATCAATATAACAGGCATTATTACCCATATTATGCAGTTATTATCGCTAGAGCTATAATAGTTACACATATTACTCCCAATATTATCAATAAAACATGCATTATGACCCATATTATACAGTTATTATCGCTAGAGCTATAATAATTGCACTTATTACTCCCAATATTATCAATATAATATGCATTATTACCCATATTATACAGTTAGTATCGCTAGAACTATAATAATTATATCTATTACTTTTATTATAA
Organism: Megachile leachella; assembly: GCA_963576845.1. Taxonomy (NCBI): domain Eukaryota; kingdom Metazoa; phylum Arthropoda; class Insecta; order Hymenoptera; family Megachilidae; genus Megachile; species Megachile leachella. The sequence continues at coordinate 2,142,775 of OY756255.1, read as the reverse complement.
TCAATATAACATGCATTATTACCCATATTATGCAGTTATTATCGCTAGAGCTATAATAGTTACACATATTACTCCCAATATTATCAATATAACATGCATTATGACCCATATTATACAGTTATTATCGCAAGAACTATAATAATTATACTTATTACTCCCAATATTGTCAATATAACATGCATTACTACCCATATTTTGCAGTTGTTATCGCTAGAACTGTAATAATTATACTTATTAGTTTTATTATTATCAATATAACATGCATTATTACCCATATTATGCAGTTGTTATCGCTAGAACTATAATAATTATACTAATTGCTGTTACTATTATCAATATAACATGCATTATTAGCCATATTATGCAGTTGTTATCGCTAGAACTGTAATAATTATATTTACCACTTTTACTATTATCAATATAAGATGCACTATTACCCGTATTATGCAGTTATCATCGCTAGAACTATAATAATTATAGTCATTACCACCAATATTATCAATATAACATGCATGATTACCCATATTATACAGTTATTATCGTTAGAACTATAATAATTATACTTATTACTCCCAATATTATCAATATAACATGCATTATTACCCATATTATGCAGTTGTTATCGCTAGAACTATAATAATTATACTTATTGCTGTTATTATTATCAATATAACAGGCATAATTACCCATATTATACAGTTATTATCGCTAGAACTATAATAATTATACTTATTACTGCCAATATTATCAATACAACATGCATTATTACCCATATTATGTAGTTATTATCGCTAGAACTATAATAATTATACTAATTGCTGTTATTATTATCAATATAACATGCATTATTAGCCATATTATGCAGTTGTTATCGCTAGAACTGTAATAATTATATTTACCACTTTTACTATTATCAATATAAGATGCACTATTACCCGTATTATGCAGTTATCATCGCTAGAACTATAATAATTATAGTCATTACCACCAATATTATCAATGTAACATGCATGATTACCCATATTATACAGTTATTATCGTCAGAACTATAATAATTATACTTATTACTCCCAATATTATCAATATAACATGCATTATTACCCATATTATGCAGTTGTTATCGCTAGAACTATAATAATTATACTTATTGCTGTTATTATTATCAATATAACAGGCATTATTACCCATATTATACAGTTATTATCGCTAGAACTATAATAATTATACTTATTACTGCCAATATTATCAATACAACATGCATTATTACCCATATTATGTAGTTATTATCGCTAGAACTATAATAATTATACTAATTGCTGTTATTATTATCAATATAACATGCATTATTAGCCATATTATGCAGTTGTTATCGCTAGAACTATAATAATTATACTTATTATACTTATTATACTTATTACTTTTATTATTATCAATATAACAGGCATTATTACCCATATTATGCAGTTATTATCGCTAGAACTATAATAACTAGACTTATTGCTGTTACTATTATCAATATAACAGGCATTATTACCCATATTATGCAGTTATTATCGCTAGAGCTATAATAGTTACACATATTACTCCCAATATTATCAATATGACATGCATTATGACCCATATTATACAGTTATTATCGCTAGAACTGTAATAATTATACTTATTACTTTTATTATTATCAATATAACATGCAATATTACCCATATTATGCAGTTATTATCGCTACTACTATAATAATTATAGTCATTACTACCAATATTATCAATATAACATGCATTATTACCCATATTATGCAGTTATTATCGCTAGAACTATAATAACTATACTTATTGCTGTTACTATTATCAATATAACAGGCATTATTGCCCATATTATGCAGTTAGTATCGCTAGAACTACAATAATAATACTTATTACTTTCATTATTATCAATATAACATACATTATTACCCACATTATACTGTTCTTATCGCTAGAACTATAATAATTATATTTATTACTCCCAATATTATCAATATAACATGCATTATTACCCATATTATACTGTTCTTATCGCTAGAACTATAATAATTATATTTATTGCTGTTATTATTATCAATATAACATGCAATATTAGCCATATTATGCAGTTATTATCGCAAGAACTATAATAATTAAACTTATTACTTTTATTATTGTCAATATAACAGGCATCATTACCCATATTATACTGTTATTATCGCTAGAACTATAATAATTATACTTATTACTCCCAATATTGTCAATATAACATGCATTACTACCCATATTATGCAGTTGTTATCGCTAGAACTGTAATAATTATACTTATTACTTTTATTATTATCAATATAACAGGCATCATTACCCATATTATACTGTTATTATCGCTAGAACTATAATAATTATACTTATTACTCCCAATATTATCAATATAACATGCATTATGACCCATATTATACAGTTATTATCGCCAGAACTGTAATAATTATACTAACCACTTTTACTATTATCAATATAAGATGCACTATTTCTCGTATTATGCAGTTATCATCGCTAGAACTACAATAATAATACTTATTACTTTTATTGTTATCAATATAACAGGCATCATTACCCATATTATACTGTTATTATCGCTAGAACTATAATAATTATACTTATTACTCCCAATATTATCAATATAACATGCATTATGACCCATGTTATACAGTTATTATCGCTAGAACTGTAATAATTATATTTACCACTTTTACTGTTATCAATATAAGATGCTCTATTACCCGTATTATGCAGTTATCATCGCTAGAACTATAATAATTATAGTCATTACCACCAATATTATCAATATAACATGCATGATTACCCATATTATACAGTTGTTATCGTTAGAACTATAATAATTATACTTATTACTCCCAATATTATCAATATAACATGCATTATTACCCATATTATGCAGTTGTTATCGCTAGAACTATAATAATTATACTTATTGCTGTTATTATTATCAATATAACATGCAATATTAGCCTTATTATGCAGTTATTATCGCTAGAACTATAATAATTATACTTATTACTTTTATTATTGTCAATATAACATGCATTATTACCCATATTATGCAGTTATTATCGCTAGAACTATAATAATTATACTTATTACTTTTATTATTGTCAATATAACATGCATTATTACCCATATTATGCAGTTGTTATCGCTAGAACTATAATAATTATACTTATTGCTGTTATTATTATCAATATAACAGGCATTATTACCCATATTATACAGTTATTATCGCTAGAACTATAATAATTATACTTATTACTGCCAATATTATCAATACAACATGCATTATTACCCATATTATGTAGTTATTATCGCTAGAACTATAATAATTATACTAATTGCTGTTATTATTATCAATATAACATGCATTATTAGCCATATTATGCAGTTGTTATCGCTAGAACTGTAATAATTATATTTACCACTTTTACTATTATCAATATAAGATGCACTATTACCCGTATTATGCAGTTATCATCGCTAGAACTATAATAATTATAGTCATTACCACCAATATTATCAATGTAACATGCATGATTACCCATATTATACAGTTATTATCGTCAGAACTATAATAATTATACTTATTACTCCCAATATTATCAATATAACATGCATTATTACCCATATTATGCAGTTGTTATCGCTAGAACTATAATAATTATACTTATTGCTGTTATTATTATCAATATAACAGGCATTATTACCCATATTATACAGTTATTATCGCTAGAACTATAATAATTATACTTATTACTGCCAATATTATCAATACAACATGCATTATTACCCATATTATGTAGTTATTATCGCTAGAACTATAATAATTATACTAATTGCTGTTATTATTATCAATATAACATGCATTATTAGCCATATTATGCAGTTGTTATCGCTAGAACTATAATAATTATACTTATTATACTTATTATACTTATTACTTTTATTATTATCAATATAACAGGCATTATTACCCATATTATGCAGTTATTATCGCTAGAACTATAATAACTAGACTTATTGCTGTTACTATTATCAATATAACAGGCATTATTACCCATATTATGCAGTTATTATCGCTAGAGCTATAATAGTTACACATATTACTCCCAATATTATCAATATGACATGCATTATGACCCATATTATACAGTTATTATCGCTAGAACTGTAATAATTATACTTATTACTTTTATTATTATCAATATAACATGCAATATTACCCATATTATGCAGTTATTATCGCTACTACTATAATAATTATAGTCATTACTACCAATATTATCAATATAACATGCATTATTACCCATATTATGCAGTTATTATCGCTAGAACTATAATAACTATACTTATTGCTGTTACTATTATCAATATAACAGGCATTATTGCCCATATTATGCAGTTAGTATCGCTAGAACTACAATAATAATACTTATTACTTTCATTATTATCAATATAACATACATTATTACCCACATTATACTGTTCTTATCGCTAGAACTATAATAATTATATTTATTACTCCCAATATTATCAATATAACATGCATTATTACCCATATTATACTGTTCTTATCGCTAGAACTATAATAATTATATTTATTGCTGTTATTATTATCAATATAACATGCAATATTAGCCATATTATGCAGTTATTATCGCAAGAACTATAATAATTAAACTTATTACTTTTATTATTGTCAATATAACAGGCATCATTACCCATATTATACTGTTATTATCGCTAGAACTATAATAATTATACTTATTACTCCCAATATTGTCAATATAACATGCATTACTACCCATATTATGCAGTTGTTATCGCTAGAACTGTAATAATTATACTTATTACTTTTATTATTATCAATATAACAGGCATCATTACCCATATTATACTGTTATTATCGCTAGAACTATAATAATTATACTTATTACTCCCAATATTATCAATATAACATGCATTATGACCCATATTATACAGTTATTATCGCCAGAACTGTAATAATTATACTAACCACTTTTACTATTATCAATATAAGATGCACTATTTCTCGTATTATGCAGTTATCATCGCTAGAACTACAATAATAATACTTATTACTTTTATTGTTATCAATATAACAGGCATCATTACCCATATTATACTGTTATTATCGCTAGAACTATAATAATTATACTTATTACTCCCAATATTATCAATATAACATGCATTATGACCCATGTTATACAGTTATTATCGCTAGAACTGTAATAATTATATTTACCACTTTTACTGTTATCAATATAAGATGCTCTATTACCCGTATTATGCAGTTATCATCGCTAGAACTATAATAATTATAGTCATTACCACCAATATTATCAATATAACATGCATGATTACCCATATTATACAGTTGTTATCGTTAGAACTATAATAATTATACTTATTACTCCCAATATTATCAATATAACATGCATTATTACCCATATTATGCAGTTGTTATCGCTAGAACTATAATAATTATACTTATTGCTGTTATTATTATCAATATAACATGCAATATTAGCCTTATTATGCAGTTATTATCGCTAGAACTATAATAATTATACTTATTACTTTTATTATTGTCAATATAACATGCATTATTACCCATATTATGCAGTTATTATCGCTAGAACTATAATAATTATACTTATTACTTTTATTATTGTCAATATAACATGCATTATTACCCATATTATGCAGTTGTTATCGCTAGAACTATAATAATTATACTTATTGCTGTTATTATTATCAATATAACAGGCATTATTACCCATATTATACAGTTATTATCGCTAGAACTATAATAATTATACTTATTACTGCCAATATTATCAATACAACATGCATTATTACCCATATTATGTAGTTATTATCGCTAGAACTATAATAATTATACTAATTGCTGTTATTATTATCAATATAACATGCATTATTAGCCATATTATGCAGTTGTTATCGCTAGAACTGTAATAATTATATTTACCACTTTTACTATTATCAATATAAGATGCACTATTACCCGTATTATGCAGTTATCATCGCTAGAACTATAATAATTATAGTCATTACCACCAATATTATCAATGTAACATGCATGATTACCCATATTATACAGTTATTATCGTCAGAACTATAATAATTATACTTATTACTCCCAATATTATCAATATAACATGCATTATTACCCATATTATGCAGTTGTTATCGCTAGAACTATAATAATTATACTTATTGCTGTTATTATTATCAATATAACAGGCATTATTACCCATATTATACAGTTATTATCGCTAGAACTATAATAATTATACTTATTACTGCCAATATTATCAATACAACATGCATTATTACCCATATTATGTAGTTATTATCGCTAGAACTATAATAATTATACTAATTGCTGTTATTATTATCAATATAACATGCATTATTAGCCATATTATGCAGTTGTTATCGCTAGAACTATAATAATTATACTTATTATACTTATTATACTTATTACTTTTATTATTATCAATATAACAGGCATTATTACCCATATTATGCAGTTATTATCGCTAGAACTATAATAACTAGACTTATTGCTGTTACTATTATCAATATAACAGGCATTATTACCCATATTATGCAGTTATTATCGCTAGAGCTATAATAGTTACACATATTACTCCCAATATTATCAATATGACATGCATTATGACCCATATTATACAGTTATTATCGCTAGAACTGTAATAATTATACTTCTTACTTTTATTATTATCAATATAACATGCAATATTACCCATATTATGCAGTTATTATCGCTACTACTATAATAATTATAGTCATTACTACCAATATTATCAATATAACATGCATTATTACCCATATTATGCAGTTATTATCGCTAGAACTATAATAACTATACTTATTGCTGTTACTATTATCAATATAACAGGCATTATTGCCCATATTATGCAGTTAGTATCGCTAGAACTACAATAATAATACTTATTACTTTCATTATTATCAATATAACATACATTATTACCCACATTATACTGTTCTTATCGCTAGAACTATAATAATTATATTTATTACTCCCAATATTATCAATATAACATGCATTATTACCCATATTATACTGTTCTTATCGCTAGAACTATAATAATTATATTTATTGCTGTTATTATTATCAATATAACATGCAATATTAGCCATATTATGCAGTTATTATCGCAAGAACTATAATAATTAAACTTATTACTTTTATTATTGTCAATATAACAGGCATCATTACCCATATTATACTGTTATTATCGCTAGAACTATAATAATTATACTTATTACTCCCAATATTGTCAATATAACATGCATTACTACCCATATTATGCAGTTGTTATCGCTAGAACTGTAATAATTATACTTATTACTTTTATTATTATCAATATAACAGGCATCATTACCCATATTATACTGTTATTATCGCTAGAACTATAATAATTATACTTATTACTCCCAATATTATCAATATAACATGCATTATGACCCATATTATACAGTTATTATCGCCAGAACTGTAATAATTATACTAACCACTTTTACTATTATCAATATAAGATGCACTATTTCTCGTATTATGCAGTTATCATCGCTAGAACTACAATAATAATACTTATTACTTTTATTGTTATCAATATAACAGGCATCATTACCCATATTATACTGTTATTATCGCTAGAACTATAATAATTATACTTATTACTCCCAATATTATCAATATAACATGCATTATGACCCATGTTATACAGTTATTATCGCTAGAACTGTAATAATTATATTTACCACTTTTACTGTTATCAATATAAGATGCTCTATTACCCGTATTATGCAGTTATCATCGCTAGAACTATAATAATTATAGTCATTACCACCAATATTATCAATATAACATGCATGATTACCCATATTATACAGTTGTTATCGTTAGAACTATAATAATTATACTTATTACTCCCAATATTATCAATATAACATGCATTATTACCCATATTATGCAGTTGTTATCGCTAGAACTATAATAATTATACTTATTGCTGTTATTATTATCAATATAACATGCAATATTAGCCTTATTATGCAGTTATTATCGCTAGAACTATAATAATTATACTTATTGCTGTTACTATTATCAATATAACGGGCATTATTACCCATATTATGCAGTTATTATCGCTAGAACTATAATAATTATATTTATTACTCCCAATATTATCAATATAACATGCATTATTACCCATATTATGCAGTTGATATCGCTAGAACTATAATAATTATACTTATTGCTGTTACTATTATCAATATAACAGGCATTATTACCCATATTATGCAGTTATTATCGCTAGAGCTATAATAGTTTCACATATTACTCCCAATATTATCAATATAACATGCATTATGCCCCTTATTATACAGTTATTATCGCTAGAACTGTAATAATTATACTTATTACTTTTATTATTATCAATATAACATGCATTATTACCCATATTATGCAGTTATTATCGCTAGAGCTATAATAGTGACACATATTACTCCCAATATTATCAATATAACATGCATTATGACCCATATTATACAGTTATTATCGCTAGAACTACAATAATAATACTTATTACTTTTATTATTATCAATATAACATACATTATTACCCATATTACACTGTTGTTATCGCTGGAACTATAATAATTATACTTATTACTTTTATTATTATCAATATAACATGCATTATTACCCATATTATGCAGTTATTATCGCTAGAGCTCTAATAGTTACACATATTACTCCCAATATTATCAATATAACATACATTATTACCCATATTATACTGTTATTATCGCTAGAACTATAATAATTATACTTATTACTCCCAATATTATCAATATAACATACATTATTACCCATATTATACTGTTATTATCGCTAGAACTATAATAATTATACTTATTACTCCCAATATTATCAATATATCATGCATTATTAACCATATTATACTGTTATTATCGCTAGAGCTATAATAATTGCACTTATTACTCCCAATATTATCAATATAACATGCATTATTCGAAATATTATGCAGTTGTTATCGCTAGAACTACAATAATAATACTTATTACTTTTATTATTATCAATATAACATACATTATTACCTATATTATACTGTTATTATCGCTAGAACTATAATAATTATACTTATTACTCCCAATATTATCAATATAACATGCGTTATGACACATGTTATACAGTTATTATCGCTAGAACTGTAATAATTATATTTACCACTTTTACTATTATCAATATAAGATGCACTATTACCCGTATTATGCAGTTATCATCGCTAGAACTATAATAATTATAGTCATTACCACCAATATTATCAATATAACATGCATGATTACCCATATTATACAGTTATTATCGTTAGAACTATAATAATTATACTTATTACTCCCAATATTATCAATATAACATGCATTATTACCCATATTATGCAGTTGTTATCGCTAGAACTGTAATAATTATACTTATTACTTTTATTATTATCAATATAACATGCATTATTACCCATATTATGCAGTTATTATCGCTAGAACTATAATAACTATACTTATTGCTGTTACTATTATCAATATAACGGGCATTATTACCCATACTATGCAGTTATTATCGCTAGAACTACAATAATAATACTTATTACTTTTATTATTATCAATATAACATACATTATTACCCATATTATACTGTTATTATCGCTAGAACTATAATAATTATATTTATTACTTCCAATATTATCAATATAACATGCATTATTACCCATATTATGCAGTTGTTATCGCTAGAACTATAATAATTATACTTATTGCTGTTACTATTATCAATATAACAGGCATTATTACCCATATTATGCAGTTATTTTCGCTAGAGCTATAATAGTTACACATATTACTCCCAATATTATCAATATAACATGCATTATGACCCATATTATACAGTTATTATCGCTAGAACTGTAATAATTATACTTATTACTTTTATTATTATATATATAACATGCATTATTACCCATATAATGCAGTTATTATCGCTACTACTATAATAATTATAGTCATTACTACCAATATTATCAATATAACATGCATTATTACCCATATTATGCAGTTATTATCACTAGAACTATAATAACTATACTTAATCCTGTTACTATTATCAATATAACAGGCATTATTACCCATATTATGCAGTTATTATCGCTAGAACTACAATAATAATACTTATTACTTTTATTATTATCAATATAACATACATTATTACCCATATTATACTGTTATTATCGCTAGAACTGTAATAATTATATTTATTACTCCCAATATTATCAATATAACATGCATTATTACCCATATTATGCAGTTGTTATCGCTAGAACTATAATAATTATACTTATTGCTGTTACTATTATCAATATAACAGGCATTATTACCCATATTATGCAGTTATTATCGCTAGAGCTATAATGGTTACACATATTACTCCCAATATTATCAATATAACATGCATTATTAACCATATTATACTGTTATTATCGCTAGAGCTATAATAATTGCACTTATTACTCCCAATATTATCAATATAATATGCATTATTACCCATATTATACAGTTAGTATCGCTAGAACTATAATAATTATACCTATTACTTTTATTATTATCAATATAACATGCATTATTACCCATATTATGCAGTTATTATCGCTAGAACTATAATAATTATACTTATTGCTGTTACTATTATCAATATAACAGGCATTATTACCCATATTATGCAGTTATTATCGCTAGAGCTATAATAGTTACACATATTACTCCCAATATTATCAATATAACATGCATTATGACCCATATTATACAGTTATTATCGCTAGAGCTATAATAATTGCACTTATTACTCCCAATATTATCAATATAATATGCATTATTACCCATATTATACAGTTAGTATCGCTAGAACTATAATAATTATACCTATTACTTTTATTATAATCAATATAACATGCATTATTACCCATATTATGCAGTTATTATCGCTAGAACTATAATAATTATACTTATTGCTGTTACTATTATCAATATAACAGGCATTATTACCCATATTATGCAGTTATTATCGCTAGAGCTATAATAGTTACACATATTACTCCCAATATTATCAATATAACATGCATTATGACCCATATTATACAGTTCTTATCGCTAGAACTGTAATAATTATACTTATTACTTTTATTATTATCAATATAACATGCATTATTACCCATATTATGCAGTTGTTATCGCTAGAACTATAATAATTATATTTATTACTCCCAATATTATCAATATAACATGCATTATTACGCATATTATGCAGTTGTTATCGCTAGAACTATAATAATTATACTTATTGCTGTTATTATTATCAATATAACATGCAATATTAGCCATATTATGCAGTTATTATCGCTAGAACTATAATAATTATACTTATTACTTTTATTATTGTCAATATAACATGCATTATTACCCATATTATGCAGTTGTTATCGCTAGAACTATAATAATTATACTTATTGCCGTTATTATTATCAATATAACAGGCATTATTACCCATATTATACAGTTATTATCGCTAGAACTATAATAATAATACATATTACTGCCAATATTATCAATGCAACATGCATTATTACCCATATTATGTAGTTATTATCGCTAGAACTATAATAATTATACTTATTGCTGTTATTATTATCAATATAACATGCATTATTAGCCATATTATGCAGTTGTTATCGCTAGAACTACAATAATAATACTTATTACTTTTATTATTATCAATATAACATACATTATTACCCATATTATACTGTTGTTATCGCTGGAACTATAATAATTATACTTATTACTTTTATTATTATCAATATAACATGCATTATTACCCATATTATACTGTTATTATCGCTAGAACTATAATAATTATACTTATTACTCCCAATATTATCAATATACCATGCATTATTACCCATATTATGCAGTTATTATCGCTAGAACTATAATAATTATACTTATTACTGTTACTATTATCAATATAACAGGCATCATTACCCATATTATACTGTTATTATCGCTAGAACTATAATAATTATACTTATTACTGCCAATATTATAAATATAACATGCATTACTACCCATATTATGCAGTTGTTATCGCTAGAACTGTAACAATTATACTTATTGCTGTTATTTTTGTCAATATAACATGCATTATTACCCATATTATACAGTTATTATCGGTAGAGCTATAATAATTACACGTATGACTCCCAACATTATCAATACAACATGCTTTATGACCCACACTATACAGTCATTATCGCTAGAACTATAATAATTATACTTCTTACTCCCAATGTTGTCAATGTAATATGCATTATTACCCATATTATACAGTTATTATCGTTAGAACTATAATAATTATACATATTACTCCCAATATTATCAATATACCATGCATTATTACCCATATTATGCAGTTATTATCGCTAGAACTACAATAATAATACTTATTACTTTTATTATTATCAATATAACATACATTATTACCCATATTATACTGTTATTATCGCTAGAACTATAATAATTATATTTATTACTCCCAATGTTATCAATATAACATGCATTATTACCCATATTATGCAGTTGTTATCGCTAGAACTACAATAATAATACTTATTACTTTTATTATTATCAATATAACATACATTATTACCCATATTACACTGTTGTTATCGCTGGAACTATAATAATTATACTTATTACTTTTATTATTATCAATATAACATGCATTATTACCCATATTATACTGTTATTATCGCTAGAACTATAATAATTATACTTATTACTCCCAATATTATCAATATACCATGCATTATTACCCATATTATGCAGTTATTATCGCTAGAACTATAATAATTATACTTATTACTGTTACTGTTATCAATATAACAGGCATCATTACCCATATTATACTGTTATTATCGCTAGAACTATAATAATTATACTTATTACTCCCAATATTATCAATATAACATGCATTACTACCCATATTATGCAGTTGTTATCGCTAGAACTGTAATAATTATACTTATTACTTTTATTATTATCAATATAACATGCATTATTACCCATATTATGCAGTTATTATCGCTAGAACTATAATAATTAAACTTATTGCTGTTATTTTTATCAATATAACATGCATTATTACCCATATTATACAGTTATTATCGGTAGAGCTATAATAATTACACGTATGACTCCCAACATTATCAATATAACATGCATTATTACCCATATTATGCAGTTGTTATCGCTAGAACTACAATAATAATACTTATTACTTTTATTATTATCAATATAACATACATTATTACCCATATTACACTGTTGTTATCGCTGGAACTATAATAATTATACTTATTACTTTTATTATTATCAATATAACATGCATTATTACCCATATTATGCAGTTATTATCGCTAGAGCTATAATAGTTACACATAATACTCCCAATATTATCAATATAACATGCATTATGACCCATATTATACAGTTATTATCGCTAGAACTGTAATAATTATACTTATTACTTTTATTATTATCAATATAACATGCATTATTACCCATATTATGCAGTTATCATCGCTACTACTATAATAATTATAGTCATTACTACCAATATTATCAATATAACATGCATTATTACCCATATTATGCAGTTATTATCGCTAGAACTATAATAACTATACTTAATGCTGTTACTATTATCAATATAACAGGCATTATTACCCATATTATGCAGTTATTATCGCTAGAGCTATAATGGTTACACATATCACTCCCAATATTATCAATATAACATGCATTATTAACCATATTATACTGTTATTATCGCTAGAGCTATAATAATTGCACTTATTACTCCCAATATTATCAATATAATATGCATTATTACCCATATTATACAGTTAGTATCGCTAGAAGTATAATAATTATACCTATTACTTTTATTATTATCAATATAACATGCATTATTACCCATATTATGCAGTTATTATCGCTAGAACTATAATAATTATACTTAGTGCTGTTACTATTATCAATATAACAGGCATTATTACCCATATTATGCAGTTATTATCGCTAGAACTACAATAATAATACTTATTACTTTTATTATTATCAATATAACATACATTATTACCCATATTATACTGTTATTATCGCTAGAACTATAATAATTATATTTATTACTCCCAATATTATCAATATAACATGCATTATTACGCATATTATGCAGTTGTTATCGCTAGAACTATAATAATTATACTTATTGCTGTTATTATTATCAATATAACATGCAATATTAGCCATATTATGCAGTTATTATCGCTAGAACTATAATAATTATACTTATTACTTTTATTATTATCAATATAACAGGCATTATTACCCATATTATGCAGTTATTATCGCTAGAGCTATAATAGTTACACTTATTACTCCCAATATTATCAATATAATATGCATTATTACCCATATTATACAGTTAGTATCGCTAGAACTATAATAGTTATACTTATTACTGTTACTATTATCAATATAACAGGCATCATTACCCATATTATACTGTTATTATCGCTAGAACTATAATAATTATACTTATTACTCCCAATATTATCAATATAACATGCATTATGACCCATATTATACAGTTATTATCGCTAGAACTGTAATAATTATACTAACCACTTTTACTATTATCAATATAAGACGCACTATTTCTCGTATTATGCAGTTATCATCGCTAGAACTACAATAATAATACTTATTACTTTTATTA
Organism: Megachile leachella; assembly: GCA_963576845.1. Lineage (NCBI taxonomy): Eukaryota > Metazoa > Arthropoda > Insecta > Hymenoptera > Megachilidae > Megachile > Megachile leachella. The sequence goes on along the minus strand of OY756255.1, from coordinate 2,127,701 downwards.
TTATCAATATAACATACATTATTAACCATATTATACTGTTATTATCGCTAGAGCTATAATAATTACACTTATTACTCTCAATATTATCAATATAACATGCATTACTACCCATATTATGCAGTTGTTATCGCTAGAACTGTAATAATTATACTTATTACTTTTATTATTATCAATATAACATGCATTATTACCCATATTATGCAGTTATTATCGCTAGAACTATAATAATTAAACTTATTGCTGTTATTTTTATCAATATAACATGCATTATTACCCATATTATACAGTTATTATCGGTAGAGCTATAATAATTACACGTATGACTCCCAACATTATCAATATAACATGCATTATTACCCATATTATGCAGTTGTTATCGCTAGAACTACAATAATAATACTTATTACTTTTATTATTATCAATATAACATACATTATTACCCATATTACACTGTTGTTATCGCTGGAACTATAATAATTATACTTATTACTTTTATTATTATCAATATAACATGCATTATTACCCATATTATGCAGTTATTATCGCTAGAGCTATAATAGTTACACATAATACTCCCAATATTATCAATATAACATGCATTATGACCCATATTATACAGTTATTATCGCTAGAACTGTAATAATTATACTTATTACTTTTATTATTATCAATATAACATGCATTATTACCCATATTATGCAGTTATCATCGCTACTACTATAATAATTATAGTCATTACTACCAATATTATCAATATAACATGCATTATTACCCATATTATGCAGTTATTATCGCTAGAACTATAATAACTATACTTAATGCTGTTACTGTTATCAATATAATAGGCATTATTACCCATATTATGCAGTTATTATCGCTAGAACTACAATAATAATACTTATTACTTTCATTATTATCAATATAACATGCATTATGACCCATATTATACAGTTATTATCGCTAGAGCTATAATAATTGCACTTATTACTCCCAATATTATCAATATAATATGCATTATTACCCATATTATACAGTTAGTATCGCTAGAACTATAATAATTATACCTATTACTTTTATTATAATCAATATAACATGCATTATTACCCATATTATGCAGTTATTATCGCTAGAACTATAATAATTATACTTATTACTGCCAATATTATCAATATAACATGCATTACTACCCATATTATGCAGTTGTTATCGCTAGAACTGTAACAATTATACTTATTGCTGTTATTTTTGTCAATATAACATGCATTATTACCCATATTATACAGTTATTATCGGTAGAGCTATAATAATTACACGTATGACTCCCAACATTATCAATACAACATGCTTTATGACCCACACTATACAGTCATTATCGCTAGAACTATAATAATTATACTTCTTACTCCCAATGTTGTCAATGTAATATGCATTATTACCCATATTATACAGTTATTATCGTTAGAACTATAATAATTATACATATTACTCCCAATATTATCAATATACCATGCATTATTACCCATATTATGCAGTTATTATCGCTAGAACTACAATAATAATACTTATTACTTTTATTATTATCAATATAACATACATTATTACCCATATTATACTGTTATTATCGCTAGAACTATAATAATTATATTTATTACTCCCAATATTATCAATATAACATGCATTATTACCCATATTATGCAGTTGTTATCGCTAGAACTACAATAATAATACTTATTACTTTTATTATTATCAATATAACATACATTATTACCCATATTACACTGTTGTTATCGCTGGAACTATAATAATTATACTTATTACTTTTATTATTATCAATATAACATGCATTATTACCCATATTATACTGTTATTATCGCTAGAACTATAATAATTATACTTATTACTCACAATATTATCAATATACCATGCATTATTACCCATATTATGCAGTTATTATCGCTAGAACTATAATAATTATACTTATTACTGTTACTGTTATCAATATAACAGGCATCATTACCCATATTATACTGTTATTATCGCTAGAACTATAATAATTATACTTATTACTCTCAATATTATCAATATAACATGCATTACTACCCATATTATGCAGTTGTTATCGCTAGAACTGTAATAATTATACTTATTACTTTTATTATTATCAATATAACATGCATTATTACCCATATTATGCAGTTATTATCGCTAGAGCTATAATAGTTACACATAATACTCCCAATATTATCAATATAACATGCATTATGACCCATATTATACAGTTATTATCGCTAGAACTGTAATAATTATACTTATTACTTTTATTATTATCAATATAACATGCATTATTACCCATATTATGCAGTTGTCATCGCTACTACTATAATAATTATAGTCATTACTACCAATATTATCAATATAACATGCATTATTACCCATATTATGCAGTTATTATCGCTAGAACTATAATAACTATACCTAATGCTGTTACTATTATCAATATAACAGGCATTATTACCCATATTATGCAGTTATTATCGCTAGAGCTATAATGGTTACACATATCACTCCCAATATTATCAATATAACATGCATTATTAACCATATTATACTGTTATTATCGCTAGAGCTATAATAATTGCACTTATTACTCCCAATATTATCAATATAATATGCATTATTACCCATATTATACAGTTAGTATCGCTAGAACTATAATAATTATACCTATTACTTTTATTATTATCAATATAACATGCATTATTACCCATATTATGCAGTTATTATCGCTAGAACTATAATAATTATACTTAGTGCTGTTACTATTATCAATATAACAGGCATTATTACCCATATTATGCAGTTATTATCGCTAGAACTACAATAATAATACTTATTACTTTTATTATTATCAATATAACATACATTATTACCCATATTATACTGTTATTATCGCTAGAACTATAATAATTATATTTATTACTCCCAATATTATCAATATAACATGCATTATTACGCATATTATGCAGTTGTTATCGCTAGAACTATAATAATTATACTTATTGCTGTTATTATTATCAATATAACAGGCATTATTACCCATATTATGCAGTTATTATCGCTAGAGCTATAATAGTTACACATATTACTCCCAATATTATCAATATAACATACATTATTACCCATATTATACTGTTATTATCGCTAGAACTATAATAATTATACTTATTACTCCCAATATTATCAATATATCATGCATTATTAACCATATTATAATGTTATTATCGCTAGAGCTATAATAATTGCACTTATTACTCCCAATATTATCAATATAATATGCATTATTACCCATATTATACAGTTAGTATCGCTAGAACTATAATAGTTATACTTATTACTGTTACTATTATCAATATAACAGGCATCATTACCCATATTATACTGTTATTATCGCTAGAACTATAATAATTATACTTATTACTCCCAATATTATCAATATAACATGCATTATGACCCATATTATACAGTTATTATCGCCAGAACTGTAATAATTATACTAACCACTTTTACTATTATCAATATAAGATGCACTATTTCTCGTATTATGCAGTTATCATCGCTAGAACTATAATAATTATAGTCATTACCACCAATATTATCAATATAACATGCATGATTACCCATAGTATACAGTTGTTATCGTTAGAACTATAATAATTATACTTATTACTCCCAATATTATCAATATAACATGCATTATTACCCATATTATGCAGTTGTTATCGCTAGAACTATAATAATTATACTTATTGCTGTTATTATTATCAATATAACATGCAATATTAGCCTTATTATGCAGTTATTATCGCTAGAACTATAATAATTATACTTATTACTTTTATTATTGTCAATATAACATGCATTATTACCCATATTATGCAGTTGTTATCGCTAGAACTATAATAATTATACTAATTGCTGTTATTATTATCAATATAACAGGCATTATTACCCATATTATGCAGTTATTATCGCTAGAGCTATAATAGATACACATATTACTCCCAATATTATCAATATAACATGCATTATTACCCATATTATGCAGTTATTATCGCTAGAACTACAATAATAATACTTATTGCTTTTATTATTATCAATATAACATACATTATTACCCATATTATACTGTTGTTATCGCTGGAAATATAATAATTATACTTATTACTTTTATTATTATCAATATAACATGCATTATTACCCATATTATACAGTTATTATCGGTAGAACAATAATAATTATACTTATTACTCCCAATAATATCAATATACTATGCATTATTACCCATATTATGCAGTTATTATCGCTAGAACTATAATAATTATACTTATTACTGTTACTATTATCAATATAACAGGCATCATTACCCATATTATACTGTTATTATCGCTAGAACTATAATAATTATACTTATTACTCCCAATATTATCAATATAACATGCATTACTACCCATATTATGCAGTTGTTATCGCTAGAACTATAATAATTATACTTATTGCTGTTATTTTTATCAATATAACATGCATTATTACCCATATTATACAGTTATTATCGGTAGAGCTATAATAATTACACGTATGACTCCCAACATTATCAATACAACATGCTTTATGACCCAGACTATACAGTCATTATCGCTAGAACTATAATAATTATACTTCCTACTCCCAATGTTGTCAATGTAATATGCATTATTACCCATATTATACAGTTATTATCGTTAGAACTATAATAATTATACTTATTACTGCCAATATTATCAATATACCATGCATTATTACCCATATTATGCAGTTATTATCGCTAGAACTATAATAATTATACTTATTGCTGTTACTATTATCAATATAACAGGCATCATTACCCATATTATGCAGTTGTTATCGCTAGAGCTATAATAGTTACACATATTACTCCCAATATTATCAATATAACATGCATTATGACCCATATTATACAGTTATTATCGCTAGAACTGTAATAATTATACTAACCACTTTTACTATTATCAATATAAGATGCACTATTTCTCGTATTGTGCAGTTATCATCGCTAGAACTACAATAATAATACTTATTACTTTTATTATTATGAATATAAAAGGCATCATTACCCATATTATAGTGTTATTATCGCTAGAACTATAATAATTATACTTATTACTCCCAATATTATCAATATACCATCCATTATTACCCATATTATGCAGTTATTATCGCTAGAACTATAATAATTATACTTATTGCTGTTACTATTATGAATATAACAGGCATTATTACCCATATTATGCAGTTATTATCGCTAGAACTATAATAACTATACTTATTGCTGTTACTATTATCAATATAACAGGCATTATTACCCATATTATGCAGTTACTATCGCTAGAGCTATAATAGTTACACATATTACTCCCAATATTATCAATATGACATGCATTATGACACATATTATACAGTTATTATCGCTAGAACTGTAATAATTATACTAACCACTTTTACTATTATCAATATAAGATGCACTATTTCTCGTATTATGCAGTTATCATCACTAGAACTACAATAATAATACTTATTACTTTTATTATTATCAATATAACAGGCATCATTACCCATATTATACTGTTATTATCGCTAGAACTATAATGATTATACTTATTACTCCCAATATTATCAATATAACATGCATTATGACCCATGTTATACAGTTATTATCGCTAGAACTGTAAGAATTATATCTACCACTTTTACTATTATCAATATAAGATGCACTATTACCCGTATTATGCAGTTATCATCGCTAAAACTATAATAATTATAGTCATTACCACCAATATTATCAATATAACATGCATGATTACCCATATTATACAGTTATTATCGTTAGAACTATAATAATTATACTTATTACTCCCAATATTATCAATATAACATGCATTATTACCCATATTATGCAGTTGTTATCGCTAGAACTATAATAATTATACTTATTGCTGTTATTATTATCAATATAACATGCAATATTAGCCATATTATGCAGTTATTATCGCTAGAACTATAATAATTATACTTATTACTTTTATTATTGTCAATATAACATGCATTATTACCCATATTATGCAGTTGTTATCGCTAGAACTGTAATAATTATACTTATTACTTTTATTATTATCAATATAACATGCATTATTACCCATATTATGCAGTTATTATCGCTAGAACTATAATAACTATACTTATTGCTGTTACTATTATCAATATAACGGGCATTATTACCCATATTATGCAGTTATTATCGCTAGAACTATAATAATTATATTTATTACTCCCAATATTATCAATATAACATGCATTATTACCCATATTATGCAGTTGATATCGCTAGAACTATAATAATTATACTTATTGCTGTTACTATTATCAATATAACAGGCATTATTACCCATATTATGCAGTTATTATCGCTAGAGCTATAATAGTTTCACATATTACTCCCAATATTATCAATATAACATGCATTATGCCCCTTATTATACAGTTATTATCGCTAGAACTGTAATAATTATACTTATTACTTTTATTATTATCAATATAACATGCATTATTACCCATATTATGCAGTTATTATCGCTAGAGCTATAATAGTGACACATATTACTCCCAATATTATCAATATAACATGCATTATGACCCATATTATACAGTTATTATCGCTAGAACTGCAATAATTATACTTATTACTTTTATTATTATCAATATAACAGGCATCATTACCCATATTATACTGTTATTATCGCTAGAACTATAATAATTATACTTATTACTCCCAATATTATCAATATAACATGCATTATGACCCATATTATACAGTTATTATCGCTAGAACTGTAATAATTATACTAACCACTTTTACTATTATCAATATAAGACGCACTATTTCTCGTATTATGCAGTTATCATCGCTAGAACTACAATAATAATAATTATTACTTTTATTATTATCAATATAACATACATTATTACCCATATTATACTGTTATTATCGCTAGAGCTATAATAATTACACTTATTACTCCCAATATTATCAATATAACATGCATTGTTACCCATATTATGCAGTTATTATCGCTAGAACTATAATAATTATACTTATTGCTGTTATTTTTATCAATATAACATGCATTATGACCCATATTATACAGTTATTATCGCTAGAGCTATAATAATTGCACTTATTACTCCCAATATTATCAACATAATATGCATTATTACCCATATTATACAGTTAGTATCGCTAGAACTATAATAATTATACCTATTACTTTTATTATAAGCAATATAACATGCATTATTACCCATATTATGCAGTTATTATCGCTAGAAATATAATAATTATACTTATTGCTGTTACTATTATCAATATAACAGGCATTATTACCCATATTATGCAGTTATTATCGCTAGAACTACAATAATAATACTTATTACTTTTATTATTATCAATATAACATACATTATTACCCATATTATACTGTTATTATCGCTAGAACTATAATAATTATATTCATTACTCCCAATATTATCAATATAACATGCATTATTACGCATATTATGCAGTTGTTATCGCTAGAACTATAATAATTATACTTATTGCTGTTATTATTATCAATATAACATGCAATATTAGCTATATTATGCAGTTATTATCGCTAGAACTATAATAATTATACTTATTACTTTTATTATTGTCAATATAACATGCATTATTACCCATATTATGCAGTTGTTATCGCTAGAACTATAATAATTATACTTATTGCTGTTATTATTATCAATATAACAGGCATTATTACCCATATTATACAGTTATTATCGCTAGAACTATAATAATTATACAGATTACTGCCAATATTATCAATGCAACATGCATTATTACCCATATTATGTAGTTATTATCGCTAGAACTATAATAATTATACTTATTGCTGTTATTATTATCAATATAACATGCATTATTAGCCATATTATGCAGTTGTTATCGCTAGAACTATAATAATTATACTTATTACTTTTATTATCATCAATATAACAGGCATTATTACCCATATTATGCAGTTATTATCGCTAGAGCTATAATAGTTACACATATTACTCCCAATATTATCAATATAACATACATTATTACCCATATTATACTGTTATTATCGCTAGAACTATAATAATTATACTTATTACTCCCAATATTATCAATATATCATGCATTATTAACCATATTATACTGTTATTATCGCTAGAGCTATAATAATTGCACTTATTACTCCCAATATTATCAATATAATATGCATTATTACCCATATTATACAGTTAGTATCGCTAGAACTATAATAGTTATACTTATTACTGTTACTATTATCAATATAACAGGCATCATTACCCATATTATACAGTTATTATCGCTAGAACTATAATAATTATACATATTACTGCCAATATTATCAAAGCAACATGCATTATTACCCATATTATGTAGTTATTATCGCTAGAACTATAATAATTATACTTATTGCCGTTATTATTATCAATATAACATGCATTATTAGCCATATTATGCAGTTGTTATCGCTAGAACTACAATAATAATACTTATTACTTTTATTATTATCAATATAACATACATTATTACCTATATTATACTGTTATTATTGCTAGAACTATAATAATTATACTTATTACTCCCAATATTATCAATATAACATGCGTTATGACACATGTTATACAGTTATTATCGCTAGAATTGTAATAATTATATTTACCACTTTTACTATTATCAATATAAGATGCACTATTACCCGTATTATGCAGTTATCATCGCTAGAACTATAATAATTATAGTCATTACCACCAATATTATCAATATAACATGCATGATTACCCATATTATACAGTTATTATCGTTAGAACTATAATAATTATACTTATTACTCCCAATATTATCAATATAACATGCATTATTACCCATACTATGCAGTTATTATCGCTAGAACTACAATAATAATACTTATTACTTTTATTATTATCAATATAACATACATTATTACCCATATTATACTGTTATTATCGCTAGAACTATAATAATTATATTTATTACTTCCAATATTATCAATATAACATGCATTATTACCCATATTATGCAGTTGTTATCGCTAGAACTATAATAATTATACTTATTGCTGTTACTATTATCAATATAACAGGCATTATTACCCATATTATGCAGTTATTTTCGCTAGAGCTATAATAGTTACACATATTACTCCCAATATTATCAATATAACATGCATTATGACCCATATTATACAGTTATTATCGCTAGAACTGTAATAATTATACTTATTACTTTTATTATTATATATATAACATGCATTATTACCCATATAATGCAGTTATTATCGCTACTACTATAATAATTATAGTCATTACTACCAATATTATCAATATAACATGCATTATTACCCATATTATGCAGTTATTATCGCTAGAACTATAATAACTATACTTAATCCTGTTACTATTATCAATATAACAGGCATTATTACCCATATTATGCAGTTATTATCGCTAGAACTACAATAATAATACTTATTACTTTTATTATTATCAATATAACATACATTATTACCCATATTATACTGTTATTATCGCTAGAACTGTAATAATTATATTTATTACTCCCAATATTATCAATATAACATGCATTATTACCCATATTATGCAGTTGTTATCGCTAGAACTATAATAATTATACTTATTGCTATTACTATTATCAATATAACAGGCATTATTACCCATATTATGCAGTTATTATCGCTAGAGCTATAATGGTTACACATATTACTCCCAATATTATCAATATAACATGCATTATTAACCATATTATACTGTTATTATCGCTAGAGCTATAATAATTGCACTTATTACTCCCAATATTATCAATATAATATGCATTATTACCCATATTATACAGTTAGTATCGCTAGAACTATAATAATTATACCTATTACTTTTATTATTATCAATATAACATGCATTATTACCCATATTATGCAGTTATTATCGCTAGAACTATAATAATTATACTTATTGCTGTTACTATTATCAATATAACAGGCATTATTACCCATATTATGCAGTTATTATCGCTAGAGCTATAATAGTTACACATATTACTCCCAATATTATCAATATAACATGCATTATGACCCATATTATACAGTTATTATCGCTAGAGCTATAATAATTGCACTTATTACTCCCAATATTATCAATATAATATGCATTATTACCCATATTATACAGTTAGTATCGCTAGAACTATAATAATTATACCTATTACTTTTATTATAATCAATATAACATGCATTATTACCCATATTATGCAGTTATTATCGCTAGAACTATAATAATTATACTTATTGCTGTTACTATTATCAATATAACAGGCATTATTACCCATATTATGCAGTTATTATCGCTAGAGCTATAATAGTTACACATATTACTCCCAATATTATCAATATAACATGCATTATGACCCATATTATACAGTTCTTATCGCTAAAACTGTAATAATTATACTTATTACTTTTATTATTATCAATATAACATGCATTATTACCCATATTATGCAGTTATTATCGCTAGAACTATAATAACTATACTTATTGCTGTTACTATTATCAATATAACAGGCATTATTACCCATATTATGCAGTTATTATAGCTAGAACTACAATAATAATACTTATTACTTTTATTTTTATCAATATAACATACATTATTACCCATATTATACTGTTATTATCGCTAGAACTATAATAATTATATTTATTACTCCCAATATTATCAATATAACATGCATTATTACGCATATTATGCAGTTGTTATCGCTAGAACTATAATAATTATACTTATTGCTGTTATTATTATCAATATAACATGCAATATTAGCCATATTATGCAGTTATTATCGCTAGAACTATAATAATTATACTTATTACTTTTATTATTATCAATATAACATACATTATTACCCATATTATACTGTTGTTATCGCTGGAACTATAATAATTATACTTATTACTTTTATTATTATCAATATAACATGCATTATTACCCATATTATACTGTTATTATCGCTAGAACTATAATAATTATACTTATTACTCCCAATATTATCAATATACCATGCATTATTACCCATATTATGCAGTTATTATCGCTAGAACTATAATAATTATACTTATGACTGTTACTATTATCAATATAACAGGCATCATTACCCATATTATACTGTTATTATCGCTAGAACTATAATAATTATACTTATTACTGCCAATATTATCAATATAACATGCATTACTACCCATATTATGCAGTTGTTATCGCTAGAACTGTAACAATTATACTTATTGCTGTTATTTTTGTCAATATAACATGCATTATTACCCATATTATACAGTTATTATCGGTAGAGCTATAATAATTACACGTATGACTCCCAACATTATCAATACAACATGCTTTATGACCCACACTATACAGTCATTATCGCTAGAACTATAATAATTATACTTCTTACTCCCAATGTTGTCAATGTAATATGCATTATTACCCATATTATACAGTTATTATCGTTAGAACTATAATAATTATACATATTACTCCCAATATTATCAATATACCATGCATTATTACCCATATTATGCAGTTATTATCGCTAGAACTACAATAATAATACTTATTACTTTTATTATTATCAATATAACATACATTATTACCCATATTGTACTGTTATTATCGCTAGAACTATAATAATTATATTTATTACTCCCAATATTATCAATATAACATGCATTATTACCCATATTATGCAGTTGTTATCGCTAGAACTACAATAATAATACTTATTACTTTTATTATTATCAATATAACATACATTATTACCCATATTACACTGTTGTTATCGCTGGAACTATAATAATTATACTTATTACTTTTATTATTATCAATATAACATGCATTATTACCCATATTATGCAGTTATTATCGCTAGAGCTATAATAGTTACACATAATACTCCCAATATTATCAATATAACATGCATTATTACCCATATTATGCAGTTATCATCGCTACTACTATAATAATTATAGTCATTACTACCAATATTATCAATATAACATGCATTATTACCCATATTATGCAGTTATTATCGCTAGAACTATAATAACTATACTTAATGCTGTTACTATTATCAATATAACAGGCATTATTACCCATATTATGCAGTTATTATCGCTAGAGCTATAATGGTTACACATATCACTCCCAATATTATCAATATAACATGCATTATTAACCATATTATACTGTTATTATCGCTAGAGCTATAATAATTGCACTTATTACTCCCAATATTATCAATATAATATGCATTATTACCCATATTATACAGTTAGTATCGCTAGAACTATAATAATTATACCTATTACTTTTATTATTATCAATATAACATGCATTATTACCCATATTATGCAGTTATTATCGCTAGAACTATAATAATTATACTTAGTGCTGTTACTATTATCAATATAACAGGCATTATTACCCATATTATGCAGTTATTATCGCTAGAACTACAATAATAATACTTATTACTTTTATTATTATCAATATAACATACATTATTACCCATATTATACTGTTATTATCGCTAGAACTATAATAATTATATTTATTACTCCCAATATTATCAATATAACATGCATTATTACGCATATTATGCAGTTGTTATCGCTAGAACTGTAATAATTATACTTATTGCTGTTATGATTATCAATATAACATGCAATATTAGCCATATTATGCAGTTATTATCGCTAGAACTATAATAATTATACTTATTACTTTTATTATTATCAATATAACAGGCATTATTACCCATATTATGCAGTTATTATCGCTAGAGCTATAATAGTTACACATATTACTCCCAATATTATCAATATAACATACATTATTACCCATATTATACTGTTATTATCGCTAGAACTATAATAATTATACTTATTACTCCCAATATTATCAATATATCATGCATTATTAACCATATTATAATGTTATTATCGCTAGAGCTATAATAATTGCACTTATTACTCCCAATATTATCAATATAATATGCATTATTACCCATATTATACAGTTAGTATCGCTAGAACTATAATAGTTATACTTATTACTGTTACTATTATCAATATAACAGGCATCATTACCCATATTATACTGTTATTATCGCTAGAACTATAATAATTATACTTATTACTCCCAATATTATCAATATAACATGCATTATGACCCATATTATACAGTTATTATCGCTAGAACTGTAATAATTATACTAACCACTTTTACTATTATCAATATAAGACGCACTATTTCTCGTATTATGCAGTTATCATCGCTAGAACTACAATAATAATACTTATTACTTTTATTATTATCAATATAACATACATTATTACCCATATTATACTGTTATTATCGCTAGAGCTATAATAATTACACTTATTACTCCCAATATTATCAATATAATATGCATTATTACCCATATTATACAGTTAGTATCGCTAGAACTATAATAATTATACCTATTACTTTTATTATTATCAATATAACATGCATTATTACCCATATTATGCAGTTATTATCGCTAGAACTATAATAATTATACTTATTACTCTCAATATTATCAATATAACATGCATTACTACCCATATTATGCAGTTGTTATCGCTAGAACTGTAATAATTATACTTATTACTTTTATTATTATCAATATAACATGCATTGTTACCCATATTATGCAGTTATTATCGCTAGAACTATAATAATTAAACTTATTGCTGTTATTTTTATCAATATAACATGCATTATTACCCATATTATACAGTTATTATCGGTAGAGCTATAATAATTACACGTATGACTCCCAACATTATCAATATAACATGCATTATTACCCATATTATGCAGTTGTTATCGCTAGAACTACAATAATAATACTTATTACTTTTATTATTATCAATATAACATGCATTATTACCCATATTATGCAGTTATTATCGCTAGAGCTATAATAGTTACACATAATACTCCCAATATTATCAATATAACATGCATTATGACCCATATTATACAGTTATTATCGCTAGAACTGTAATAATTATACTTATTACTTTTATTATTATCAATATAACATGCATTATTACCCATATTATGCAGTTATCATCGCTACTACTATAATAATTATAGTCATTACTACCAATATTATCAATATAACATGCATTATTACCCATATTATGCAGTTATTATCGCTAGAACTATAATAACTATACTTAATGCTGTTACTGTTATCAATATAATAGGCATTATTACCCATATTATGCAGTTATTATCGCTAGAACTACAATAATAATACTTATTACTTTCATTATTATCAATACAACATGCATTATGACCCATATTATACAGTTATTATCGCTAGAGCTATAATAATTGCACTTATTACTCCCAATATTATCAATATAATATGCATTATTACCCATATTATACAGTTAGTATCGCTAGAACTATAATAATTATACCTACTACTTTTATTATAATCAATATAACATGCATTATTACCCATATTATGCAGTTATTATCGCTAGAACTATAATAATTATACTTATTACTGCCAATATTATCAATATAACATGCATTACTACCCATATTATGCAGTTGTTATCGCTAGAACTGTAACAATTATACTTATTGCTGTTATTTTTGTCAATATAACATGCATTATTACCCATATTATACAGTTATTATCGGTAGAGCTATAATAATTACACGTATGACTCCCAACATTATCAATACAACATGCTTTATGACCCACACTATACAGTCATTATCGCTAGAACTATAATAATTATACTTCTTACTCCCAATGTTGTCAATGTAATATGCATTATTACCCATATTATACAGTTATTATCGTTAGAACTATAATAATTATACATATTACTCCCAATATTATCAATATACCATGCATTATTACCCATATTATGCAGTTATTATCGCTAGAACTACAATAATAATACTTATTACTTTTATTATTATCAATATAACATACATTATTACCCATATTATACTGTTATTATCGCTAGAACTATAATAATTATATTTATTACTCCCAATATTATCAATATAACATGCATTATTACCCATATTATGCAGTTGTTATCGCTAGAACTACAATAATAATACTTATTACTTTTATTATTATCAATATAACATACATTATTACCCATATTACACTGTTGTTATCGCTGGAACTATAATAATTATACTTATTACTTTTATTATTATCAATATAACATGCATTATTACCCATATTATACTGTTATTATCGCTAGAACTATAATAATTATACTTATTACTCCCAATATTATCAATATACCATGCATTATTACCCATATTATGCAGTTATTATCGCTAGAACTATAATAATTATACTTATTACTGTTACTGTTATCAATATAACAGGCATCATTACCCATATTATACTGTTATTATCGCTAGAACTATAATAATTATACTTATTACTCTCAATATTATCAATATAA
The DNA here is from genome assembly GCA_963576845.1 of Megachile leachella. Taxonomy (NCBI): domain Eukaryota; kingdom Metazoa; phylum Arthropoda; class Insecta; order Hymenoptera; family Megachilidae; genus Megachile; species Megachile leachella. The sequence continues at coordinate 2,111,919 of OY756255.1, read as the reverse complement.
CATGCATTACTACCCATATTATGCAGTTGTTATCGCTAGAACTGTAATAATTATACTTATTACTTTTATTATTATCAATATAACATGCATTATTACCCATATTATGCAGTTATTATCGCTAGAACTATAATAATTAAACTTATTGCTGTTATTTTTATCAATGTAATATGCATTATTACCCATATTATGCAGTTATTATCGCTAGAACTATAATAATTATACTTATTACTGTTACTGTTATCAATATAACAGGCATCATTACCCATATTATACTGTTATTATCGCTAGAACTATAATAATTATATTTATTACTCCCAATATTATCAATATAACATGCATTATTACCCATATTATGCAGTTGTTATCGCTAGAACTACAATAATAATACTTATTACTTTTATTATTATCAATATAACATACATTATTACCCATATTACACTGTTGTTATCGCTGGAACTATAATAATTATACTTATTACCTTTATTATTATCAATATAACATGCATTATTACCCATATTATACTGTTATTATCGCTAGAACTATAATAATTATACTTATTACTCCCAATATTATCAATATACCATGCATTATTACCCATATTATGCAGTTATTATCGCTAGAACTATAATAATTATACTTATTACTGTTACTGTTATCAATATAACAGGCATCATTACCCATATTATACTGTTATTATCGCTAGAACTATAATAATTATACTTATTACTCTCAATATTATCAATATAACATGCATTACTACCCATATTATGCAGTTGTTATCGCTAGAACTGTAATAATTATACTTATTACTTTTATTATTATCAATATAACATGCATTATTACCCATATTATGCAGTTATTATCGCTAGAACTATAATAATTAAACTTATTGCTGTTATTTTTATCAATATAACATGCATTATTACCCATATTATACAGTTATTATCGGTAGAGCTATAATAATTACACGTATGACTCCCAACATTATCAATATAACATACATTATTACCCATATTACACTGTTGTTATCGCTGGAACTATAATAATTATACTTATTACTTTTATTATTATCAATATAACATGCATTATTACCCATATTATGCAGTTATTATCGCTAGAGCTATAATAGTTACACATAATACTCCCAATATTATCAATATAACATGCATTATGACCCATACTATACAGTTATTATCGCTAGAACTGTAATAATTATACTTATTACTTTTATTATTATCAATATAACATGCATTATTACCCATATTATGCAGTTATCATCGCTACTACTATAATAATTATAGTCATTACTACCAATATTATCAATATAACATGCATTATTACCCATATTATGCAGTTATTATCGCTAGAACTATAATAACTATACTTAATGCTGTTACTATTATCAATATAACAGGCATTATTACCCATATTATGCAGTTATTATCGCTAGAGCTATAATAGTTACACATAATACTCCCAATATTATCAATATAACATGCATTATGACCCATATTATACAGTTATTATCGCTAGAACTGTAATAATTATACTTATTACTTTTATTATTATCAATATAACATGCATTATTACCCATATTATGCAGTTATCATCGCTACTACTATAATAATTATAGTCATTACTACCAATATTATCAATATAACATGCATTATTACCCATATTATGCAGTTATTATCGCTAGAACTATAATAACTATACTTAATGCTGTTACTGTTATCAATATAATAGGCATTATTACCCATATTATGCAGTTATTATCGCTAGAACTACAATAATAATACTTATTACTTTCATTATTATCAATACAACATGCATTATGACCCATATTATACAGTTATTATCGCTAGAGCTATAATAATTGCACTTATTACTCCCAATATTATCAATATAATATGCATTATTACCCATATTATACAGTTAGTATCGCTAGAACTATAATAATTATACCTATTACTTTTATTATAATCAATATAACATGCATTATTACCCATATTATGCAGTTATTATCGCTAGAACTATAATAATTATACTTATTACTGCCAATATTATCAATATAACATGCATTACTACCCATATTATGCAGTTGTTATCGCTAGAACTGTAACAATTATACTTATTGCTGTTATTTTTGTCAATATAACATGCATTATTACCCATATTATACAGTTATTATCGGTAGAGCTATAATAATTACACGTATGACTCCCAACATTATCAATACAACATGCTTTATGACCCACACTATACAGTCATTATCGCTAGAACTATAATAATTATACTTCTTACTCCCAATGTTGTCAATGTAATATGCATTATTACCCATATTATACAGTTATTATCGTTAGAACTATAATAATTATACATATTACTCCCAATATTATCAATATACCATGCATTATTACCCATATTATGCAGTTATTATCGCTAGAACTACAATAATAATACTTATTACTTTTATTATTATCAATATAACATACATTATTACCCATATTATACTGTTATTATCGCTAGAACTATAATAATTATATTTATTACTCCCAATATTATCAATATAACATGCATTATTACCCATATTATGCAGTTGTTATCGCTAGAACTACAATAATAATACTTATTACTTTTATTATTATCAATATAACATGCATTATTACCCATATTATACTGTTATTATCGCTAGAACTATAATAATTATACTTATTACTCCCAATATTATCAATATACCATGCATTATTACCCATATTATGCAGTTATTATCGCTAGAACTATAATAATTATACTTATTACTGTTACTGTTATCAATATAACAGGCATCATTACCCATATTATACTGTTATTATCGCTAGAACTATAATAATTATACTTATTACTCTCAATATTATCAATATAACATGCATTACTACCCATATTATGCAGTTGTTATCGCTAGAACTGTAATAATTATACTTATTACTTTTATTATTATCAATATAACATGCATTATTACCCATATTATGCAGTTATTATCGCTAGAACTATAATAATTAAACTTATTGCTGTTATTTTTATCAGTATAACATGCATTATTACCCATATTATACAGTTATTATCGGTAGAGCTATAATAATTACACGTATGACTCCCAACATTATCAATATAACATACATTATTACCCATGTTACACTGTTGTTATCGCTGGAACTATAATAATTATACTTATTACTTTTATTATTATCAATATAACATGCATTATTACCCATATTATGCAGTTATCATCGCTACTACTATAATAATTATAGTCATTACTACCAATATTATCAATATAACATGCATTATTACCCATATTATGCAGTTATTATCGCTAGAACTATAATAACTATACTTAATGCTGTTACTGTTATCAATATAATAGGCATTATTACCCATATTATGCAGTTATTATCGCTAGAACTACAATAATAATACTTATTACTTTCATTATTATCAATACAACATGCATTATGACCCATATTATACAGTTATTATCGCTAGAGCTATAATAATTGCACTTATTACTCCCAATATTATCAATATAATATGCATTATTACCCATATTATACAGTTAGTATCGCTAGAACTATAATAATTATACCTATTACTTTTATTATAATCAATATAACATGCATTATTACCCATATTATGCAGTTATTATCGCTAGAACTATAATAATTATACTTATTACTGCCAATATTATCAATATAACATGCATTACTACCCATATTATGCAGTTGTTATCGCTAGAACTGTAACAATTATACTTATTGCTGTTATTTTTGTCAATATAACATGCATTATTACCCATATTATACAGTTATTATCGGTAGAGCTATAATAATTACACGTATGACTCCCAACATTATCAATACAACATGCTTTATGACCCACACTATACAGTCATTATCGCTAGAACTATAATAATTATACTTCTTACTCCCAATGTTGTCAATGTAATATGCATTATTACCCATATTATACAGTTATTATCGTTAGAACTATAATAATTATACATATTACTCCCAATATTATCAATATACCATGCATTATTACCCATATTATGCAGTTATTATCGCTAGAACTACAATAATAATACTTATTACTTTTATTATTATCAATATAACATACATTATTACCCATATTATACTGTTATTATCGCTAGAACTATAATAATTATATTTATTACTCCCAATATTATCAATATAACATGCATTATTACCCATATTATGCAGTTGTTATCGCTAGAACTACAATAATAATACTTATTACTTTTATTATTATCAATATAACATACATTATTACCCATATTACACTGTTGTTATCGCTGGAACTATAATAATTATACTTATTACTTTTATTATTATCAATATAACATGCATTATTACCCATATTATACTGTTATTATCGCTAGAACTATAATAATTATACTTATTACTCCCAATATTATCAATATACCATGCATTATTACCCATATTATGCAGTTATTATCGCTAGAACTATAATAATTATACTTATTACTGTTACTGTTATCAATATAACAGGCATCATTACCCATATTATACTGTTATTATCGCTAGAACTATAATAATTATACTTATTACTCTCAATATTATCAATATAACATGCATTACTACCCATATTATGCAGTTGTTATCGCTAGAACTGTAATAATTATACTTATTACTTTTATTATTATCAATATAACATGCATTATTACCCATATTATGCAGTTATTATCGCTAGAACTATAATAATTAAACTTATTGCTGTTATTTTTATCAATATAACATGCATTATTACCCATATTATACAGTTATTATCGGTAGAGCTATAATAATTACACGTATGACTCCCAACATTATCAATATAACATACATTATTACCCATATTATACTGTTGTTATCGCTGGAACTATAATAATTATACTTATTACTTTTATTATTATCAATATAACATGCATTATTACCCATATTATGCAGTTATTATCGCTAGAGCTATAATAGTTACACATAATACTCCCAATATTATCAATATAACATGCATTATGACCCATACTATACAGTTATTATCGCTAGAACTGTAATAATTATACTTATTACTTTTATTATTATCAATATAACATGCATTATTACCCATATTATGCAGTTATCATCGCTACTACTATAATAATTATAGTCATTACTACCAATATTATCAATATAACATGCATTATTACCCATATTATGCAGTTATTATCGCTAGAACTATAATAACTATACTTAATGCTGTTACTATTATCAATATAACAGGCATTATTACCCATATTATGCAGTTATTATCGCTAGAGCTATAATGGTTACACATATCACTCCCAATATTATCAATATAACATGCATTATTAACCATATTATACTGTTATTATCGCTAGAGCTATAATAATTGCACTTATTACTCCCAATATTATCAATATAATATGCATTATTACCCATATTATACAGTTAGTATCGCTAGAACTATAATAATTATACCTATTACTTTTATTATTATCAATATAACATGCATTATTACCCATATTATGCAGTTATTATCGCTAGAACTATAATAATTATACTTAGTGCTGTTACTATTATCAATATAACAGGCATTATTACCCATATTATGCAGTTATTATCGCTAGAACTACAATAATAATACTTATTACTTTTATTATTATCAATATAACATACATTATTACCCATATTATACTGTTATTATCGCTAGAACTATAATAATTATATTTATTACTCCCAATATTATCAATATAACATGCATTATTACGCATATTATGCAGTTGTTATCGCTAGAACTATAATAATTATACTTATTACTTTTATTATTATCAATATAACATGCATTATTACCCATATTATGCAGTTATTATCGCTAGAGCTATAATAGTTACACATAATACTCCCAATATTATCAATATAACATGCATTATGACCCATATTATACAGTTATTATCGCTAGAACTGTAATAATTATACTTATTACTTTTATTATTATCAATATAACATGCATTATTACCCATAATATGCAGTTATCATCGCTACTACTATAATAATTATAGTCATTACTACCAATATTATCAATATAACATGCATTATTACCCATATTATGCAGTTATTATCGCTAGAACTATAATAACTATACTTAATGCTGTTACTGTTATCAATATAATAGGCATTATTACCCATATTATGCAGTTATTATCGCTAGAACTACAATAATAATACTTATTACTTTCATTATTATCAATATAACATACATTATTACCCATATTATACTGTTATTATCGCTAGAACTATAATAATTATATTTATTACTCCCAATATTATCAATATAACATGCATTATTACCCATATTATGCAGTTGTTATCGCTAGAACTATAATAATTATACTTATTGCTGTTACTATTATCAATATAACAGGCATTATTACCCATATTATGCAGTTATTATCGCTAGAGCTATAATGGTTACACATATCACTCCCAATATTATCAATATAACATGCATTATTAACCATATTATACTGTTATTATCGCTAGAGCTATAATAATTGCACTTATTACTCCCAATATTATCAATATAATATGCATTATTACCCATATTATACAGTTAGTATCGCTAGAACTATAATAATTATACCTATTACTTTTATTATTATCAATATAACATGCATTATTACCCATATTATGCAGTTATTATCGCTAGAACTATAATAATTATACTTAGTGCTGTTACTATTATCAATATAACAGGCATTATTACCCATATTATGCAGTTATTATCGCTAGAACTACAATAATAATACTTATTACTTTTATTATTATCAATATAACATACATTATTACCCATATTATACTGTTATTATCGCTAGAACTATAATAATTATATTTATCACTCCCAATATTATCAATATAACATGCATTATTAACCATATTATACTGTTATTATCGCTAGAGCTATAATAATTGCACTTATTACTCCCAATATTATCAATATAATATGCATTATTACCCATATTATACAGTTAGTATCGCTAGAACTATAATAATTATACCTATTACTTTTATTATTATCAATATAACATGCATTATTACCCATATTATGCAGTTATTATCGCTAGAACTATAATAATTATACTTAGTGCTGTTACTATTATCAATATAACAGGCATTATTACCCATATTATGCAGTTATTATCGCTAGAACTACAATAATAATACTTATTACTTTTATTATTATCAATATAACATACATCATTACCCATATTATACTGTTATTATCGCTAGAACTATAATAATTATACTTATTACTCCCAATATTATCAATATAACATGCATTATGACCCATATTATACAGTTATTATCGCTAGAACTGTAATAATTATACTAACCACTTTTACTATTATCAATATAAGACGCACTATTTCTCGTATTATGCAGTTATCATCGCTAGAACTACAATAATAATACTTATTACTTTTATTATTATCAATATAACATACATTATTACCCATATTATACTGTTATTATCGCTAGAGCTATAATAATTACACTTATTGCTCCCAATATTATCAATATAACATGCATTGTTACCCATATTATGCAGTTATTATCGCTAGAACTATAATAATTATACTTATTGCTGTTACTATTATCAATATAACAGGCATTATTACCCATATTATGCAGTTATTATCGCTAGAACTACAATAATAATACTTATTACTTTTATTATTATCAATATAACATACATTATTACCCATATTATACTGTTATTATCGCTAGAACTATAATAATTATATTTATTACTCCCAATATTATCAATATAACATGCATTATTACGCATATTATGCTGTTGTTATCGCTAGAACTATAATAATTATACTTATTGCTGTTATTATTATCAATATAACATGCAATATTAGCCACATTATGCAGTTATTATCGCTAGAACTATAATAATTATACTTATTACTTTTATTATTGTCAATATAACATGCATTATTACCCATATTATGCAGTTGTTATCGCTAGAACTATAATAATTATACTTATTGCTGTTATTATTATCAATATAACAGGCATTATTACCCATATTATACAGTTATTATCGCTAGAACTATAATAATTATACATATTACTACCAATATTATCAATGCAACATGCATTATTACCCATATTATGTAGTTATTATCGCTAGAACTATAATAATTATACTTATTGCTGTTATTATTATCAATATAACATGCATTATTACCCATATTATACAGTTATTATCGGTAGAGCTATAATAATTACACGTATGACTCCCAACATTATCAATACAACATGCTTTATGACCCACACTATACAGTCATTATCGCTAGAACTATAATAATTATACTTCTTACTCCCAATGTTGTCAATGTAATATGCATTATTACCCATATTATACAGTTATTATCGTTAGAACTATAATAATTATACTTATTACTCCCAATATTATCAATATACCATGCATTATTACCCATATTATGCAGTTATTATCGCTAGAACTATAATAATTATACTTATTGCTGTTACTATTAACAATGTAACAGGCATTATTACCCATATTATGCAGTTATTATCGCTAGAGCTATAATAGTTACACATAATACTCCCAATATTATCAATATAACATGCATTATGACCCATATTATACAGTTATTATCGCTAGAACTGTAATAATTATACTTATTACTTTTATTATTATCAATATAACATGCATTATTACCCATATTATGCAGTTATCATCGCTACTACTATAATAATTATAGTCATTACTACCAATATTATCAATATAATATGCATTATTACCCATATTATACAGTTAGTATCGCTAGAACTATAATAATTATACCTATTACTTTTATTATTATCAATATAACATGCATTATTACCCATATTATGCAGTTATTATCGCTAGAACTATAATAATTATACTTAGTGCTGTTACTATTATCAATATAACAGGCATTATTACCCATATTATGCAGTTATTATCGCTAGAACTACAATAATAATACTTATTACTTTTATTATTATCAATATAACATACATTATTACCCATATTATACTGTTATTATCGCTAGAACTATAATAATTATATTTATTACTCCCAATATTATCAATATAACATGCATTATTACGCATATTATGCAGTTGTTATCGCTAGAACTATAATAATTATACTTATTGCTGTTATTATTATCAATATAACATGCAATATTAGCCATATTATGCAGTTATTATCGCTAGAACTATAATAATTATACTAACCACTTTTACTATTATCAATATAAGACGCACTATTTCTCGTATTATGCAGTTATCATCGCTAGAACTACAATAATAATACTTATTACTTTTATTATTATCAATATAACATACATTATTACCCATATTATACTGTTATTATCGCTAGAGCTATAATAATTACACTTATTACTCCCAATATTATCAATATAATATGCATTATTACCCATATTATACAGTTAGTATCGCTAGAACTATAATAATTATACCTATTACTTTTATTATTATCAATATAACATGCATTATTACCCATATTATGCAGTTATTATCGCTAGAACTATAATAATTATACTTATTACTCTCAATATTATCAATATAACATGCATTACTACCCATATTATGCAGTTGTTATCGCTAGAACTGTAATAATTATACTTATTACTTTTATTATTATCAATATAACATGCATTATTACCCATATTGTGCAGTTATTATCGCTAGAACTATAATAATTAAACTTATTGCTGTTATTTTTATCAATATAACATGCATTATTACCCATATTATACAGTTATTATCGGTAGAGCTATAATAATTACACGTATGACTCCCAACATTATCAATATAACATGCATTATTACCCATATTATGCAGTTGTTATCGCTAGAACTACAATAATAATACTTATTACTTTTATTATTATCAATATAACATACATTATTACCCATATTACACTGTTGTTATCGCTGGAACTATAATAATTATACTTATTACTTTTATTATTATCAATATAACATGCATTATTACCCATATTATGCAGTTATTATCGCTAGAGCTATAATAGTTACACATAATACTCCCAATATTATCAATATAACATGCATTATGACCCATATTATACAGTTATTATCGCTAGAACTGTAATAATTATACTTATTACTTTTATTATTATCAATATAACATGCATTATTACCCATATTATGCAGTTATCGTCGCTACTACTATAATAATTATAGTCATTACTACCAATATTATCAATATAACATGCATTATTACCCATATTATGCAGTTATTATCGCTAGAACTATAATAACTATACTTAATGCTGTTACTGTTATCAATATAATAGGCATTATTACCCATATTATGCAGTTATTATCGCTAGAACTACAATAATAATACTTATTACTTTCATTATTATCAATATAACATACATTATTACCCATATTATACTGTTATTATCGCTAGAACTATAATAATTATATTTATTACTCCCAATATTATCAATATAACATGCATTATTACCCATATTATGCAGTTGTTATCGCTAGAACTATAATAATTATACTTATTGCTGTTACTATTATCAATATAACAGGCATTATTACCCATATTATGCAGTTATTATCGCTAGAGCTATAATGGTTACACATATCACTCCCAATATTATCAATATAACATGCATTATTAACCATATTATACTGTTATTATCGCTAGAGCTATAATAATTGCACTTATTACTCCCAATATTATCAATATAATATGCATTATTACCCATATTATACAGTTAGTATCGCTAGAACTATAATAATTATACCTATTACTTTTATTATTATCAATATAACATGCATTATTACCCATATTATGCAGTTATTATCGCTAGAACTATAATAATTATACTTAGTGCTGTTACTATTATCAATATAACAGGCATTATTACCCATATTATGCAGTTATTATCGCTAGAACTACAATAATAATACTTATTACTTTTATTATTATCAATATAACATACATTATTACCCATATTATACTGTTATTATCGCTAGAACTATAATAATTATATTTATCACTCCCAATATTATCAATATAACATGCATTATTAACCATATTATACTGTTATTATCGCTAGAGCTATAATAATTGCACTTATTACTCCCAATATTATCAATATAATATGCATTATTACCCATATTATACAGTTAGTATCGCTAGAACTATAATAATTATACCTATTACTTTTATTATTATCAATATAACATGCATTATTACCCATATTATGCAGTTATTATCGCTAGAACTATAATAATTATACTTAGTGCTGTTACTATTATCAATATAACAGGCATTATTACCCATATTATGCAGTTATTATCGCTAGAACTACAATAATAATACTTATTACTTTTATTATTATCAATATAACATACATCATTACCCATATTATACTGTTATTATCGCTAGAACTATAATAATTATACTTATTACTCCCAATATTATCAATATAACATGCATTATGACCCATATTATACAGTTATTATCGCTAGAACTGTAATAATTATACTAACCACTTTTACTATTATCAATATAAGACGCACTACTTCTCGTATTATGCAGTTATCATCGCTAGAACTACAATAATAATACTTATTACTTTTATTATTATCAATATAACATACATTATTACCCATATTATACTGTTATTATCGCTAGAGCTATAATAATTACACTTATTGCTCCCAATATTATCAATATAACATGCATTGTTACCCATATTATGCAGTTATTATCGCTAGAACTATAATAATTATACTTATTGCTGTTACTATTATCAATATAACAGGCATTATTACCCATATTATGCAGTTATTATCGCTAGAACTACAATAATAATACTTATTACCTTTATTATTATCAATATAACATACATTATTACCCATATTATACTGTTATTATCGCTAGAACTATAATAATTATATTTATTACTCCCAATATTATCAATATAACATGCATTATTACGCATATTATGCTGTTGTTATCGCTAGAACTATAATAATTATACTTATTGCTGTTATTATTATCAATATAACATGCAATATTAGCCACATTATGCAGTTATTATCGCTAGAACTATAATAATTATACTTATTACTTTTATTATTGTCAATATAACATGCATTATTACCCATATTATGCAGTTGTTATCGCTAGAACTATAATAATTATACTTATTGCTGTTATTATTATCAATATAACAGGCATTATTACCCATATTATACAGTTATTATCGCTAGAACTATAATAATTATACATATTACTGCCAATATTATCAATGCAACATGCATTATTACCCATATTATGTAGTTATTATCGCTAGAACTATAATAATTATACTTATTGCTGTTATTATTATCAATATAACATGCATTATTACCCATATTATACAGTTATTATCGGTAGAGCTATAATAATTACACGTATGACTCCCAACATTATCAATACAACATGCTTTATGACCCACACTATACAGTCATTATCGCTAGAACTATAATAATTATACTTCTTACTCCCAATGTTGTCAATGTAATATGCATTATTACCCATATTATACAGTTATTATCGTTAGAACTATAATAATTATACTTATTACTCCCAATATTATCAATATACCATGCATTATTACCCATATTATGCAGTTATTATCGCTAGAACTATAATAATTATACTTATTGCTGTTACTATTAACAATGTAACAGGCATTATTACCCATATTATGCAGTTATTATCGCTAGAGCTATAATAGTTACACATAATACTCCCAATATTATCAATATAACATGCATTATGACCCATATTATACAGTTATTATCGCTAGAACTGTAATAATTATACTTATTACTTTTATTATTATCAATATAACATGCATTATTACCCATATTATGCAGTTATCATCGCTACTACTATAATAATTATAGTCATTACTACCAATATTATCAATATAATATGCATTATTACCCATATTATACAGTTAGTATCGCTAGAACTATAATAATTATACCTATTACTTTTATTATTATCAATATAACATGCATTATTACCCATATTATGCAGTTAATATCGCTAGAACTATAATAATTATACTTAGTGCTGTTACTATTATCAATATAACAGGCATTATTACCCATATTATGCAGTTATTATCGCTAGAACTACAATAATAATTATACATATTACTGCCAATATTATCAATGCAACATGCATTATTACCCATATTATGTAGTTATTATCGCTAGAACTATAATAATTATTCTTATTGCTGTTATTATTATCAATATAACATGCATTATTAGCCATATTATGCAGTTGTTATCGCTAGAACTACAATAATAATACTTATTACTTTTATTATTATCAATATAACATACATTATTACCCATATTATACTGTTATTATCGCTAGAACTATAATAATTATATTTATTACTCCCAATATTATCAATATAACATGCATTATTACGCATATTATGCAGTTGTTATCGCTAGAACTATAATAATTATACTTATTGCTGTTATTATTATCAATATAACATGCAATATTAGCCATATTATGCAGTTATTATCGCTAGAACTATAATAATTATACTCATTACTTTTATTATTATCAATATAACAGGCATTATTACCCATATTATGCAGTTATTATCGCTAGAGCTATAATAGTTACACATATTACTCCCAATATTATCAATATAACATACATTATTACCCATATTATACTGTTATTATCGCTAGAACTATAATAATTATACTTATTACTCCCAATATTATCAATATATCATGCATTATTAACCATATTATAATGTTATTATCGCTAGAGCTATAATAATTGCACTTATTACTCCCAATATTATCAGTACAATATGCATTATTACCCATATTATACAGTTAGTATCGCTAGACCTATAATAGTTATACTTATTACTGTTACTATTATCAATATAACAGGCATCATTACCCATATTATACTGTTATTATCGCTAGAACTATAATAATTATACTTATTACTCCCAATATTATCAATATAACATGCATTATGACCCATATTATACAGTTATTATCGCTAGAACTGTAATAATTATACTAACCACTTTTACTATTATCAATATAAGACGCACTATTTCTCGTATTATGCAGTTATCATCGCTAGAACTACAATAATAATACTTATTACTTTTATTATTATCAATATAACATACATTATTACCCATATTATACTGTTATTATCGCTAGAGCTATAATAATTACACTTATTACTCCCAATATTATCAATATATCATGCATTATTAACCATATTATACTGTTATTATCGCTAGAGCTATAATAATTGCACTTATTACTCCCAATATTATCAATATAATATGCATTATTACCCATATTATACAGTTAGTATCGCTAGAACTATAATAGTTATACTTATTACTGTTACTATTATCAATATAACAGGCATCATTGCCCATATTATACAGTTATTATCGCTAGAACTATAATAATTATACATATTACTGCCAATATTATCAATGCAACATGCATTATTACCCATATTATGTAGTTATTATCGCTAGAACTATAATAATTATACTTATTGCTGTTATTATTATCAATATAACATGCATTATTAGCCATATTATGCAGTTGTTATCGCTAGAACTACAATAATAATACTTATTACTTTTATTATTATCAATATAACATACATTATTACCTATATTATACTGTTATTATCGCTAGAACTATAATAATTATACTTATTACTCCCAATATTATCAATATAACATGCGTTATGACACATGTTATACAGTTATTATCGCTAGAACTGTAATAATTATATTTACCACTTTTACTATTATCAATATAAGATGCACTATTACCCGTATTATGCAGTTATCATCGCTAGAACTATAATAATTATAGTCATTACCACCAATATTATCAATATAACATGCATGATTACCCATATTATACAGTTATTATCGTTAGAACTATAATAATTATACTTATTACTCCCAATATTATCAATATAACATGCATTATTACCCATATTATGCAGTTGTTATTGCTAGAACTATAATAATTATACTTATTGCTGTTATTATTATCAATATAACATGCAATATTGGCCATATTATGCAGTTATTATCGCTAGAACTATAATAATTATACTTATTACTCCCAATATTATCAATATAACATGCATTATTACCCATATTATGCAGTTGTTATTGCTAGAACTATAATAATTATACTAATTGCTGTTATTATTATCAATATAACATGCATTATTAGCCATATTATGCAGTTGTTATCGCTAGAACTATAATAATTATACTTATTACTTTTATTGTTATCAATATAACAGGCATTATTACCCATATTATGCAGTTATTATCGCTAGAGCTATAATAGTTACACATATTACTCCCAATATTATCAATATAACATGCATTATTACCCATATTATGCAGTTATTATCGCTAGAACTACAATAATAATACTTATTACTTTTATTATTATCAATATAACATACATTATTACCCATATTATACTGTTATTATCGCTAGAACTATAATAATTATATTTATTACTCCCAATATTATCAATATAACATGCATTATTACCCATATTATGCAGTTGTTATCACTAGAACTATAATAATTATACTTATTGCTGTTACTATTATCAATATAACAGGCATTATTACCCATACTATGCAGTTATTATCGCTAGAGCTATAATGGTTACACATATTACTCCCAATATTATCAATATAACATGCATTATTAACCATATTATACTGTTATTATCGCTAGAGCTATAATAATTGCACTTATTACTCCCAATATTATCAATATAATATGCATTATTACCCATATTATACAGTTAGTATCGCTAGAACTATAATAATTATACCTATTACTTTTATTATTATCAATATAACATGCATTATTACCCATATTATGCAGTTATTATCGCTAGAACTATAATAATTATACTTATTGCTGTTACTATTATCAATATAACAGGCATTATTACCCATATTATGCAGTTATTATCGCTAGAGCTATAATAGTTACACATATTACTCCCAATATTATCAATATAACATGCATTATGACCCATATTATACAGTTATTATCGCTAGAGCTATAATAATTGCACTTATTACTCCCAATATTATCAATATAATATGCATTATTACCCATATTATACAGTTAGTATCGCTAGAACTATAATAATTATACTTATTACTTTTATTATTGTCAATATAACATGCATTATTACCCATATTATGCAGTTGTTATCGCTAGAACTATAATAATTATACTTATTGCTGTTATTATTATCAATATAACAGGCATTATTACCCATATTATACAGTTATTATCGCTAGAACTATAATAATTATACATATTACTGCCAATATTATCAATGCAACATGCATTATTACCCATATTATGTAGTTATTATCGCTAGAACTATAATAATTATACTTATTGCTGTTATTATTATCAATATAACATGCATTATTACCCATATTATACAGTTATTATCGGTAGAGCTATAATAATTACACGTATGACTCCCAACATTATCAATACAACATGCTTTATGACCCACACTATACAGTCATTATCGCTAGAACTATAATAATTATACTTCTTACTCCCAATGTTGTCAATGTAATATGCATTATTACCCATATTATACAGTTATTATCGTTAGAACTATAATAATTATACTTATTACTCCCAATATTATCAATATACCATGCATTATTACCCATATTATGCAGTTATTATCGCTAGAACTATAATAATTATACTTATTGCTGTTACTATTAACAATGTAACAGGCATTATTACCCATATTATGCAGTTATTATCGCTAGAGCTATAATAGTTACACATAATACTCCCAATATTATCAATATAACATGCATTATGACCCATATTATACAGTTATTATCGCTAGAACTGTAATAATTATACTTATTACTTTTATTATTATCAATATAACATGCATTATTACCCATATTATGCAGTTATCATCGCTACTACTATAATAATTATAGTCATTACTACCAATATTATCAATATAATATGCATTATTACCCATATTATACAGTTAGTATCGCTAGAACTATAATAATTATACCTATTACTTTTATTATTATCAATATAACATGCATTATTACCCATATTATGCAGTTAATATCGCTAGAACTATAATAATTATACTTAGTGCTGTTACTATTATCAATATAACAGGCATTATTACCCATATTATGCAGTTATTATCGCTAGAACTACAATAATAATACTTATTACTTTTATTATTATCAATATAACATACATTATTACCCATATTATACTGTTATTATCGCTAGAACTATAATAATTATATTTATTACTCCCAATATTATCAATATAACATGCATTATTACGCATATTATGCAGTTGTTATCGCTAGAACTATAATAATTATACTTATTGCTGTTATTATTATCAATATAACATGCAATATTAGCCATATTATGCAGTTATTATCGCTAGAACTATAATAATTATACTTATTACTTTTATTATTATCAATATAACAGGCATTATTACCCATATTATGCAGTTATTATCGCTAGAGCTATAATAGTTACACATATTACTCCCAATATTATCAATATAACATACATTATTACCCATATTATACTGTTATTATCGCTAGAACTATAATAATTATACTTATTACTCCCAATATTATCAATATATCATGCATTATTAACCATATTATAATGTTATTATCGCTAGAGCTATAATAATTGCACTTATTACTCCCAATATTATCAGTACAATATGCATTATTACCCATATTATACAGTTAGTATCGCTAGACCTATAATAGTTATACTTATTACTGTTACTATTATCAATATAACAGGCATCATTACCCATATTATACTGTTATTATCGCTAGAACTATAATAATTATACTTATTACTCCCAATATTATCAATATAACATGCATTATGACCCATATTATACAGTTATTATCGCTAGAACTGTAATAATTATACTAACCACTTTTACTATTATCAATATAAGACGCACTATTTCTCGTATTATGCAGTTATCATCGCTAGAACTACAATAATAATACTTATTACTTTTATTATTATCAATATAACATACATTATTACCCATATTATACTGTTATTATCGCTAGAACTATAATAATTATATTTATTACTCCCAATATTATCAATATAACATGCATTATTACGCATATTATGCAGTTGTTATCGCTAGAACTATAATAATTATACTTATTGCTGTTATTATTATCAATATAACATGCAATATTAGCCATATTATGCAGTTATTATCGCTAGAACTATAATAATTATACTTATTACTTTTATTATTGTCAATATAACATGCATTATTACCCATATTATGCAGTTGTTATCGCTAGAACTATAATAATTATACTTATTGCCGTTATTATTATCAATATAACAGGCATTTATACCCATATTATACAGTTATTATCGCTAGAACTATAATAATTATACATATTACTGCCAATATTATCAATGCAACATGCATTATTACCCATATTATGTAGTTATTATCGCTAGAACTATAATAATTATTCTTATTGCTGTTATTATTATCAATATAACATGCATTATTAGCCATATTATGCAGTTGTTATCGCTAGAACTACAATAATAATACTTATTACTTTTATTATTATCAATATAACATACATTATTACCCATATTATACTGTTGTTATCGCTGGAACTATAATAATTATACTTATTACTTTTATTATTATCAATATAACATGCATTATTACCCATATTATACTGTTATTATCGCTAGAACTATAATAATTATACTTATTACTCCCAATATTATCAATATACCATGCATTATTACCCATATTATGCAGTTATTATCGCTAGAACTATAATAATTATACTTATTACTGTTACTATTATCAATATAACAGGCATCATTACCCATATTATACTGCTATTATCGCTAGAACTATAATAATTATACTTATTACTGCCAATATTATCAATATAACATGCATTACTACCCATATTATGCAGTTGTTATCGCTAGAACTGTAATAATTATACTTATTGCTGTTATTTTTGTCAATATAACATGCATTATTACCCATATTATACAGTTATTATCGGTAGAGCTATAATAATTACACGTATGACTCCCAACATTATCAATACAACATGCTTTATGACCCACACTATACAGTCATTATCGCTAGAACTATAATAATTATACTTCTTACTCCCAATGTTGTCAATGTAATATGCATTATTACCCATATTATACAGTTATTATCGTTAGAACTATAATAATTATACATATTACTCCCAATATTATCAATACACCATGCATTATTACCCATATTATGCAGTTATTATCGCTAGAACTACAATAATAATACTTATTACTTTTATTATTATCAATATAACATACATTATTACCCATATTATACTGTTATTATCGCTAGAACTATAATAATTATATTTATTACTCCCAATATTATCAATATAACATGCATTATTACCCATATTATGCAGTTGTTATCGCTAGAACTACAATAATAATACTTATTACTTTTATTATTATCAATATAACATGCATTATTACCCATATTATGCAGTTATCATCGCTACTACTATAATAATTATAGTCATTACTACCAATATTATCAATATAACATGCATTATTACCCATATTATGCAGTTATTATCGCTAGAACTATAATAACTATACTTAATGCTGTTACTATTATCAATATAACAGGCATTATTACCCATATTATGCAGTTATTATCGCTAGAGCTATAATGGTTACACATATCACTCCCAATATTATCAATATAACATGCATTATTAACCATATTATACTGTTATTATCGCTAGAGCTATAATAATTGCACTTATTACTCCCAATATTATCAATATAATATGCATTATTACCCATATTATACAGTTAGTATCGCTAGAACTATAATAATTATACTTATTACTTTTACTATTATCAATATAACATGCATTATTACCCATATTATGCAGTTATTATCGCTAGAACTATAATAATTATACTTAGTGCTGTTACTATTATCAATATAACAGGCATTATTACCCATATTATGCAGTTATTATCGCTAGAACTACAATAATAATACTTATTACTTTTATTATTATCAATATAACATACATTATTACCCATATTATACTGTTATTATCGCTAGAACTATAATAATTATATTTATTACTCCCAATATTATCAATATAACATGCATTATTACGCATATTATGCAGTTGTTATCGCTAGAACTATAATAATTATACTTATTGCTGTTATTATTATCAATATAACATGCAATATTAGCCATATTATGCAGTTATTATCGCTAGAACTATAATAATTATACTTATTACTTTTATTATTATCAATATAACAGGCATTATTACCCATATTATGCAGTTATTATCGCTAGAGCTATAATAGTTACACATATTACTCCCAATATTATCAATATAACATACATTATTACCCATATTATACTGTTATTATCGCTAGAACTATAATAATTATACTTATTACTCCCAATATTATCAATATATCATGCATTATTAACCATATTATAATGTTATTATCGCTAGAGCTATAATAATTGCACTTATTACTCCCAATATTATCAATATAATATGCATTATTACCCATATTATACAGTTAGTATCGCTAGAACTATAATAGTTATACTTATTACTGTTACTATTATCAATATAACAGGCATCATTACCCATATTATACTGTTATTATCGCTAGAACTATAATAATTATACTTATTACTCCCAATATTATCAATATAACATGCATTATGACCCATATTATACAGTTATTATCGCTAGAACTGTAATAATTATACTAACCACTTTTACTATTATCAATATAAGACGCACTATTTCTCGTATTATGCAGTTATCATCGCTAGAACTACAATAATAATACTTATTACTTTTATTATTATCAATATAACATACATTATTACCCATATTATACTGTTATTATCGCTAGAGCTATAATAATTACACTTATTACTCCCAATATTATCAATATAATATGCATTATTACCCATATTATACAGTTAGTATCGCTAGAACTATAATAATTATACCTATTACTTTTATTATTATCAATATAACATGCATTATTACCCATATTATGCAGTTATTATCGCTAGAACTATAATAATTATATTTATTACTCCCAATATTATCAATATAACATGCATTATTACCCATATTATGCAGTTAGTATCGCTAGAACTATAATAATTATACCTATTACTTTTATTATAAGCAATATAACATGCATTATTACCCATATTATACAGTTATTATCGGTAGAGCTATAATAATTACACGTATGACTCCCAACATTATCAATACAACATGCTTTATGACCCACACTATACAGTCATTATCGCTAGAACTATAATAATTATACTTCTTACTCCCAATGTTGTCAATGTAATATGCATTATTACCCATATTATACAGTTATTATCGTTAGAACTATAATAATTATACTTATTACTCCCAATATTATCAATATACCATGCATTATTACCCATATTATGCAGTTATTATCGCTAGAACTACAATAATAATACTTATTACTTTTATTATTATCAATATAACATACATTATTACCCATATTATACTGTTATTATCGCTAGAACTATAATAATTATATTTATTACTCCCAATATTATCAATATAACATGCATTATTACCCATATTATGCAGTTGTTATCGCTAGAACTACAATAATAATACTTATTACTTTTATTATTATCAATATAACATACATTATTACCCATATTACACTGTTGTTATCGCTGGAACTATAATAATTATACTTATTACTTTTATTATTATCAATATAACATGCATTATTACCCATATTATACTGTTATTATCGCTAGAACTATAATAATTATACTTATTACTCCCAATATTATCAATATACCATGCATTATTACCCATATTATGCAGTTATTATCGCTAGAACTATAATAATTATACTTATTACTGTTACTATTATCAATATAACAGGCATCATTACCCATATTATACTGTTATTATCGCTAGAACTATAATAATTATACTTATTACTCTCAATATTATCAATATAACATGCATTACTACCCATATTATGCAGTTGTTATCGCTAGAACTGTAATAATTATACTTATTACTTTTATTATTATCAATATAACATGCATTATTACCCATATTATGCAGTTATTATCGCTAGAACTATAATAATTAAACTTATTGCTGTTATTTTTATCAATATAACATGCATTATTACCCATATTATACAGTTATTATCGGTAGAGCTATAATAATTACATGTATGACTCCCAACATTATCAATATAACATGCATTATTACCCATATTATGCAGTTGTTATAGCTAGAACTACAATAATAATACTTATTACTTTTATTATTATCAATATAACATACATTATTACCCATATTACACTGTTGTTATCGCTGGAACTATAATAATTATACTTATTACTTTTATTATTATCAATATAACATGCATTATTACCCATATTATGCAGTTATTATCGCTAGAGCTATAATAGTTACACATAATACTCCCAATATTATCAATATAACATGCATTATGACCCATATTATACAGTTATTATCGCTAGAACTGTAATAATTATACTTATTACTTTTATTATTATCAATATAACATGCATTATTACCCATATTATGCAGTTATCATCGCTACTACTATAATAATTATAGTCACTACTACCAATATTATCAATATAACATGCATTATTACCCATATTATGCAGTTATTATCGCTAGAACTATAATAACTATACTTAATGCTGTTACTGTTATCAAAATAACAGGCATTATTACCCATATTATGCAGTTATTATCGCTAGAACTACAATAATAATACTTATTACTTTCATTATTATCAATATAACATGCATTATTACCCATATTATACAGTTATTATCGCTAGAACTATAATAATTTTACTTAGTGCTGTTACAATTATCAATATAACAGGCATTATTACCCATATTATGCAGTTATTATCGCTAGAACTACAATAATAATACTTATTACTTTTATTATTATCAATATAACATACATTATTACCCATATTATACTGTTATTATCGCTAGAACTATAATAATTATATTTATTACTCCCAATATTATCAATATAACATGCATTATTACGCATATTATGCAGTTGTTATCGCTAGAACTATAATAATTATACTTATTGCTGTTATTATTATCAATATAACATGCAATATTAGCCATATTATGCAGTTATTATCGCTAGAACTATAATAATTATACTTATTACTTTTATTATTATCAATATAACAGGCATTATTACCCATATTATGCAGTTATTATCGCTAGAGCTATAATAGTTACACATATTACTCCCAATATTATCAATACAACATACATTATTACCCATATTATGCAGTTATTATCGCTAGAACTACAATAATAATACTTATTACTTTTATTATTATCAATATAACATACATTATTACCCATATTATACTGTTATTATCGCTAGAGCTATAATAATTACACTTATTACTCCCAATATTATCAATATAATATGCATTATTACCCATATTATACAGTTAGTATCGCTAGAACTATAATAATTATACCTATTACTTTTATTATTATCAATATAACATGCATTATTACCCATATTATGCAGTTATTATCGCTAGAACTATAATAATTATATTTATTACTCCCAATATTATCAATATAACATGCATTATTACCCATATTATGCAGTTAGTATCGCTAGAACTATAATAATTATACCTATTACTTTTATTATAAGCAATATAACATGCATTATTACCCATATTATACAGTTATTATCGGTAGAGCTATAATAATTACACGTATGACTCCCAACATTATCAATACAACATGCTTTATGACCCACACTATACAGTCATTATCGCTAGAACTATAATAATTATACTTCTTACTCCCAATGTTGTCAATGTAATATGCATTATTACCCATATTATACAGTTATTATCGTTAGAACTATAATAATTATACTTATTACTCCCAATATTATCAATATACCATGCATTATTAGCCATATTATGCAGTTATTATCGCTAGAACTACAATAATAATACTTATTACTTTTATTATTATCAATATAACATACATTATTACCCATATTATACTGTTATTATCGCTAGAACTATAATAATTATATTTATTACTCCCAATATTATCAATATAACATGCATTATTACCCATATTATGCAGTTGTTATCGCTAGAACTACAATAATAATACTTATTACTTTTATTATTATCAATATAACATACATTATTACCCATATTACACTGTTGTTATCGCTGGAACTATAATAATTATACTTATTACTTTTATTATTATCAATATAACATGCATTATTACCCATATTATACTGTTATTATCGCTAGAACTATAATAATTATACTTATTACTCCCAATATTATCAATATACCATGCATTATTACCCATATTATGCAGTTATTATCGCTAGAACTATAATAATTATACTTATTACTGTTACTATTATCAATATAACAGGCATCATTATCCATATTATACTGTTATTATCGCTAGAACTATAATAATTATACTTATTACTCTCAATATTATCAATATAACATGCATTACTACCCATATTATGCAGTTGTTATCGCTAGAACTGTAATAATTATACTTATTACTTTTATTATTATCAATATAACATGCATTATTACCCATATTATGCAGTTATTATCGCTAGAACTATAATAATTAAACTTATTGCTGTTATTTTTATCAATATAACATGCATTATTACCCATATTATACAGTTATTATCGGTAGAGCTATAATAATTACATGTATGACTCCCAACATTATCAATATAACATGCATTATTACCCATATTATGCAGTTGTTATCGCTAGAACTACAATAATAATACTTATTACTTTTATTATTATCAATATAACATACATTATTACCCATATTACACTGTTGTTATCGCTGGAACTATAATAATTATACTTATTACTTTTATTATTATCAATATAACATGCATTATTACCCATATTATGCAGTTATTATCGCTAGAGCTATAATAGTTACACATAATACTCCCAATATTATCAATATAACATGCATTATGACCCATATTATACAGTTATTATCGCTAGAACTGTAATAATTATACTTATTACTTTTATTATTATCAATATAACATGCATTATTACCCATATTATGCAGTTATCATCGCTACTACTATAATAATTATAGTCATTACTACCAATATTATCAATATAACATGCATTATTACCCATATTATGCAGTTATTATCGCTAGAACTATAATAACTATACTTAATGCTGTTACTGTTATCAAAATAACAGGCATTATTACCCATATTATGCAGTTATTATCGCTAGAACTACAATAATAATACTTATTACTTTCATTATTATCAATATAACATACATTATTACCCATATTATACTGTTATTATCGCTAGAACTATAATAATTATATTTATTACTCCCAATATTATCAATATAACATGCATTATTACCCATATTATGCAGTTGTTATCGCTAGAACTATAATAATTATACTTATTGCTGTTACTATTATCAATATAACAGGCATTATTACCCATATTATGCAGTTATTATCGCTAGAGCTATAATGGTTACACATATCACTCCCAATATTATCAATATAACATGCATTATTAACCATATTATACTGTTATTATCGCTAGAGCTATAATAATTGCACTTATTACTCCCAATATTATCAATATAATATGCATTATTACCCATATTATACAGTTAGTATCGCTAGAACTATAATAATTATACCTATTACTTTTATTATTATCAATATAACATGCATTATTACCCATATTATACAGTTATTATCGCTAGAACTATAATAATTATACTTAGTGCTGTTACAATTATCAATATAACAGGCATTATTACCCATATTATGCAGTTATTATCGCTAGAACTACAATAATAATACTTATTACTTTTATTATTATCAATATAACATACATTATTACCCATATTATACTGTTATTATCGCTAGAACTATAATAATTATATTTATTACTCCCAATATTATCAATATAACATGCATTATTACGCATATTATGCAGTTGTTATCGCTAGAACTATAATAATTATACTTATTGCTGTTATTATTATCAATATAACATGCAATATTAGCCATATTATGCAGTTATTATCGCTAGAACTATAATAATTATACTTATTACTTTTATTATTATCAATATAACAGGCATTATTACCCATATTATGCAGTTATTATCGCTAGAGCTATAATAGTTACACATATTACTCCCAATATTATCAATATAACATACATTATTACCCATATTATGCAGTTATTATCGCTAGAACTACAATAATAATACTTATTACTTTTATTATTATCAATATAACATACATTATTACCCATATTATACTGTTATTATCGCTAGAACTATAATAATTATATTTATTACTCCCAATATTATCAATATAACATGCATTATTACGCATATTATGCAGTTGTTATCGCTAGAACTATAATAATTATACTTATTGCTGTTATTATTATCAATATAACATGCAATATTAGCCATATTATGCAGTTATTATCGCTAGAACTATAATAATTATACTTATTACTTTTATTATTATCAATATAACAGGCATTATTACCCATATTATGCAGTTATTATCGCTAGAGCTATAATAGTTACACATATTACTCCCAATATTATCAATATAACATACATTATTACCCATATTATACTGTTATTATCGCTAGAGCTATAATAATTGCACTTATTACTCCCAATATTATCAATATAATATGCATTATTACCCATATTATACAGTTAGTATCGCTAGAACTATAATAGTTATACTTATTACTGTTACTATTATCAATATAACAGGCATCATTACCCATATTATACTGTTATTATCGCTAGAACTATAATAATTATACTTATTACTCCCAATATTATCAATATAACATGCATTATGACCCATATTATACAGTTATTATCGCTAGAACTGTAATAATTATACTAACCACTTTTACTATTATCAATATAAGACGCACTATTTCTCGTATTATGCAGTTATCATCGCTAGAACTACAATAATAATACTTATTACTTTTATTATTATCAATATAACATACATTATTACCCATATTATACTGTTATTATCGCTAGAGCTATAATAATTACACTTATTACTCCCAATATTATCAATATAATATGCATTATTACCCATATTATACAGTTAGTATCGCTAGAACTATAATAATTATACCTATTACTTTTATTATTATCAATATAACATGCATTATTACCCATATTATGCAGTTATTATCGCTAAAACTATAATAATTATATTTATTACTCCCAATATTATCAATATCACATGCATTATTACCCATATTATGCAGTTAGTATCGCTAGAACTATAATAATTATACCTATTACTTTTATTATAAGCAATATAACATGCATTATTACCCATATTATACAGTTATTATCGGTAGAGCTATAATAATTACACGTATGACTCCCAACATTATCAATACAACATGCTTTATGACCCACACTATACAGTCATTATCGCTAGAACTATAATAATTATACTTCTTACTCCCAATGTTGTCAATGTAATATGCATTATTACCCATATTATACAGTTATTATCGTTAGAACTATAATAATTATACTTATTACTCCCAATATTATCAATATACCATGCATTATTACCCATATTATGCAGTTATTATCGCTAGAACTACAATAATAATACTTATTACTTTTATTATTATCAATATAACATACATTATTACCCATATTATACTGTTATTATCGCTAGAACTATAATAATTATATTTATTACTCCCAATATTATCAATATAACATGCATTATTACCCATATTATGCAGTTGTTATCGCTAGAACTACAATAATAATACTTATTACTTTTATTATTATCAATATAACATACATTATTACCCATATTACACTGTTGTTATCGCTGGAACTATAATAATTATACTAATTACTTTTATTATTATCAATATAACATGCATTATTACCCATATTATACTGTTATTATCGCTAGAACTATAATAATTATACTTATTACTCCCAATATTATCAATATACCATGCATTATTACCCATATTATGCAGTTATTATCGCTAGAACTATAATAATTATACTTATTACTGTTACTATTATCAATATAACAGGCATCATTACCCATATTATACTGTTATTATCGCTAGAACTATAATAATTATACTTATTACTCTCAATATTATCAATATAACATGCATTACTACCCATATTATGCAGTTGTTATCGCTAGAACTGTAATAATTATACTTATTACTTTTATTATTATCAATATAACATGCATTATTACCCATATTATGCAGTTATTATCGCTAGAACTATAATAATTAAACTTATTGCTGTTATTATTATCAATATAACATGCATTATTACCCATATTATACAGTTATTATCGGTAGAGCTATAATAATTACACGTATGACTCCCAACATTATCAATATAACATGCATTATTACCCATATTATGCAGTTGTTATCGCTAGAACTACAATAATAATACTTATTACTTTTATTATTATCAATATAACATACATTATTACCCATATTACACTGTTGTTATCGCTGGAAATATAATAATTATACTTATTACTTTTATTATTATCAATATAACATGCATTATTACCCATATTATGCAGTTATTATCGCTAGAGCTATAATAGTTACACATAATACTCCCAATATTATCAATATAACATGCATTATGACCCATATTATACAGTTATTATCGCTAGAACTGTAATAATTATACTTATTACTTTTATTATTATCAATATAACATGCATTATTACCCATATTATGCAGTTATCATCGCTACTACTATAATAATTATAGTCATTACTACCAATATTATCAATATAACATGCATTATTACCCATATTATGCAGTTATTATCGCTAGAACTATAATAACTATACTTAATGCTGTTACTGTTATCAATATAACAGGCATTATTACCCATATTATGCAGTTATTATCGCTAGAACTACAATAATAATACTTATTACTTTCATTATTATCAATATAACATACATTATTACCCATATTATACTGTTATTATCGCTAGAACTATAATAATTATACTTATTACTCCCAATATTATCAATATATCATGCATTATTAACCATATTATAATGTTATTATCGCTAGAGCTATAATAATTGCACTTATTACTCCCAATATTATCAATATAATATGCATTATTACCCATATTATACAGTTAGTATCGCTAGAACTATAATAGTTATACTTATTACTGTTACTATTATCAATATAACAGGCATCATTACCCATATTATACTGTTATTATCGCTAGAACTATAATAATTATACTTATTACTCCCAATATTATCAATATAACATGCATTATGACCCATATTATACAGTTATTATCGCTAGAACTGTAATAATTATACTAACCACTTTTACTATTATCAATATAAGACGCACTATTTCTCGTATTATGCAGTTATCATCGCTAGAACTACAATAATAATACTTATTACTTTTATTATTATCAATATAACATACATTATTACCCATATTATACTGTTATTATCGCTAGAGCTATAATAATTACACTTATTACTCCCAATATTATCAATATAATATGCATTATTACCCATATTATACAGTTAGTATCGCTAGAACTATAATAATTATACCTATTACTTTTATTATTATCAATATAACATGCATTATTACCCATATTATGCAGTTATTATCGCTAAAACTATAATAATTATATTTATTACTCCCAATATTATCAATATCACATGCATTATTACCCATATTATGCAGTTAGTATCGCTAGAACTATAATAATTATACCTATTACTTTTATTATAAGCAATATAACATGCATTATTACCCATATTATACAGTTATTATCGGTAGAGCTATAATAATTACACGTATGACTCCCAACATTATCAATACAACATGCTTTATGACCCACACTATACAGTCATTATCGCTAGAACTATAATAATTATACTTCTTACTCCCAATGTTGTCAATGTAATATGCATTATTACCCATATTATACAGTTATTATCGTTAGAACTATAATAATTATACTTATTACTCCCAATATTATCAATATACCATGCATTATTACCCATATTATGCAGTTATTATCGCTAGAACTACAATAATAATACTTATTACTTTTATTATTATCAATATAACATACATTATTACCCATATTATACTGTTATTATCGCTAGAACTATAATAATTATATTTATTACTCTCAATATTATCAATATAACATGCATTACTACCCATATTATGCAGTTGTTATCGCTAGAACTGTAATAATTATACTTATTACTTTTATTATTATCAATATAACATGCATTATTACCCATATTATGCAGTTATTATCGCTAGAACTATAATAATTAAACTTATTGCTGTTATTTTTATCAATATAACATGCATTATTACCCATATTATACAGTTATTATCGGTAGAGCTATAATAATTACACGTATGACTCCCAACATTATCAATATAACATGCATTATTACCCATATTATGCAGTTGTTATCGCTAGAACTACAATAATAATACTTATTACTTTTATTATTATCAATATAACATACATTATTACCCATATTACACTGTTGTTATCGCTGGAAATATAATAATTATACTTATTACTTTTATTATTATCAATATAACATGCATTATTACCCATATTATGCAGTTATTATCGCTAGAGCTATAATAGTTACACATAATACTCCCAATATTATCAATATAACATGCATTATGACCCATATTATACAGTTATTATCGCTAGAACTGTAATAATTATACTTATTACTTTTATTATTATCAATATAACATGCATTATTACCCATATTATGCAGTTATCATCGCTACTACTATAATAATTATAGTCATTACTACCAATATTATCAATATAACATGCATTATTACCCATATTATGCAGTTATTATCGCTAGAACTATAATAACTATACTTAATGCTGTTACTGTTATCAATATAACAGGCATTATTACCCATATTATGCAGTTATTATCGCTAGAACTACAATAATAATACTTATTACTTTCATTATTATCAATATAACATACATTATTACCCATATTATACTGTTATTATCGCTAGAACTATAATAATTATACTTATTACTCCCAATATTATCAATATATCATGCATTATTAACCATATTATAATGTTATTATCGCTAGAGCTATAATAATTGCACTTATTACTCCCAATATTATCAATATAATATGCATTATTACCCATATTATACAGTTAGTATCGCTAGAACTATAATAGTTATACTTATTACTGTTACTATTATCAATATAACAGGCATCATTACCCATATTATACTGTTATTATCGCTAGAACTATAATAATTATACTTATTACTCCCAATATTATCAATATAACATGCATTATGACCCATATTATACAGTTATTATCGCTAGAACTGTAATAATTATACTAACCACTTTTACTATTATCAATATAAGACGCACTATTTCTCGTATTATGCAGTTATCATCGCTAGAACTACAATAATAATACTTATTACTTTTATTATTATCAATATAACATACATTATTACCCATATTATACTATTATTATCGCTAGAGCTATAATAATTACACTTATTACTCCCAATATTATCAATATAACATGCATTGTTACCCGTATTATGCAGTTATTATCGCTAGAGCTATAATAATTATACTTATTGCTGTTATTTTTATCAATATAACATGCATTATTACCCATATTATGCAGTTATTATCGGTAGAACTATAATAATTATACCTATTACTCCCAATATTATCAATATACCATGCATTATTACCCATATTATGCAGTTATTATCGCTAGAGCTATAATAGTGACACATATTACTCCCAATATTATCAATATAACATGCATTATTACCCATATTATGCAGTTGTTATCGCTAGAACTATAATAATTATACTTATTGCTGTTACTATTATCAATATAACAGGCATTATTACCCATATTATGCAGTTATTATCGCTAGAGCTATAATAGTTACACATAATACTCCCAATATTATCAATATAACATGCATTATTACCCATATTATGCAGTTATTATCGCTAGAACTATAATAATTATACTTATTACTCCCAATATTATCAATATAACATGCATTATTACCCATATTATGCAGTTATTATCGCTAGAACTATAATAACTATACTTATTGCTGTTACTATTATCAATATAACAGGCATTATTACCCATATTATGCAGATATTATCGCTAGAACTACAATAATAATACTTATTACTTTTATTATTATCAATATAACATACATTATTACCCATATTATACTGTTATTATCGCTAGAGCTACAATAATTACACTTATTACTCCCAATATTATCAATATAACATGCATTACTACCCATATTATGCAGTTATTATCGCTAGAACTATAATAATTATACTTATTGCTGTTACTATTATCAATATAACAGGCACTATTACCCATATTATGCAGTTATTATCGCTAGAGCAATAATAGTTACACATATTACTCCCAATATTATCAATATAACATGCAGTATTACCCATATTATGCAGTTATTATCGCCAGAGCTATAATAATTATACTTATTGCTGTTATTATTATCAATATAACATGCATTATTAGCCATATTATACAGTTATTATCGCTAGAACTGTAATAATTATACTTATTACTACCGATATAATTAATATAACATGCATTATTACCTATATTATGAACTTATTATCGCTAGAACTACAATAATTATACTTATTACTTTAATTATTATCAATATAACACGCATTATTTCCCATATTATACTGTTATTATCGCTAGAACTATAATAATTATACATATTACTGCCAATATTATCAATGCAACATGCATTATTACCCATATTATGTAGTTATTATCGCTAGAACTATAATAATTATACTTATTGCTGTTATTATTATCAATATAACATGCATTATTAGCCATATTATGCAGTTGTTATCGCTAGAACTATAATAATTATACTTATTACTTTTATGATTATCAATATAACAGGCATTATTACCCATATTATGCAGTTATTATGGCTAGAGCTATAATAGTTACACATATTACTCCCAATATTATCAATATAACATACATTATTACCCATATTATACTGTTATTATCGCTAGAACTATAATAATTATACTTATTACTCCCAATATTATCAATATATCATGCATTATTAACCATATTATACTGTTATTATCGCTAGAGCTATAATAATTGCACTTATTACTCCCAATATTATCAATATAATATGCATTATTACCCATATTATACAGTTAGTATCGCTAGAACTATAATAGTTATACTTATTACTGTTACTATTATCAATATAACAGGCATCATTACCCATATTATACTGTTATTATCGCTAGAACTATAATAATTATACTTATTACTCCCAATATTATCAATATAACATGCATTATGACCCATATTATACAGTTATTATCGCTAGAACTGTAATAATTATACTAACCACTTTTACTATTATCAATATAAGATGCACTATTTCTCGTATTATGCAGTTATCATCGCTAGAACTACAATAATAATACTTATTACTTTTATTATTATCAATATAACATACATTATTACCCATATTATACTGTTATTATCGCTAGAGCTATAATAATTACACTTATTACTCCCAATATTATCAATATAACATGCATTGTTACCCATATTATGCAGTTATTATCGCTAGAACTATAATAATTATACTTATTGCTGTTATTTTTATCAATATAACATGCATTATTACCCATATTATGCAGTTATTATCGGTAGAACTATAATAATTATACCTATTACTCCCAATATTATCAATATACCATGCATTATTACCCATATTATGCAGTTATTATCGCCAGAACTATAATAATAATACTTATTACTCCCAATATTATCAATATAACATGCATTACTACCCATATTATGCAGTTATTATCGCTAGAACTATAATAATTATACTTATTGCTGTTACTATTTGTTACGAGATGCTCGTAATCAAAGTAATATTTATGGGTATTTTGTCAAACCCTTCATTCTTGCAGTTTCAAACGGATCTTTTAGACCACATGAACGTTTCCATAATTTGACGTTCCTAGCTATTGACAACAGCTTTCTAACAGGCCAGAAAAGCACATGTTTTATAACGCCAATATATCATTCTTTAAAGAAGTTGGTTCCATGGTCTTAAGCTGTGCACCCCTGCGGCGTGCAACGTTTACGAAAATCCTTGTATATCTGACGGGTCAAGACACTTTAACGCAGTCATTCAACAGTTTCGCAGTCTGTCCCATTACTTAGTTCTTTTCAAGGACCCAAATCCCTTGACTGTTTGGGTCACCGTACTAACAAAACGTTATTTACAACTTCGGAATGAATGCTAAAAGTCAAACAATCTTATTCGCTGAACCATTCCACCAATCAGTAGTTTTCCAAATCACAGTATGTCCTGATTGGCCTTTTTTGGTGACGCCTTCACGTTTTGAGTTTCCTCCATTGCTTTCTTTTCTGGCTGTTTAGAAGCGACTAGTCAGTCTTAGATTACCTTCCGTTGAAACACAACTAAACAGTCTTAAACTACCTTTGGTTGAAGTATACTTAATCTTACAAATCGCGATAATTATCAACTGCAACAACACACAACAACCATTGCAACTAGTGGGATGATGAACTACAACCTTCATCAGCTTGGTCATACCAGTGTGGAGGACTCTGAACCACTCTATAGATTCTATTTCAATAATAATATTACAAACTATTCCAGTACTGTAACAGGTTATGGAAACGCCATAGGGTCAACGAAGATTTACAACCTTCGATAATAACTATAAAAGTTAATATTTGACCCGACGCGCAACATTTGGTCCTTCGAGCCGGATACCACGAACTTGCTTAGTGTATAAACTCAGTTGACAGTGCAATCATCCGGATTAAGTGTTACATTGTGTGTATTACAAGTGTTTGAAAAATCATAGTGAATGACCACACTGGTGTGTTCCCATGTACGTCAATCGGATTATTAAGTGTAAACAACTTGAAAACATATAAATCAAAGGACGATCTAAGGATATTCCAAAGGCTTCAACAAGATAAGTCAACAATCAGTACATGATTCCGCTTTTTTAAAGTAGACTCGTTTAGTCGTTTCGCCAATTCTTTTGATATTTGGGTTACATGATTTTATGATGTCAGACAGTCATGTCAAATTCCGCCAGCTCAGAAGAAGGGCAATTATCAAGTACAAGAATTTAACATTGTTAGCTTGCGACACAAATGAAGTAACAACATCAGACAGGTTTCTTTATACACGAGCAATTTGAACAATTACGGAAATACATATAAGTACGATGTATAATTTCTTTCATGCAAACACAACTGCCTGACTTTAATGTTCAATCAATTCAACGAAAGTTAATTCCGATTGTTCCGTAGATCTAAACAGACACGTAGTTTCAAATTTCAGGTTAATTGTTATACTGTCATACTCAAGGTTATATTGTTGTTCGAAAGAAGTGTCCGTCGGGTCCTTCAATCCGTGGTTTTAGCGCATTACCTGTCTCGTGCTTACCTACCCTAATGGTCATAAAACCATCATCATAATGTTTACACGTGTTTTTTCTGTAAGATGGATTTATTATCCATTTTCTTTCTTAAACAATTGCACACAGTTAAAAATTGGTCTTTAGTTTGAAAGTCATAAGTTCTGGAATTAGTTCCTTTTAACTGCATAACGGTTGCATACATTTGAATTCAGACATTATTGGCACAAATTACGCCAGAGCATCTACACTACACTTGTGGAATTTTGGTCATATTATCTTAAAACATTTTAAGACGTTAATCAGGTTTCTCAGTTTCAAGCCGAGTTTAAAGAAATACTCAATTTGCCTTAACTTTATAAGTCAATATCCTTGTACAGTAATAAAGTTACACACTTGGTGTCAAATTAAATAGTTATACATGGCATCAGTTCCTTTCTTTCATTGGAAGTTCAAAGCATTCAGATTAATTCGATACGAGAATTCAGAAATGTGTATGCAGCAAAATCAGAGGCTCTTTTATTCTTAGACTTTGTTTGACAATTGTGCGTTGAGAGACAATATAATGTAATTTTAATATCAAGGATGTTATCTTTCAGCAAAGCACGTGTTCTATTTCAATTGCATTTCATGGAATTTTGGTTTAATATCGTTTCGGTTTTTTATTGGAGTTTTCAAGTTCAATTTGCATGACATCAGTATGTTCAATTTATGTATTATTAGGCAAACCACATTGAGTCTCAGCACATGTGAAACTCTTTGACCTTTCTAAGGTTTCCTTTAATCATTCAGATTTGGTATAGCGTACAGTCGAAGTTCTCATTAATCTTAAATATTTAAAATTTCATCTTACGTTGATCGAGATTCATATTTCAAACATCTAATCTGAATTGGTTCATCGGGGGGAGCTTGCCAGCTCCCTAGTTCATACAAAATATGTCGTACCACGTGTAACTTAATTCATTTAGTTTGTAATGAATCATATATCAATTTGAACGGTAAATAACGAACTACAAGTTCAGCATTTACGAAAATGTCTACATTGTTGCTCTATGTCTCAGATCCCATGAATTTCCATTTAGATTATAATTTAAAGCTGTGATTCTATTCAAATAACATTTAATTATTATATTATTTCTCAGTTTATTCATTCTCAATTACAAGATCGATTGAAAAACTCTTCTTCTGTTTTCCTTCAACAAAATCCAATCGCATTCTTCATAACACGTGGAACACCTGTTCATGCCGGTAAAAAAGAACCCCGATTCTAGGAATATATATGATCATAATCAAACTTTTACTCAATGGAACTCGATGTCGATTTATTGTTAGTTGAAGTCAATTGCAGAACATGGTCGTCTACAGCGCACCATTGTCGTCAGGTTTTGACCCTCGATTAGTATATTACCTGATGAGACCCTGTTGTTTTGGAAGAGCACAGATTGTTATAGTCCATCATTTGTACATTCTTTTGTCACGAAAATTACTGTCGTTTAGTTTTACGGAACAAAATATCAAAACCACAATTAAGAATATTATTTTGGAACCTATACTATAGAATGATTTTGGATCATTGGATATGATCAGAATTTCATGGAATAGTTCAATTCTGAAGATTTACGACCTTCCTGAATTGGAGATTCTATGCAACACTAAGACAATTTACAGATATATGGTACTCAACTCAGAGATTTCAAACTATCACAACTCAGTGTTAGTCAAACATTTCGAACTTTGAGACTCATCCTTTTTTGATTTTTCCTGGCAGTTTGAGGCAACTTCTTTAGTTTCGATTTATTTAAGTAACCAGCACATATTGAAGCAATAACTTTTTAGGTTTAAAGCTTATCTAACATTGAACAAAACCTTCCTGAAAGAAATTCTCATATAGTCGGAACTTTGCTTTCCATCACATATTGTTTACCTACCGTAAGAAAGTCAACTTATGATTCACAGACACTTTCATCCTCTCATTCAACTTTTGGGAAAATCTAAACGGACAACATAGAACTGATTTTTCTCAGTTTATCACTCTCTGTTTCGGGATTACTAGAACATACCTCCTGTGGTGTCACGGTCCGCGAAGTATGCGTACTTCAAGGAC
Organism: Megachile leachella; assembly: GCA_963576845.1. Taxonomy (NCBI): domain Eukaryota; kingdom Metazoa; phylum Arthropoda; class Insecta; order Hymenoptera; family Megachilidae; genus Megachile; species Megachile leachella. Next base: position 2,073,651 of record OY756255.1, on the reverse strand, counting down.
AGGGTCCCAAGTCGACGGGTCTTAGCCAAACAACGGCTGCCCACGTGCACCTCAGCTGCAGGTTTTTCGGATAGCCGACGTGGGAAGTGTCTATCGTGCTGGTTAAGGGGCTAGACTAGGCTAGCCCCCCGTCACAGGTTAAAAAGTGCACTGATCGGTAACCTTCGATGACGCCCACGTTAGACCAACCCTGACGCTAATCACAACTTAAGATAGATACGAACAGAGAGTTGATTTGTTATAAGATGCAAGGAAGGAGATTTCTATAAGGTCAGATAGCGAACATGGGAAGTGTTTCTCGTGCTGGTTAAGGGGCTAGACTAGGCTAGCCCCCTGTCACAGGTTAAAAAGTGGTAACCTTTGGTGACGCCCACGTTAGACCAACCCTGACGCTAATCACAACTCGAGATGGATATGACCGAAGGTTTCTGTAAGGACAACTGACATACATGTTAAGTGTCTATTCTAATAATTCTAGAATGCTAAGTGAGACGGAAAACCCAACTTCCATTGATCGGATCAATTTCAAAACACTTTATAAGTTACAAACCACAATACACTAGTGTTTCAAACTGCCTTTCATATAAATTTACAATTTTGATATTCTTTGAAGATTGATGAGTCAAACTTAAACATGCAACAGATTCCATTCTCAATTTTTCATCAAACTGTTATCATCAGGAATTCGCAACTAAAAGCAAAATAATCAACATTCTGTTTAAATGTGTCGCAAGAGCTAAATTATTCATTTAACAAATTACAACATGTTAGTCATTCGGACAAGATCATTGCGTACCACATTCATTCATGTTTATCACATCAGACGCAATGATTTATTATTCTATATTTCAACGATTTATTATTGGCGATTCGTTAACGAGTACTACACAAGCGGAAGTCAAACCATCAAACAGATGATCAAAGATTCAGTATTCAAGCGAAAGAAAACATTATTCGAAAAAATAAGGGCACCATTAATGCAATGACCTATTGGTGCAATGATGCACCCAGAATCAGACAACTTCCTCCAGATGATTGACATCCAATACGGTACAACCGTTTCGTTCAAGACATCCAACGAGTACCATTTGGTTTCAATCAAGTAAAACAGGTACACCCGGTAACATCAAGATAATCGTAGGCGATACCAGTCAACACTCTACAGTTCAAAGCTAAGTGCACAGATTTGTTTTATTGATCGGTGCCCTCTCAACGGGGGGAGTATGTTACGAGATGCTCGTAATCAAAGTAATATTTATGGGTATTTTGTCAAACCCTTCATTCTTGCAGTTTCAAACGGATCTTTTAGACCACATGAACGTTTCCATAATTTGACGTTCCTAGCTATTGACAACAGCTTTCTAACAGGCCAGAAAAGCACATGTTTTATAACGCCAATATATCATTCTTTAAAGAAGTTGGTTCCATGGTCTTAAGCTGTGCACCCCTGCGGCGTGCAACGTTTACGAAAATCCTTGTATATCTGACGGGTCAAGACACTTTAACGCAGTCATTCAACAGTTTCGCAGTCTGTCCCATTACTTAGTTCTTTTCAAGGACCCAAATCCCTTGACTGTTTGGGTCACCGTACTAACAAAACGTTATTTACAACTTCGGAATGAATGCTAAAAGTCAAACAATCTTATTCGCTGAACCATTCCACCAATCAGTAGTTTTCCAAATCACAGTATGTCCTGATTGGCCTTTTTTGGTGACGCCTTCACGTTTTGAGTTTCCTCCATTGCTTTCTTTTCTGGCTGTTTAGAAGCGACTAGTCAGTCTTAGATTACCTTCCGTTGAAACACAACTAAACAGTCTTAAACTACCTTTGGTTGAAGTATACTTAATCTTACAAATCGCGATAATTATCAACTGCAACAACACACAACAACCATTGCAACTAGTGGGATGATGAACTACAACCTTCATCAGCTTGGTCATACCAGTGTGGAGGACTCTGAACCACTCTATAGATTCTATTTCAATAATAATATTACAAACTATTCCAGTACTGTAACAGGTTATGGAAACGCCATAGGGTCAACGAAGATTTACAACCTTCGATAATAACTATAAAAGTTAATATTTGACCCGACGCGCAACACTATTATCAATATAACAGGCACTATTACCCATATTATGCAGTTATTATCGCTAGAGCTATAATAGTGACACATATTACTCCCAATATTATCAATATAACATGCATTATTACCCATATTATGCAGTTATTATGGCTAGAGCTATAATAGTTACACATATTACTCCCAATATTATCAATATAACATACATTATTACCCATATTATACTGTTATTTTCGCTAGAACTATAATAATTATACTTATTACTCCCAATATTATCAATATATCATGCATTATTAACCATATTATACTGTTATTATCGCTAGAGCTATAATAATTGCACTTATTACTCCCAATATTATCAATATAATATGCATTGTTACCCATATTATACAGTTAGTATCGCTAGAACTATAATAGTTATACTTATTACTGTTACTATTATCAATATAACAGGCATCATTACCCATATTATACTGTTATTATCGCTAGAACTATAATAATTATACTTATTACTCCCAATATTATCAATATAACATGCATTATGACCCATATTATACAGTTATTATCGCTAGAACTGTAATAATTATACTAACCACTTTTACTATTATCAATATAAGATGCACTATTTCTCGTATTATGCAGTTATCATCGCTAGAACTACAATAATAATACTTATTACTTTTATTATTATCAATATAACATACATTATTACCCATATTATACTGTTATTATCGCTAGAGCTATAATAATTACACTTATTACTCCCAATATTATCAATATAACATGCATTGTTACCCATATTATGCAGTTATTATCGCTAGAACTATAATAATTATACTTATTGCTGTTATTTTTATCAATATAACATGCATTATTACCCATATTATGCAGTTATTATCGGTAGAACTATAATAATTATACCTATTACTCCCAATATTATCAATATACCATGCATTATTACCCATATTATGCAGTTATTATCGCCAGAGCTATAATAATTATACTTATTGCTGTTATTATTATCAATATAACATGCATTATTAGCCATATTATACAGTTATTATCGCTAGAACTGTAATAATTATACTTATTACTACCGATATAATTAATATAACATGCATTATTACCTATATTATGAACTTATTATCGCTAGAACTACAATAATTATAATTATTACTTTAATTATTATCAATATAACACGCATTATTTCCCATATTATACTGTTATTATCGCTAGAACTATAATAATTATACATATTACTGCCAATATTATCAATGCAACATGCATTATTACCCATATTATGTAGTTATTATCGCTAGAACTATAATAATTATACTTATTGCTGTTATTATTATCAATATAACATGCATTATTAGCCATATTATGCAGTTGTTATCGCTAGAACTATAATAATTATACTTATTACTTTTATGATTATCAATATAACAGGCATTATTACCCATATTATGCAGTTATTATGGCTAGAGCTATAATAGTTACACATATTACTCCCAATATTATCAATATAACATACATTATTACCCATATTATACTGTTATTTTCGCTAGAACTATAATAATTATACTTATTACTCCCAATATTATCAATATATCATGCATTATTAACCATATTATACTGTTATTATCGCTAGAGCTATAATAATTGCACTTATTACTCCCAATATTATCAATATAATATGCATTGTTACCCATATTATACAGTTAGTATCGCTAGAACTATAATAGTTATACTTATTACTGTTACTATTATCAATATAACAGGCATCATTACCCATATTATACTGTTATTATCGCTAGAACTATAATAATTATACTTATTACTCCCAATATTATCAATATAACATGCATTATGACCCATATTATACAGTTATTATCGCTAGAACTGTAATAATTATACTAACCACTTTTACTATTATCAATATAAGATGCACTATTTCTCGTATTATGCAGTTATCATCGCTAGAACTACAATAATAATACTTATTACTTTTATTATTATCAATATAACATACATTATTACCCATATTATACTGTTATTATCGCTAGAGCTATAATAATTACACTTATTACTCCCAATATTATCAATATAACATGCATTGTTACCCATATTATGCAGTTATTATCGCTAGAACTATAATAATTATACTTATTGCTGTTATTTTTATCAATATAACATGCATTATTACCCATATTATGCAGTTATTATCGGTAGAACTATAATAATTATACCTATTACTCCCAATATTATCAATATACCATGCATTATTACCCATATTATGCAGTTATTATCGCCAGAACTATAATAATAATACTTATTACTCCCAATATTATCAATATAACATGCATTATTACCCATATTATGCAGTTATTATCGCTAGAACTTTAATAACTATACTTATTGCTGTTACTATTATCAATATAACAGGCATTATTACCCATATTATGCAGTTATTATCGCTAGAACTACAATAATAATACTTATTACTTTTATTATTATCAATATAACATACATTATTACCCATATTATACTGTTATTATCGCTAGAGCTACAATAATTACACTTATTACTCCCAATATTATCAATATAACATGCATTACTACCCATATTATGCAGTTATTATCGCTAGAACTATAATAATTATACTTATTGCTGTTACTATTATCAATATAACAGGCACTATTACCCATATTATGCAGTTATTATCGCTAGAGCTATAATAGTGACACATATTACTCCCAATATTATCAATATAACATGCATTATTACCCATATTATGCAGTTGTTATCGCTAGAACTATAATAATTATACTTATTGCTGTTACTATTATCAATATAACAGGCATTATTACCCATATTATGCAGTTATTATCGCTAGAGCTATAATAGTTACACATAATACTCCCAATATTATCAATATAACATGCATTATTACCCATATTATGCAGTTATTATCGCTAGAACTATAATAATTATACTTATTACTCCCAATATTATCAATATAACATGCATTATTACCCATATTATGCAGTTATTATCGCTAGAACTATAATAACTATACTTATTGCTGTTACTATTATCAATATAACAGGCATTATTACCCATATTATGCAGATATTATCGCTAGAACTACAATAATAATACTTATTACTTTTATTATTATCAATATAACATACATTATTACCCATATTATACTGTTATTATCGCTAGAGCTACAATAATTACACTTATTACTCCCAATATTATCAATATAACATGCATTACTACCCATATTATGCAGTTATCATCGCTAGAACTATAATAATTATACTTATTGCTGTTACTATTATCAATATAACAGGCACTATTACCCATATTATGCAGTTATTATCGCTAGAGCAATAATAGTTACACATATTACTCCCAATATTATCAATATAACATGCTTTATGACCCACACTATACAGTCATTATCGCTAGAACTATAATAATTATACTTCTTACTCCCAATGTTGTCAATGTAATATGCATTATTACCCATATTATGCAGTTATTATCGCTAAAACTATAATAATTATATTTATTACTCCCAATATTATCAATATCACATGCATTATTACCCATATTATGCAGTTAGTATCGCTAGAACTATAATAATTATACCTATTACTTTTATTATAAGCAATATAACATGCATTATTACCCATATTATACAGTTATTATCGGTAGAGCTATAATAATTACACGTATGACTCCCAACATTATCAATACAACATGCTTTATGACCCACACTATACAGTCATTATCGCTAGAACTATAATAATTATACTTCTTACTCCCAATGTTGTCAATGTAATATGCATTATTACCCATATTATACAGTTATTATCGTTAGAACTATAATAATTATACTTATTACTCCCAATATTATCAATATACCATGCATTATTACCCATATTATGCAGTTATTATCGCTAGAACTACAATAATAATACTTATTACTTTTATTATTATCAATGTAACATACATTATTACCCATATTATACTGTTATTATCGCTAGAACTATAATAATTATATTTATTACTCTCAATATTATCAATATAACATGCATTACTACCCATATTATGCAGTTGTTATCGCTAGAACTGTAATAATTATACTAACCACTTTTACTATTACCAATATAAGACGCACTATTTCTCGTATTATGCAGTTATTATCGCTAGAACTATAATAATTAAACTTATTGCTGTTATTTTTATCAATATAACATGCATTATTACCCATATTATACAGTTATTATCGGTAGAGCTATAATAATTACACGTATGACTCCCAACATTATCAATATAACATGCATTATTACCCATATTATGCAGTTGTTATCGCTAGAACTACAATAATAATACTTATTACTTTTATTATTATCAATATAACATACATTATTACCCATATTACACTGTTGTTATCGCTGGAAATATAATAATTATACTTATTACTTTTATTATTATCAATATAACATGCATTATTACCCATATTATGCAGTTATTATCGCTAGAGCTATAATAGTTACACATAATACTCCCAATATTATCAATATAACATGCATTATGACCCATATTATACAGTTATTATCGCTAGAACTGTAATAATTATACTTATTACTTTTATTATTATCAATATAACATGCATTATTACCCATATTATGCAGTTATCATCGCTACTACTATAATAATTATAGTCATTACTACCAATATTATCAATATAACATGCATTATTACCCATATTATGCAGTTATTATCGCTAGAACTATAATAACTATACTTAATGCTGTTACTGTTATCAATATAACAGGCATTATTACCCATATTATGCAGTTATTATCGCTAGAACTACAATAATAATACTTATTACTTTCATTATTATCAATATAACATACATTATTACCCATATTATACTGTTATTATCGCTAGAACTATAATAATTATACTTATTACTCCCAATATTATCAATATATCATGCATTATTAACCATATTATAATGTTATTATCGCTAGAGCTATAATAATTGCACTTATTACTCCCAATATTATCAATATAATATGCATTATTACCCATATTATACAGTTAGTATCGCTAGAACTATAATAGTTATACTTATTACTGTTACTATTATCAATATAACAGGCATCATTACCCATATTATACTGTTATTATCGCTAGAACTATAATAATTATACTTATTACTCCCAATATTATCAATATAACATGCATTATGACCCATATTATACAGTTATTATCGCTAGAACTGTAATAATTATACTAACCACTTTTACTATTATCAATATAAGACGCACTATTTCTCGTATTATGCAGTTATCATCGCTAGAACTACAATAATAATACTTATTACTTTTATTATTATCAATATAACATACATTATTACCCATATTATACTATTATTATCGCTAGAGCTATAATAATTACACTTATTACTCCCAATATTATCAATATAACATGCATTGTTACCCGTATTATGCAGTTATTATCGCTAGAACTATAATAATTATACTTATTGCTGTTACTATTATCAATATAACAGGCACTATTACCCATATTATGCAGTTATTATCGCTAGAGCTATAATAGTGACACATATTACTCCCAATATTATCAATATAACATGCATTATTACCCATATTATGCAGTTGTTATCGCTAGAACTATAATAATTATACTTATTACTTTTATTATCATCAATATAACAGGCATTATTACCCATATTGTGCAGTTATTATCGCTAGAGCTATAATAGTTACACATATTACTCCCAATATTATCAATATAACATACATTATTACCCATATTATACTGTTATTATCGCTAGAACTATAATAATTATACTTATTACTCCCAATATTATCAATATATCATGCATTATTAACCATATTATACTGTTATTATCGCTAGAGCTATAATAATTGCACTTATTACTCCCAATATTATCAATATAATATGCATTATTACCCATATTATACAGTTAGTATCGCTAGAACTATAATAGTTATACTTATTACTGTTACTATTATCAATATAACAGGCATCATTACCCATATTATACTGTTATTATCGCTAGAACTATAATAATTATACTTATTACTCCCAATTTTATCAATATAACATGCATTACTACCCATATTATGCAGTTATTATCGCTAGAACTATAATAATTATACTTATTGCTGTTACTATTATCAATATAACAGGCACTATTACCCATATTATGCAGTTATTATCGCTAGAGCTATAATAGTGACACATATTACTCCCAATATTATCAATATAACATGCATTATTACCCATATTATGCAGTTGTTATCGCTAGAACTATAATAATTATACTTATTGCTGTTACTATTATCAATATAACAGGCATTATTACCCATATTATGCAATTATTATCGCTAGAGCTATAATAGTTACACATAATACTCCCAATATTATCAATATAACATGCATTATTACCCATATTATGCAGTTATTATCGCTAGAACTATAATAATTATACTTATTACTCCCAATATTATCAATATAACATGCATTATTACCCATATTATGCAGTTATTATCGCTAGAACTATAATAACTATACTTATTGCTGTTACTATTATCAATATAACAGGCATTATTACCCATATTATGCAGATATTATCGCTAGAACTACAATAATAATACTTATTACTTTTATTATTATCAATATAACATACATTATTACCCATATTATACTGTTATTATCGCTAGAACTATAATAATTATACTTATTACTCCCAATATTATCAATATATCATGCATTATTAACCATATTATACTGTTATTATCGCTAGAGCTATAATAATTGCACTTATTACTCCCAATATTATCAATATAATATGCATTATTACCCATATTATACAGTTAGTATCGCTAGAACTATAATAGTTATACTTATTACTGTTACTATTATCAATATAACAGGCATCATTACCCATATTATACTGTTATTATCGCTAGAACTATAATAATTATACTTATTACTCCCAATATTATCAATATAACATGCATTATGACCCATATTATACAGTTATTATCGCTAGAACTGTAATAATTATACTAACCACTTTTACTATTATCAATATAAGATGCACTATTTCTCGTATTATGCAGTTATCATCGCTAGAACTACAATAATAATACTTATTACTTTTATTATTATCAATATAACATACATTATTACCCATATTATACTGTTATTATCGCTAGAGCTATAATAATTACACTTATTACTCCCAATATTATCAATATAACATGCATTGTTACCCATATTATGCAGTTATTATCGCTAGAACTATAATAATTATACTTATTGCTGTTATTTTTATCAATATAACATGCATTATTACCCATATTATGCAGTTATTATCGGTAGAACTATAATAATTATACCTATTACTCCCAATATTATCAATATACCATGCATTATTACCCATATTATGCAGTTATTATCGCCAGAACTATAATAATAATACTTATTACTCCCAATATTATCAATATAACATGCATTACTACCCATATTATGCAGTTATTATCGCTAGAACTATAATAATTATACTTATTGCTGTTACTATTATCAATATAACAGGCACTATTACCCATATTATGCAGTTATTATCGCTAGAGCTATAATAGTGACACATATTACTCCCAATATTATCAATATAACATGCATTATTACCCATATTATGCAGTTGTTATCGCTAGAACTATAATAATTATACTTATTGCTGTTACTATTATCAATATAACAGGCATTATTACCCATATTATGCAGTTATTATCGCTAGAGCTATAATAGTTACACATAATACTCCCAATATTATCAATATAACATGCATTATTACCCATATTATGCAGTTATTATCGCTAGAACTATAATAATTATACTTATTACTCCCAATATTATCAATATAACATGCATTATTACCCATATTATGCAGTTATTATCGCTAGAACTATAATAACTATACTTATTGCTGTTACTATTATCAATATAACAGGCATTATTACCCATATTATGCAGATATTATCGCTAGAACTACAATAATAATACTTATTACTTTTATTATTATCAATATAACATACATTATTACCCATATTATACTGTTATTATCGCTAGAGCTACAATAATTACACTTATTACTCCCAATATTATCAATATAACATGCATTACTACCCATATTATGCAGTTATTATCGCTAGAACTATAATAATTATACTTATTGCTGTTACTATTATCAATATAACAGGCACTATTACCCATATTATGCAGTTATTATCGCTAGAGCAATAATAGTTACACATATTACTCCCAATATTATCAATATAACATGCAGTATTACCCATATTATGCAGTTATTATCGCCAGAGCTATAATAATTATACTTATTGCTGTTATTATTATCAATATAACATGCATTATTAGCCATATTATACAGTTATTATCGCTAGAACTGTAATAATTATACTTATTACTACCGATATAATTAATATAACATGCATTATTACCTATATTATGAACTTATTATCGCTAGAACTACAATAATTATAATTATTACTTTAATTATTATCAATATAACACGCATTATTTCCCATATTATACTGTTATTATCGCTAGAACTATAATAATTATACATATTACTGCCAATATTATCAATGCAACATGCATTATTACCCATATTATGTAGTTATTATCGCTAGAACTATAATAATTATACTTATTGCTGTTATTATTATCAATATAACATGCATTATTAGCCATATTATGCAGTTGTTATCGCTAGAACTATAATAATTATACTTATTACTTTTATGATTATCAATATAACAGGCATTATTACCCATATTATGCAGTTATTATGGCTAGAGCTATAATAGTTACACATATTACTCCCAATATTATCAATATAACATACATTATTACCCATATTATACTGTTATTATCGCTAGAACTATAATAATTATACTTATTACTCCCAATATTATCAATATATCATGCATTATTAACCATATTATACTGTTATTATCGCTAGAGCTATAATAATTGCACTTATTACTCCCAATATTATCAATATAATATGCATTATTACCCATATTATACAGTTAGTATCGCTAGAACTATAATAGTTATACTTATTACTGTTACTATTATCAATATAACAGGCATCATTACCCATATTATACTGTTATTATCGCTAGAACTATAATAATTATACTTATTACTCCCAATTTTATCAATATAACATGCATTACTACCCATATTATGCAGTTATTATCGCTAGAACTATAATAATTATACTTATTGCTGTTACTATTATCAATATAACAGGCACTATTACCCATATTATGCAGTTATTATCGCTAGAGCTATAATAGTGACACATATTACTCCCAATATTATCAATATAACATGCATTATTACCCATATTATGCAGTTGTTATCGCTAGAACTATAATAATTATACTTATTGCTGTTACTATTATCAATATAACAGGCATTATTACCCATATTATGCAATTATTATCGCTAGAGCTATAATAGTTACACATAATACTCCCAATATTATCAATATAACATGCATTATTACCCATATTATGCAGTTATTATCGCTAGAACTATAATAATTATACTTATTACTCCCAATATTATCAATATAACATGCATTATTACCCATATTATGCAGTTATTATCGCTAGAACTATAATAACTATACTTATTGCTGTTACTATTATCAATATAACAGGCATTATTACCCATATTATGCAGATATTATCGCTAGAACTACAATAATAATACTTATTACTTTTATTATTATCAATATAACATACATTATTACCCATATTATACTGTTATTATCGCTAGAACTATAATAATTATACTTATTACTCCCAATATTATCAATATATCATGCATTATTAACCATATTATACTGTTATTATCGCTAGAGCTATAATAATTGCACTTATTACTCCCAATATTATCAATATAATATGCATTATTACCCATATTATACAGTTAGTATCGCTAGAACTATAATAGTTATACTTATTACTGTTACTATTATCAATATAACAGGCATCATTACCCATATTATACTGTTATTATCGCTAGAACTATAATAATTATACTTATTACTCCCAATATTATCAATATAACATGCATTATGACCCATATTATACAGTTATTATCGCTAGAACTGTAATAATTATACTAACCACTTTTACTATTATCAATATAAGATGCACTATTTCTCGTATTATGCAGTTATCATCGCTAGAACTACAATAATAATACTTATTACTTTTATTATTATCAATATAACATACATTATTACCCATATTATACTGTTATTATCGCTAGAGCTATAATAATTACACTTATTACTCCCAATATTATCAATATAACATGCATTGTTACCCATATTATGCAGTTATTATCGCTAGAACTATAATAATTATACTTATTGCTGTTATTTTTATCAATATAACATGCATTATTACCCATATTATGCAGTTATTATCGGTAGAACTATAATAATTATACCTATTACTCCCAATATTATCAATATACCATGCATTATTACCCATATTATGCAGTTATTATCGCCAGAACTATAATAATAATACTTATTACTCCCAATATTATCAATATAACATGCATTACTACCCATATTATGCAGTTATTATCGCTAGAACTATAATAATTATACTTATTGCTGTTACTATTATCAATATAACAGGCACTATTACCCATATTATGCAGTTATTATCGCTAGAGCTATAATAGTGACACATATTACTCCCAATATTATCAATATAACATGCATTATTACCCATATTATGCAGTTGTTATCGCTAGAACTATAATAATTATACTTATTGCTGTTACTATTATCAATATAACAGGCATTATTACCCATATTATGCAGTTATTATCGCTAGAGCTATAATAGTTACACATAATACTCCCAATATTATCAATATAACATGCATTATTACCCATATTATGCAGTTATTATCGCTAGAACTATAATAATTATACTTATTACTCCCAATATTATCAATATAACATGCATTATTACCCATATTATGCAGTTATTATCGCTAGAACTATAATAACTATACTTATTGCTGTTACTATTATCAATATAACAGGCATTATTACCCATATTATGCAGATATTATCGCTAGAACTACAATAATAATACTTATTACTTTTATTATTATCAATATAACATACATTATTACCCATATTATACTGTTATTATCGCTAGAGCTACAATAATTACACTTATTACTCCCAATATTATCAATATAACATGCATTACTACCCATATTATGCAGTTATTATCGCTAGAACTATAATAATTATACTTATTGCTGTTACTATTATCAATATAACAGGCACTATTACCCATATTATGCAGTTATTATCGCTAGAGCAATAATAGTTACACATATTACTCCCAATATTATCAATATAACATGCAGTATTACCCATATTATGCAGTTATTATCGCCAGAGCTATAATAATTATACTTATTGCTGTTATTATTATCAATATAACATGCATTATTAGCCATATTATACAGTTATTATCGCTAGAACTGTAATAATTATACTTATTACTACCGATATAATTAATATAACATGCATTATTACCTATATTATGAACTTATTATCGCTAGAACTACAATAATTATAATTATTACTTTAATTATTATCAATATAACACGCATTATTTCCCATATTATACTGTTATTATCGCTAGAACTATAATAATTATACATATTACTGCCAATATTATCAATGCAACATGCATTATTACCCATATTATGTAGTTATTATCGCTAGAACTATAATAATTATACTTATTGCTGTTATTATTATCAATATAACATGCATTATTAGCCATATTATGCAGTTGTTATCGCTAGAACTATAATAATTATACTTATTACTTTTATGATTATCAATATAACAGGCATTATTACCCATATTATGCAGTTATTATGGCTAGAGCTATAATAGTTACACATATTACTCCCAATATTATCAATATAACATACATTATTACCCATATTATACTGTTATTATCGCTAGAACTATAATAATTATACTTATTACTCCCAATATTATCAATATATCATGCATTATTAACCATATTATACTGTTATTATCGCTAGAGCTATAATAATTGCACTTATTACTCCCAATATTATCAATATAATATGCATTATTACCCATATTATACAGTTAGTATCGCTAGAACTATAATAGTTATACTTATTACTGTTACTATTATCAATATAACAGGCATCATTACCCATATTATACTGTTATTATCGCTAGAACTATAATAACTATACTTATTACTCCCAATATTATCAATATAACATGCATTATGACCCATATTATACAGTTATTATCGCTAGAACTGTAATAATTATACTAACCACTTTTACTATTATCAATATAAGATGCACTATTTCTCGTATTATGCAGTTATCATCGCTAGAACTACAATAATAATACTTATTACTTTTATTATTATCAATATAACATACATTATTACCCATATTATACTGTTATTATCGCTAGAGCTATAATAATTACACTTATTACTCCCAATATTATCAATATAACATGCATTGTTACCCATATTATGCAGTTATTATCGCTAGAACTATAATAATTATACTTATTGCTGTTATTTTTATCAATATAACATGCATTATTACCCATATTATGCAGTTATTATCGGTAGAACTATAATAATTATACCTATTACTCCCAATATTATCAATATACCATGCATTATTACCCATATTATGCAGTTATTATCGCCAGAACTATAATAATAATACTTATTACTCCCAATATTATCAATATAACATGCATTATTACCCATATTATGCAGTTATTATCGCTAGAACTTTAATAACTATACTTATTGCTGTTACTATTATCAATATAACAGGCATTATTACCCATATTATGCAGTTATTATCGCTAGAACTACAATAATAATACTTATTACTTTTATTATTATCAATATAACATACATTATTACCCACATTATACTGTTATTATCGCTAGAGCTACAATAATTACACTTATTACTCCCAATATTATCAATATAACATGCATTACTACCCATATTATGCAGTTATTATCGCTAGAACTATAATAATTATACTTATTACTCCCAATATTATCAATATAACATGCATTATTACCCATATTATGCAGTTATTATCGCTAGAACTATAATAACTATACTTATTGCTGTTACTATTATCAATATAACAGGCATTATTACCCATATTATGCAGATATTATCGCTAGAACTACAATAATAATACTTATTACTTTTATTATTATCAATATAACATACATTATTACCCATATTATACTGTTATTATCGCTAGAGCTACAATAATTACACTTATTACTCCCAATATTATCAATATAACATGCATTACTACCCATATTATGCAGTTATTATCGCTAGAACTATAATAATTATACTTATTGCTGTTACTATTATCAATATAACAGGCACTATTACCCATATTATGCAGTTATTATCGCTAGAGCAATAATAGTTACACATATTACTCCCAATATTATCAATATAACATGCAGTATTACCCATATTATGCAGTTATTATCGCCAGAGCTATAATAATTATACTTATTGCTGTTATTATTATCAATATAACATGCATTATTAGCCATATTATACAGTTATTATCGCTAGAACTGTAATAATTATACTTATTACTACCGATATAATTAATATAACATGCATTATTACCTATATTATGAACTTATTATCGCTAGAACTACAATAATTATACTTATTACTTTAATTATTATCAATATAACACGCATTATTTCCCATATTATACTGTTATTATCGCTAGAACTATAATAATTATACATATTACTGCCAATATTATCAATGCAACATGCATTATTACCCATATTATGTAGTTATTATCGCTAGAACTATAATAATTATACTTATTGCTGTTATTATTATCAATATAACATGCATTATTAGCCATATTATGCAGTTGTTATCGCTAGAACTATAATAATTATACTTATTACTTTTATGATTATCAATATAACAGGCATTATTACCCATATTATGCAGTTATTATGGCTAGAGCTATAATAGTTACACATATTACTCCCAATATTATCAATATAACATACATTATTACCCATATTATACTGTTATTATCGCTAGAACTATAATAATTATACTTATTACTCCCAATATTATCAATATATCATGCATTATTAACCATATTATACTGTTATTATCGCTAGAGCTATAATAATTGCACTTATTACTCCCAATATTATCAATATAATATGCATTATTACCCATATTATACAGTTAGTATCGCTAGAACTATAATAGTTATACTTATTACTGTTACTATTATCAATATAACAGGCATCATTACCCATATTATACTGTTATTATCGCTAGAACTATAATAATTATACTTATTACTCCCAATATTATCAATATAACATGCATTATGACCCATATTATACAGTTATTATCGCTAGAACTGTAATAATTATACTAACCACTTTTACTATTATCAATATAAGATGCACTATTTCTCGTATTATGCAGTTATCATCGCTAGAACTACAATAATAATACTTATTACTTTTATTATTATCAATATAACATACATTATTACCCATATTATACTGTTATTATCGCTAGAGCTATAATAATTACACTTATTACTCCCAATATTATCAATATAACATGCATTGTTACCCATATTATGCAGTTATTATCGCTAGAACTATAATAATTATACTTATTGCTGTTATTTTTATCAATATAACATGCATTATTACCCATATTATGCAGTTATTATCGGTAGAACTATAATAATTATACCTATTACTCCCAATATTATCAATATACCATGCATTATTACCCATATTATGCAGTTATTATCGCCAGAACTATAATAATAATACTTATTACTCCCAATATTATCAATATAACATGCATTATTACCCATATTATGCAGTTATTATCGCTAGAACTTTAATAACTATACTTATTGCTGTTACTATTATCAATATAACAGGCATTATTACCCATATTATGCAGTTATTATCGCTAGAACTACAATAATAATACTTATTACTTTTATTATTATCAATATAACATACATTATTACCCATATTATACTGTTATTATCGCTAGAGCTATAATAATTACACTTATTACTCCCAATTTTATCAATATAATATGCATTATTACCCATATTATACAGTTATTATCGCTAGAACTATAATAATTATACTTATTGCTGTTATTATTATCACTATAATATGCATTATTATCCATATTATGCAGTTATTATTGATAGAACTATAATAATTATACTTATTACTCCCAATATTATCAATATACCATGCATTATTACCCATATTATGCAGTTAGTATCGCTAGAACTATAATAATTATACCTATTACTTTTATTATAATCAATATAACATGCATTATTACCCATATTATGCAGTTATTATCGCTAGAACTATAATAATTATACTTATTGCTGTTACTATTATCAATATAACAGGCACTATTACCCATATTATGCAGTTATTATCGCTAGAGCTATAATAGTTACACATATTACTCCCAATATTATCAATATAACATGCATTATTACCCATATTATGCAGTTGTTATCGCTAGAACTATAATAATTATACTTATTGCTGTTACTATTATCAATATAACAGGCATTATTACCCATATTATGCAGTTATTATCGCTAGAGCTATAATGGTTACACATATTACTCCCAATATTATCAATATAATATGCATTATTACCCATATTATACAGTTAGTATCGCTAGAACTATAATAATTATACCTATTACTTTTATTATAATCAATATAACATGCATTATTACCCATATTATGCAGTTATTATCGCTAGAACTATAATGATTATACTTATTGCTGTTACTATTATCAATATAACAGGCATTATTACCCATATTATGCAGTTATTATCGCTAGAGCTATAATAGTTACACATATTACTCCCAATATTATTAATATAACATGCATTATGACCCATATTATACAGTTATTATCGCTAGAACTGTAATAATTATACTTATTACTTTTATTATTATCAATATAACATGCATTATTACCCATATTATGCAGTTATTATCGCTAGAACTATAGTAACTATACTTATTGCTGTTACTATTATCAATATAACAGGCATTATTACCCATATTATGCAGTTATTATCGCTAGAACTACAATAATAATACTTATTACTTTTATTATTATCAATATAACATACATTATTACCCATATTATACTGTTATTATCGCTAGAACTATAATAATTATATTTATTACTCCCAATATTATCAATATAACATGCATTATTACCCATATTACAAGTTGTTATCGCCAGAACTATAATAATTATACTTATTGCTGTTATTATTATCAATATAACAGGCATTATTACCCATATTATACAGTTATTATCGCTAGAACTATAATAATTATACATATTACTGCCAATATTATCAATGCAACATGCATTATTACCCATATTATGTAGTTATTATCGCTAGAACTATAATAATTATACTTATTGCTGTTATTATTATCAATATAACATGCATTATTACGCATATTATGCAGTTGTTATCGCTAGAACTATAATAATTATACTTATTGCTGTTATTGTTATCAATATAATATGCAATATTAGCCATATTATGCAGTTCTTACCGCTAGAACTATAATAATTATACTTATTACTTTTATTATTGTCAATATAACATGCATTATTACCCATATTATGCAGTTGTTATCGCCAGAACTATAATAATTATACTTATTGCTGTTATTATTATCAATATAACAGGCATTATTACCCATATTATACAGTTATTATCGCTAGAACTATAATAATTATACATATTACTGCCAATATTATCAATGCAACATGCATTATTACCCATATTATGTAGTTATTATCGCTAGAACTATAATAATTATACATATTGCTGTTATTATTATCAATATAACATGCATTATTAGCCATATTATGCAGTTGTTATCGCTAGAACTATAATAATTATACTTATTACTTTTATTATTATCAATATAACAGGCATTATTACCCATATTATGCAGTTATTATCGCTAGAGCTATAATACTTACACATATTACTCCCAATATTATCAATATAACATACATTATTACCCATATTATACTGTTATTATCGCTAGAACTATAATAATTATACTTATTACTCCCAATATTATCAATATATCATGCATTATTAACCATATTATACTGTTATTATCGCTAGAGCTATAATAATTGCACTTATTACTCCCAATATTATCAATATAATATGCATTATTACCCATATTATACAGTTAGTATCGCTAGAACTATAATAGTTATACTTATTACTGTTACTATTATCAATATAACAAGCATCATTACCCATATTATACTGTTATTATCGCGAGAACTATAATAATTATACTTATTACTCCCAATATTATCAAAATATATCATGCATTATTAACCATATTATACTGTTATTATCGCTAGAGCTATAATAATTGCACTTATTACTCCCAATATTATCAATATAATATGCATTATTACCCATATTATACAGTTAGTATCGCTAGAACTATAATAGTTATACTTATTACTGTTACTATTATCAATATAACACGCATCATTACCCATATTATACTGTTATTATCGCTAGAACTATAATAATTATACATATTACTGCCAATATTATCAATGCAACATGCATTATTACCCATATTATGTAGTTATTATCGCTAGAACTATAATAATTATACTTATTGCTGTTATTATTATCAATATAACATGCATTATTAGCCATATTATGCAGTTGTTATCGCTAGAACTATAATAATTATACTTATTACTTTTATGATTATCAATATAACAGGCATTATTACCCATATTATGCAGTTATTATCGCTAGAGCTATAATAGTTACACATATTACTCCCAATATTATCAATATAACATATATTATTACCCATATTATACTGTTATTATCGCTAGAACTATAATAATTGTACTTATTACTCCCAATATTATCAATATATCATGCATTATTAACCATATTATACTGTTATTATCGCTAGAGCTATAATAATTGCACTTATTACTCCCAATATTATCAATATAACATGCATTATGACCCATATTATACAGTTATTATCGCTAGAACTGTAATAATTATACTAACCACTTTTACTATTATCAATATAAGATGCACTATTTCTCGTATTATGCAGTTATCATCGCTAGAACTACAATAATAATACTTATTACTTTTATTATTATCAATATAACATACATTATTACCCATATTATACTGTTATTATCGCTAGAGCTATAATAATTACACTTATTACTCCCAATATTATCAATATAACATGCATTGTTACCCATATTATGCAGTTATTATCGCTAGAACTATAATAATTATACTTATTGCTGTTATTTTTATCAATATAACATGCATTATTACCCATATTATACAGTTATTATCGCTAGAACTATAATAATTATACATATTACTGCCAATATTATCAATGCAACATGCATTATTACCCATATTATGTAGTTATTATCGCTAGAACTATAATAATTATACTTATTGCTGTTATTATTATCAATATAACAGGCATTATTACCCATATTATACAGTTATTATCGCTAGAACTATAATAATTATACATATTACTGCCAATATTATCAATGCAACATGCATTATTACCCATATTATGTAGTTATTATCGCTAGAACTATAATAATTATACTTATTGCTGTTATTATTATCAATATAACATGCATTATTACGCATATTATGCAGTTGTTATCGCTAGAACTGTAATAATTATACTTATTGCTGTTATTGTTATCAATATAATATGCAATATTAGCCATATTATGCAGTTCTTACCGCTAGAACTATAATAATTATACTTATTACTTTTATTATTGTCAATATAACATGCATTATTACCCATATTATGCAGTTGTTATCGCCAGAACTATAATAATTATACTTATTGCTGTTATTATTATCAATATAACAGGCATTATTACCCATATTATACAGTTATTATCGCTAGAACTATAATAATTATACATATTACTGCCAATATTATCAATGCAACATGCATTATTACCCATATTATGTAGTTATTATCGCTAGAACTATAATAATTATACATATTGCTGTTATTATTATCAATATAACATGCATTATTAGCCTTATTATGCAGTTGTTATCGCTAGAACTATAATAATTATACTTATTACTTTTATTATTATCAATATAACAGGCATTATTACCCATATTATGCAGTAATTATCGCTAGAGCTATAATACTTACACATATTACTCCCAATATTATCAATATAACATACATTATTACCCATATTATACTGTTATTATCGCTAGAACTATAATAATTATACTTATTACTCCCAATATTATCAATATATCATGCATTATTAACCATATTATACTGTTATTATCGCTAGAGCTATAATAATTGCACTTATTACTCCCAATATTATCAATATAATATGCATTATTACCCATATTATACAGTTAGTATCGCTAGAACTATAATAGTTATACTTATTACTGTTACTATTATCAATATAACAAGCATCATTACCCATATTGTACTGTTATTATCGCGAGAACTATAATAATTATACTTATTACTCCCAATATTATCAATATATCATGCATTATTAACCATATTATACTGTTATTATCGCTAGAACTATAATAATTATACATATTACTGCCAATATTATCAATGCAACATGCATTATTACCCATATTATGTAGTTATTATCGCTAGAACTATAATAATTATACTTATTGCTGTTATTATTATCAATATAACATGCATTATTACGCATATTATGCAGTTGTTATCGCTAGAACTATAATAATTATACTTATTGCTGTTATTGTTATCAATATAATATGCAATATTAGCCATATTATGCAGTTCTTACCGCTAGAACTATAATAATTATACTTATTACTTTTATTATTGTCAATATAACATGCATTATTACCCATATTATGCAGTTGTTATCGCCAGAACTATAATAATTATACTTATTGCTGTTATTATTATCAATATAACAGGCATTATTACCCATATTATACAGTTATTATCGCTAGAACTATAATAATTATACATATTACTGCCAATATTATCAATGCAACATGCATTATTACCCATATTATGTAGTTATTATCGCTAGAACTATAATAATTATACTTATTGCTGTTATTATTATCAATATAACAGGCATTATTACCCATATTATACAGTTATTATCGCTAGAACTATAATAATTATACATATTACTGCCAATATTATCAATGCAACATGCATTATTACCCATATTATGTAGTTATTATCGCTAGAACTATAATAATTATACTTATTGCTGTTATTATTATCAATATAACATGCATTATTACGCATATTATGCAGTTGTTATCGCTAGAACTATAATAATTATACTTATTGCTGTTATTGTTATCAATATAATATGCAATATTAGCCATATTATGCAGTTCTTACCGCTAGAACTATAATAATTGTACTTATTACTTTTATTATTGTCAATATAACATGCATTATTACCCATATTATGCAGTTGTTATCGCCAGAACTATAATAATTATACTTATTGCTGTTATTATTATCAATATAACAGGCATTATTACCCATATTATACAGTTATTATCGCTAGAACTATAATAATTATACATATTACTGCCAATATTATCAATGCAACATGCATTATTACCCATATTATGTAGTTATTATCGCTGGAACTATAATAATTATACATATTGCTGTTATTATTATCAATATAACATGCATTATTAGCCATATTATGCAGTTGTTATCGCTAGAACTATAATAATTATACTTATTACTTTTATTATTATCAATATAACAGGCATTATTACCCATATTATGCAGTTATTATCGCTAGAGCTATAATACTTACACATATTACTCCCAATATTATCAATATAACATACATTATTACCCATATTATACTGTTATTATCGCTAGAACTATAATAATTATACTTATTACTCCCAATATTATCAATATATCATGCATTATTAACCATATTATACTGTTATTATCGCTAGAGCTATAATAATTGCACTTATTACTCCCAATATTATCACTATAATATGCATTATTACCCATATTATACAGTTAGTATCGCTAGAACTATAATAGTTATACTTATTACTGTTACTATTATCAATATAACAGGCATCATTACCCATATTATACTGTTATTATCGCGAGAACTATAATAATTATACTTATTACTCCCAATATTATCAATATATCATGCATTATTAACCATATTATACTGTTATTATCGCTAGAGCTATAATAATTGCACTTATTACTCCCAATATTATCAATATAACATGCATTATGACCCATATTATACAGTTATTATCGCTAGAGCTATAATAATTACACTTATTACTCCCAATATTATCAATATAACATGCATTATTACCCATATTATGCAGTTATTATCGCTAGAACTATAATAACTATACTTATTGCTGTTACTATTATCAATATAACAGGCATTATTACCCATATTATGCAGTTATTATCGCTAGAACTACAATAATAATACTTATTACTTTTATTATTATCAATATAACATACATTATTACCCATATTATACTGTTATTATCGCTAGAGCTACAATAATTACATTTATTACTCCCAATATTATCAATATAACATGCATTACTACCCATATTATGCAGTTATTATCGCTAGAACTATAATAATTATACTTATTGCTGTTACTATTATCAATATAACAGGCACTATTACCCATATTATGCAGTTATTATCGCTAGAGCTATAATAGTTACACATATTACTCCCAATATTATCAATATAACATGCAGTATTGCCCATATTATGCAGTTATTATCGCTAGAACTATAATAATTATACTTATTGCTCCCAATATTATCAATATAACATGCATTATTACCCATATTATGCAGTTATTATCGCCAGAGCTATAATAAGTATACTTATTGCTGTTATTATTATCAATATAACATGCATTATTAGCCATATTATACAGTTATTATCGCTAGAACTGTAATAATTATACTTATTACTACCGATATAATCAATATAACATGCATTATTACCTATATTATGAACTTATTATCGCTAGAACTACAATAATTATACTTATTACTTTAATTATTTTCAATATAACATGCATTATTTCCCATATTATACTGTTATTATCGCTAGAACTATAATAATTGCACTTATTACTCCCAATATTATCAATATAACATGCATAATTACACATATTATACTGTTATTATCGCTAAAACTATAATAATTATACTTATTGCTCCCAATATTATCAATATAACATGCATTATTACACATATTCTACTGTTATTATCGCTAAAACTGTAATAGTTATGCTTATTACTTTTATTATTATCAATACAACATGCATTATTCAGCCATATTATGCAGTTATTATTGCTAGAACTATAATAATTATACTCTTTACTTTTATTATTATCAGTATAACATGCATTATTCCCCATATTATGCACTTATTATTGCTAGAACTATAATAATTATACATATTACTTTAATTATTATCAATATAACATGCATTATTGCCCATATTATACTGTTATTATCGCTAGAACTATAATAATAATACTTATTACTCCCAATATTATCAATATAACTTGCATTATGACCCATATTATACAGTTATTATCGCTAGAACTGTAATAATTATACTTACTACTTTTACTATTATCAATATAAGATGCACTGTTACCCATATTATGCAGTTATTATCGCTAGAACTACAATAATAATACTTATTACTTTTAGTATTATCAAGATAACATGCATTATTACCCATATTCTACTGTTATTATCGCTAGAAATATAATAATTATACTTATTACTCCCAATATTATCAATATAACATGCATTATGGCTAATATTATACAGTTATTATCGCTAGAACTGTAATAATTATACTTACCACTTTTACCATTATCAATATAAGATGCACTATTACCCGTATTATGCAGTTATGATCGCTAGAACTATAATAATTATACTTATTACTCCCAATATTATCAATATAACATGCATTATTACCCATATTATACAGTTATTATCGGTAGAACTATAATAATTATACCTATTACTCCCAATATTATCAATATACCATGCATTATTACCCATATTATGCAGTTATTATCGCTAGAATTATAATAACTATACTTATTGCTGTTACTATTATCAATATAACAGGCATTATTACCCATATTATGCAGTTCTTATCGCAAGAACTACAATAATAATACTTATTACTTTTATTATTATCAATATAACATACATTATTACCCATATTATACTGTTATTATCGCCAGAGCTATAATAATTATACTTATTGCTGTTATTATTATCAATATAACATGCATTATTAGCCATATTATACAGTTATTATCGCTAGAACTGTAATAATTATACTTATTACTACCGATATAATCAATATAACCTGCATTATTACCTATATTATGAACTTATTATCGCTAGAACTACAATAATTATACTTATTACTTTAATTATTATCAATATAACATGCATTATTTCCCATATTATACTGTTATTATCGCTAGAACTATAATAATTGTACTTATTACTCCCAATATTATCAATATAACATGCATAATTACACATATTATACTGTTATTATCGCTAAAACTATAATAATTATACTTATTGCTCCCAATATTATCAATATAACATGCATTATTACACATATTCTACTGTTATTATCGCTAAAACTGTAATAGTTATGCTTATTACTTTTATTATTATCAATACAACATGCATTATTCAGCCATATTATGCAGTTATTATTGCTAGAACTGTAATAATTATACTTATTACTTTTATTATTATCAATATAACATGCATTATTACCCATATTATACAGTTATTATCGCTAGAACTATAATAATTATACTTATTGCTGTTATTATTATCACTATAATATGCATTATTATCCATATTATGCAGTTATTATTGATAGAACTATAATAATTATACTTATTACTCCCAATATTATCAATATACCATGCATTATTACCCATATTATGCAGTTAGTATCGCTAGAACTATAATAATTATACCTATTACTTTTATTATAATCAATATAACATGCATTATTACCCATATTATGCAGTTATTATCGCTAGAACTATAATAATTTTACTTATTGCTGTTATTTTTATCAATATAACATGCATTATTACCCATATTATACAGTTATTATCGGTAGAGCTATAATAATTACACGTATGACTCCCAACATTATCAATACAACATGCTTTATGACCCACACTATACAGTCATTATCGCAGAACTATAATAATTATACTTCTTACTCCCAATGTTGTCAATGTAATATGCATTATTAGCCATATTATACAGTTATTATCGTTAGAACTATAATAATTATACTTATTACTCCCAATATTATCAATATACAATGCATTATTACCCATATTATGCAGTTATTATCGCTAGAACTATAATAATTGTATTTATTGCTGTTACTATTATCAATATAACAGGCACTATTACCCATACTATGCAGTTATTATCGCTAGAGCTATAATAGTTACACATATTACTCCCAATATTATCAATATAACATACATTATTACCCATATTATGCAGTTGTTATCGCTAGAACTATAATAATTATACTTATTGCTGTTACTATTATCAATATAACAGGCATTATTACCCATATTATGCAGTTATTATCGCTAGAGCTATAATAGTTACACATATTACTCCCAATATTATCAATATAACATGCATTATGACCCATATTATACAGTTATTATCGCTAGAACTGTAATAATTATACTTATTACTTTTATTATTATCAATATAACATGCATTATTACCCATATTATGCAGTTATTATCGCTAGAACTATAATAACTATACTTATTGCTGTTACTATTATCAATATAACAGGCATTATTACCCATATTATGCAGTTATTATCGCTAGAACTACAATAATAATACTTATTACTTTTATTATTATCAATATAACATACATTATTACCCATATTATACTGTTATTATCGCTAGAACTATAATAATTATATTTATTACTCCCAATATTATCAATATAACATGCATTATTACGCATATTATGCAGTTGTTATCGCTAGAACTATAATAATTATACTTATTGCTGCTATTGTTATCAATATAATATGCAATATTAGCCATATTATGCAGTTATTATCGCTAGAACTATAATAATTATACTTATTACTTTTATTATTGTCAATATAACATGCATTATTACCCATATTATGCAGTTGTTATCGCCAGAACTATAATAATTATACTTATTGCTGTTATTATTATCAATATAACAGGCATTATTACCCATATTATACAGTTATTATCGCTAGAACTATAATAATTATACATATTACTGCCAATATTATCAATGCAACATGCATTATTACCCATATTATGTAGTTATTATCGCTAGAACTATAATAATTATACTTATTGCTGTTATTATTATCAATATAACATGCATTATTACGCATATTATGCAGTTGTTATCGCTAGAACTATAATAATTATACTTATTGCTGTTATTGTTATCAATATAATATGCAATATTAGCCATATTATGCAGTTCTTATCGCTAGAACTATAATAATTATACTTATTACTTTTATTATTGTCAATATAACATGCATTATTACCCATATTATGCAGTTGTTATCGCCAGAACTATAATAATTATACTTATTGCTGTTATTATTATCAATATAACAGGCATTATTACCCATATTATACAGTTATTATCGCTAGAACTATAATAATTATACATATTACTGCCAATATTATCAATGCAACATGCATTATTACCCATATTATGTAGTTATTATCGCTAGAACTATAATAATTATACATATTGCTGTTATTATTATCAATATAACATGCATTATTAGCCATATTATGCAGTTGTTATCGCTAGAACTATAATAATTATACTTATTACTTTTATTATTATCAATATAACAGGCATTATTACCCATATTATGCAGTTATTATCGCTAGAGCTATAATACTTACACATATTACTCCCAATATTATCAATATAACATACATTATTACCCATATTATACTGTTATTATCGCTAGAACTATAATAATTATACTTATTACTCCCAATATTATCAATATATCATGCATTATTAACCATATTATACTGTTATTATCGCTAGAGCTATAATAATTGCACTTATTACTCCCAATATTATCAATATAATATGCATTATTACCCATATTATACAGTTAGTATCGCTAGAACTATAATAGTTATACTTATTACTGTTACTATTATCAATATAACAGGCATCATTACCCATATTATACTGTTATTATCGCGAGAACTATAATAATTATACTTATTACTCCCAATATTATCAATATATCATGCATTATTAACCATATTATACTGTTATTATCGCTAGAGCTATAATAATTGCACTTATTACTCCCAATATTATCAATATAATATGCATTATTACCCATATTATACAGTTAGTATCGCTAGAACTATAATAGTTATACTTATTACTGTTACTATTATCAATATAACAGGCATCATTACCCATATTATACTGTTATTATCGCTAGAACTATAATAATTATACTTATTACTCCCAATATTATCAATATAACATGCATTATGACCCATATTATACAGTTATAATCGCTAGAACTGTAATAATTATACTAACCACTTTTACTATTATCAAAATAAGATGCACTATTTCTCGTATTATGCAGTTATCATCGCTAGAACTACAATAATAATACTTATTACTTTTATTATTATCAATATAACATACATTATTACCCATATTATACTGTTATTATCGCTAGAGCTATAATAATTACACTTATTACTCCCAATATTGTCAATATAACATGCATTGTTACCCATATTATGCAGTTATTATCGCTAGAACTATAATAATTATACTTATTGCTGTTATTTTTATCAATATAACATGCATTATTACCCATATTATGCAGTTATTATCGCTAGAATTATAATAATTACAGTTATTACTTTTATTATTATCAATATAACATACATTATTACCCATATTATACTGTTATTATCGCTAGAACTATAATAATTATATTTATTACTCCCAATATTATCAATATAACAAGCATTATTACCCATATTATGCAGTTGTTATCGCTAGAACTATAATAATTATACTTATTGCTGTTACTATTATCAATATAACAGGCATTATTACCCATATTATGCAGTTATTATCGCTAGAGCTATAATGGTTACACATATTACTCCCAATATTATCAATATAACATGCATTATTAACCATATTATACTGTTATTATCGCTAGAGCTATAATAATTGCACTTATTACTCCCAATATTATCAATATAATATGCATTATTACCCATATTATACAGTTAGTATCGCTAGAACTATAATAATTATACCTATTACTTTAATTATTATCAATATAACATGCATTATTACCCATATTATGCAGTTATTATCGCCAGAACTATAATAATTATACTTATTGCTGTTACTATTATCAATATAACAGGCATTATTACCCATATTATGCAGTTATTACCGCTAGAGCTATAATAATTGCACTTATTACTCCCAATATTATCAATATAACATGCATTATTACCCATATTATGCAGTTGTTATCGCTAGAACTATAATAATTATACTTATTGCTGTTACTATTATCAATATAACAGGCATTATTACCCATATTATGCAGTTATTATCGCTAGAACTACAATAATAATACTTATTACGTTTATTATTATCAATATAACATACATTATTACCCATATTATACTGTTATTATCGCTAGAACTATAATAATTATATTTATTACTCCAAATATTATCAATATAACATGCATTATTACGGATATTATGCAGTTGTTATCGCTAGAACTATAATAATTATACTTATTGCTGTTATTGTTATCAATATAATATGCAATATTAGCCATATTATGCAGTTATTATCGCTAGAACTATAATAATTATACTTATTACTTTTATTATTGTCAATATAACATGCATTATTACCCATATTATGCAGTTGTTATCGCTAGAACTATAATAATTATACTTATTACTCCCAATATTATCAATATAACATGCATTATTACCCATATTATGCAGTTATTATCGGTAGAACTATAATAATTATACCTATTACTCCCAATATTATCAATATACCATGCATTATTACCCATATTATGCAGTTATTATCGCTAGAACTATAATAATTATACTTATTGCTGTTATTGTTATCAATATAATATGCAATATTAGCCATATTATGCAGTTATTATCGCTAGAACTATAATAATTATACTTATTACTTTTATTATTGTCAATATAACATGCATTATTACCCATATTATGCAGTTGTTATCGCTAGAACTATAATAATTATACTTATTACTCCCAATATTATCAATATAACATGCATTATTACCCATATTATGCAGTTATTATCGCTAGAACTATAATAACTATACTTATTGCTGTTACTATTATCAATATAACAGGCATTATTACCCATATTATGCAGTTATTATCGCTAGAACTACAATAATAATACTTATTACTTTTATTATTATCAATATAACATACATTATTACCCATATTATACTGTTATTATCGCTAGAGCTACAATAATTACATTTATTACTCCCAATATTATCAATATAACATGCATTACTACCCATATTATGCAGTTATTATCGCTAGAACTATAATAATTATACTTATTGCTGTTACTATTATCAATATAACAGGCACTATTACCCATATTATGCAGTTATTATCGCTAGAGCTATAATAGTTACACATATTACTCCCAATATTATCAATATAACATGCAGTATTGCCCATATTATGCAGTTATTATCGCTAGAACTATAATAATTATACTTATTGCTCCCAATATTATCAATATAACATGCATTATTACCCATATTATGCAGTTATTATCGCCAGAGCTATAATAAGTATACTTATTGCTGTTATTATTATCAATATAACATGCATTATTAGCCATATTATACAGTTATTATCGCTAGAACTGTAATAATTATACTTATTACTACCGATATAATCAATATAACATGCATTATTACCTATATTATGAACTTATTATCGCTAGAACTACAATAATTATACTTATTACTTTAATTATTATCAATATAACATGCATTATTTCCCATATTATACTGTTATTATCGCTAGAACTATAATAATTGTACTTATTACTCCCAATATTATCAATATAACATGCATAATTACACATATTATACTGTTATTATCGCTAAAACTATAATAATTATACTTATTGCTCCCAATATTATCAATATAACATGCATTATTACACATATTCTACTGTTATTATCGCTAAAACTGTAATAGTTATGCTTATTACTTTTATTATTATCAATACAACATGCATTATTCAGCCATATTATGCAGTTATTATTGCTAGAACTGTAATAATTATACTTATTACTTTTATTATTATCAATATAACATGCATTATTACCCATATTATACAGTTATTATCGCTAGAACTATAATAATTATACTTATTGCTGTTATTATTATCACTATAATATGCATTATTATCCATATTATGCAGTTATTATTGATAGAACTATAATAATTATACTTATTACTCCCAATATTATCAATATACCATGCATTATTACCCATATTATGCAGTTAGTATCGCTAGAACTATAATAATTATACCTATTACTTTTATTATAATCAATATAACATGCATTATTACCCATATTATGCAGTTATTATCGCTAGAACTATAATAATTTTACTTATTGCTGTTATTTTTATCAATATAACATGCATTATTACCCATATTATACAGTTATTATCGGTAGAGCTATAATAATTACACGTATGACTCCCAACATTATCAATACAACATGCTTTATGACCCACACTATACAGTCATTATCGCAGAACTATAATAATTATACTTCTTACTCCCAATGTTGTCAATGTAATATGCATTATTAGCCATATTATACAGTTATTATCGTTAGAACTATAATAATTATACTTATTACTCCCAATATTATCAATATACAATGCATTATTACCCATATTATGCAGTTATTATCGCTAGAACTATAATAATTGTACTTATTGCTGTTACTATTATCAATATAACAGGCACTATTACCCATACTATGCAGTTATTATCGCTAGAGCTATAATAGTTACACATATTACTCCCAATATTATCAATATAACATACATTATTACCCATATTATGCAGTTGTTATCGCTAGAACTATAATAATTATACTTATTGCTGTTACTATTATCAATATAACAGGCATTATTACCCATATTATGCAGTTATTATCGCTAGAGCTATAATAGTTACACATATTACTCCCAATATTATCAATATAACATGCATTATGACCCATATTATACAGTTATTATCGCTAGAACTGTAATAATTATACTTATTACTTTTATTATTATCAATATAACATGCATTATTACCCATATTATGCAGTTATTATCGCTAGAACTATAATAACTATACTTATTGCTGTTACTATTATCAATATAACAGGCATTATTACCCATATTATGCAGTTATTATCGCTAGAACTACAATAATAATACTTATTACTTTTATTATTATCAATATAACATACATTATTACCCATATTATACTGTTATTATCGCTAGAACTATAATAATTATATTTATTACTCCCAATATTATCAATATAACATGCATTATTACGCATATTATGCAGTTGTTATCGCTAGAACTATAATAATTATACTTATTGCTGCTATTGTTATCAATATAATATGCAATATTAGCCATATTATGCAGTTATTATCGCTAGAACTATAATAATTATACTTATTACTTTTATTATTGTCAATATAACATGCATTATTACCCATATTATGCAGTTGTTATCGCCAGAACTATAATAATTATACTTATTGCTGTTATTATTATCAATATAACAGGCATTATTACCCATATTATACAGTTATTATCGCTAGAACTATAATAATTATACATATTACTGCCAATATTATCAATGCAACATGCATTATTACCCATATTATGTAGTTATTATCGCTAGAACTATAATAATTATACTTATTGCTGTTATTATTATCAATATAACATGCATTATTACGCATATTATGCAGTTGTTATCGCTAGAACTATAATAATTATACTTATTGCTGTTATTGTTATCAATATAATATGCAATATTAGCCATATTATGCAGTTCTTATCGCTAGAACTATAATAATTATACTTATTACTTTTATTATTGTCAATATAACATGCATTATTACCCATATTATGCAGTTGTTATCGCCAGAACTATAATAATTATACTTATTGCTGTTATTATTATCAATATAACAGGCATTATTACCCATATTATACAGTTATTATCGCTAGAACTATAATAATTATACATATTACTGCCAATATTATCAATGCAACATGCATTATTACCCATATTATGTAGTTATTATCGCTAGAACTATAATAATTATACTTATTGCTGTTATTATTATCAATATAACATGCATTATTACGCATATTATGCAGTTGTTATCGCTAGAACTATAATAATTATACTTATTGCTGTTATTGTTATCAATATAATATGCAATATTAGCCATATTATGCAGTTCTTATCGCTAGAACTATAATAATTATACTTATTACTTTTATTATTGTCAATATAACATGCATTATTACCCATATTATGCAGTTGTTATCGCCAGAACTATAATAATTATACTTATTGCTGTTATTATTATCAATATAACAGGCATTATTACCCATATTATACAGTTATTATCGCTAGAACTATAATAATTATACATATTACTGCCAATATTATCAATGCAACATGCATTATTACCCATATTATGTAGTTATTATCGCTAGAACTATAATAATTATACATATTGCTGTTATTATTATCAATATAACATGCATTATTAGCCATATTATGCAGTTGTTATCGCTAGAACTATAATAATTATACTTATTACTTTTATTATTATCAATATAACAGGCATTATTACCCATATTATGCAGTTATTATCGCTAGAGCTATAATACTTACACATATTACTCCCAATATTATCAATATAACATACATTATTACCCATATTATACTGTTATTATCGCTAGAACTATAATAATTGCACTTATTACTCCCAATATTATCAATATAATATGCATTATTACCCATATTATACAGTTAGTATCGCTAGAACTATAATAGTTATACTTATTACTGTTACTATTATCAATATAACAGGCATCATTACCCATATTATACTGTTATTATCGCTAGAACTATAATAATTATACTTATTACTCCCAATATTATCAATATAACATGCATTATGACCCATATTATACAGTTATAATCGCTAGAACTGTAATAATTATACTAACCACTTTTACTATTATCAAAATAAGATGCACTATTTCTCGTATTATGCAGTTATCATCGCTAGAACTACAATAATAATACTTATTACTTTTATTATTATCAATATAACATACATTATTACCCATATTATACTGTTATTATCGCTAGAGCTATAATAATTACACTTATTACTCCCAATATTGTCAATATAACATGCATTGTTACCCATATTATGCAGTTATTATCGCTAGAACTATAATAATTATACTTATTGCTGTTATTTTTATCAATATAACATGCATTATTACCCATATTATGCAGTTATTATCGCTAGAATTATAATAATTACAGTTATTACTTTTATTATTATCAATATAACATACATTATTACCCATATTATACTGTTATTATCGCTAGAACTATAATAATTATATTTATTACTCCCAATATTATCAATATAACAAGCATTATTACCCATATTATGCAGTTGTTATCGCTAGAACTATAATAATTATACTTATTGCTGTTACTATTATCAATATAACAGGCATTATTACCCATATTATGCAGTTATTATCGCTAGAGCTATAATGGTTACACATATTACTCCCAATATTATCAATATAACATGCATTATTAACCATATTATACTGTTATTATCGCTAGAGCTATAATAATTGCACTTATTACTCCCAATATTATCAATATAATATGCATTATTACCCATATTATACAGTTAGTATCGCTAGAACTATAATAATTATACCTATTACTTTAATTATTATCAATATAACATGCATTATTACCCATATTATGCAGTTATTATCGCCAGAACTATAATAATTATACTTATTGCTGTTACTATTATCAATATAACAGGCATTATTACCCATATTATGCAGTTATTACCGCTAGAGCTATAATAATTGCACTTATTACTCCCAATATTATCAATATAACATGCATTATTACCCATATTATGCAGTTGTTATCGCTAGAACTATAATAATTATACTTATTGCTGTTACTATTATCAATATAACAGGCATTATTACCCATATTATGCAGTTATTATCGCTAGAACTACAATAATAATACTTATTACGTTTATTATTATCAATATAACATACATTATTACCCATATTATACTGTTATTATCGCTAGAACTATAATAATTATATTTATTACTCCAAATATTATCAATATAACATGCATTATTACGGATATTATGCAGTTGTTATCGCTAGAACTATAATAATTATACTTATTGCTGTTATTGTTATCAATATAATATGCAATATTAGCCATATTATGCAGTTATTATCGCTAGAACTATAATAATTATACTTATTACTTTTATTATTGTCAATATAACATGCATTATTACCCATATTATGCAGTTGTTATCGCTAGAACTATAATAATTATACTTATTACTCCCAATATTATCAATATAACATGCATTATTACCCATATTATGCAGTTATTATCGGTAGAACTATAATAATTATACCTATTACTCCCAATATTATCAATATACCATGCATTATTACCCATATTATGCAGTTATTATCGCTAGAACTATAATAATTATACTTATTGCTGTTATTGTTATCAATATAATATGCAATATTAGCCATATTATGCAGTTATTATCGCTAGAACTATAATAATTATACTTATTACTTTTATTATTGTCAATATAACATGCATTATTACCCATATTATGCAGTTGTTATCGCTAGAACTATAATAATTATACTTATTACTCCCAATATTATCAATATAACATGCATTATTACCCATATTATGCAGTTATTATCGCTAGAACTATAATAACTATACTTATTGCTGTTACTATTATCAATATAACAGGCATTATTACCCATATTATGCAGTTATTATCGCTAGAACTACAATAATAATACTTATTACTTTTATTATTATCAATATAACATACATTATTACCCATATTATACTGTTATTATCGCTAGAACTATAATAATTATACTTATTACTCCCAATATTATCAATATAACATGCATTATGACCCATATTATACAGTTATTATCGCTAGAACTGTAATAATTATACTAACCACTTTTACTATTATCAATAAAAGATGCACTATTTCTCGTATTATGCAGTTATCATCGCTAGAACTACAATAATAATACTTATTACTTTTATTATTATGAATATAACATACATTATTACCCATATTATACTGTTATTATCGCTAGAGCTATAATAATTACACTTATTACTCCCAATATTATCAATATAACATGCATTGTTACCCATATTATGCAGTTATTATCGCTAGAACTATAATAATTATACTTATTGCTGTTATTTTTATCAATATAACATACATTATTACCCATATTATACCGCTATTATCGCTAGAACTATAATAATTATACTTATTACTCCCAATATTATCAATATAACATGCACTATTACCCATATTATGCAGTTATTATCGCCAGAGCTATAATAATTATACTTATTGCTGTTATTATTATCAATATAACATGCATTATTAGCCATATTATACAGTTATTACCGCTAGAACTACAATAGTAATACTTATTACTTTTATTATTATGAAGATAACATGCATTATTACACATATTCTACTGTCATTATCGCTAAAACTGTAATAGTTATGCTTATTACTTTTATTATTATCAATATAACATGCATTATTACCCATATTATGCAGTTATTATCGCTAGAGCTATGTTAGTTACACATAATACTCCCAATATTATCAATATAACATGCATTATTTCCCATATTATACTGTTATTATCGCTAGAACTATAATAATTGTACTTATTACTCCCAATATTATCAATATAACATGCATAATTACACATATTATACTGTTATTATCGCTACAACTATAATAATTATACTTATTGCTCCCAATATTATCAATATAACATGCATTATTACACATATTCTACTGTTATTATCGCTAAAACTGTAATAGTTATGCTTATTACTTTTATTATTATCAATACAACATGCATTATTCAGCCATATTATGAAGTTATTATTGCTTGAACTATAATAATTATACTCATTACTTTTATTATTATCAGTATAACATGCATTATTCCCCATATTATGCACTTATTATTGCTAGAACTATGATAATTATACTTATTACGACCGATATAATGAATATAACATGCATTATTACCTATATTATGAACTTATTATCGCTAGAACTACAATAATTATGCTTATTACTTTAATTATTATCAATATAACATGCATTATTGCCCATATTATACTGTTATTATCGCTAGAACTATAATAATAATACTTATTACTCTCAATATTATCAATATAACTTGCATTATGACCCATATTATACAGTTATTATCGCTAGAACTGTAATAATTATACTTACTACTTTTACTATTATCAATATAAGATGCACTGTTACCCATATTATGCAGTTATTATCGCTAGAACTACAATAATAATACTTATTACTTTTATTATTATCAAGATAACATGCATTATTACACATATTCTACTGTTACTATCGCTAAAACTGTAATAGTTATGCTTATTACTTTTATTATTATCAATACAACATGCATTATTCAGTCATATTATGCAGTTATTATTACTAGAACTGTAATAATTATACTTATTACTTTTATTATTATCAATATAACATGCATTATTACCCATATTATACTGTTATTATCGCTAGAGCTATAATAATTACACTTATTACTCCCAATATTATCAATATAATATGCATTATTACCCATATTATACAGTTATTATCGCTAGAACTATAATAATTATACTTATTGCTGTTATTATTATCAATATAATATGCATTATTATCCATATTATGCAGTTATTATTGATAGAACTATAATAATTATACTTATTACTCCCAATATTATCAATATAACATGCATTACTACCCATATTATGCAGTTATTATCGCTAGAACTATAATAATTATACTTATTGCTGTTACTATTATCAATATAACAGGCACTATTACCCATATTATGCAGTTATTATCGCTAGAGCAATAATAGTTACACATATTACTCCCAATATTATCAATATAACATGCAGTATTACCCATATTATGCAGTTATTATCGCTAGAACTACAATAATGATACTTATTACTTTTATTATTATCAATATAACATACATTATTACCCATATTATACCGTTATTATCGCTAGAACTATAATAATTATACTTATTGCTCCCAATATTATCAATATAACATGCAGTATTACCCATATTATGCAGTTATTATCGCTAGAACAACAATAATAATACTTATTACTTTTATTATTATCAATATAACATACATTATTACCCATATTATACTGTTATTATCGCTAGAACTATAATAATTATACTTATTACTCCCAATATTATCAATATAGCATGCATTATTACCCATATTATGCAGTTATTATCGCTAGAACTATAATAATTATACTTATTGCTGTTACTATTATCTATATAACATGCATTATTACCCACATTATACTGTTATTATCGCTAGAGCTATAATAATTACACTTATTACTCCCAATATTATCAATATAACATGCATTACTACCCATATTATGCAGTTATTATCGCTAGAACTATAATAATTATACTTATTGCTGTTACTATTATCAATATAACAGGCACTATTACCCATATTATGCAGTTATTATCGCTAGAGCAATAATAGTTACACATATTACTCCCAATATTATCAATATAACATGCAGTATTACCCATATTATGCAGTTATTATCGCTAGAACTACAATAATAATACCTATTACTTTTATTATTATCAATATAACATACATTATTACCCATATTATACCGTTATTATCGCTAGAACTATAATAATTATACTTATTGCTCCCAATATTATCAATATAACATGCAGTATTACCCATATTATGCAGTTATTATCGCTAGAACAACAATAATAATACTTATTACTTTTATTATTATCAATATAACATACATTATTACCCATATTATACTGTTATTATCGCTAGAACTATAATAATTATACTTATTACTCCCAATATTATCAATATAACATGCATTATTACCCATATTATGCAGTTATTATCGCCAGAGCTATAATAATTATACTTATTGCTGTTATTATTATCAATATAACATGCATTATTAGCCATATTATACAGTTATTACCGCTAGAACTACAATAGTAATACTTATTACTTTTATTATTATGAAGATAACATGCATTATTACACATATTCTACTGTTATTATCGCTAAAACTGTAATAGTTATGCTTATTACTTTTATTATTATTAATACAACATGCAGTATTCAGCCATATTATGCAGTTATTATTGCTAGAACTATAATAATTATACTTATTACTACCGATATAATCAATATAACATGCATTATTACCTATATTATGAACTTATTATCGCTAGAACTACAATAATTATACTTATTACTTTATTTATTATCAATATAACATGCATTATTTCCCATATTATACTGTTATTATCGCTAGAACTATAATAATTGTACTTATTACTCCCAATATTATCAATATAACATGCATAATTACACATATTATACTGTTATTATCGCTAAAACTATAATAATTATACTTATTGCTCCCAATATTATCAATATAACATGCATTATTACCCATATTATACTGTTATTATCGCTAGAGCTATAATAATTACACTTATTACTCCCAATATTATCAATATAATATGCATTATTACCCATATTATACAGTTATTATCGCTAGAACTATAATAATTATACTTATTGCTGTTATTATTATCAATATAATATGCATTATTATCCATATTATGCAGTTATTATTGATAGAACTATAATAATTATACTTATTACTCCCAATATTATCAATATAACATGCATTACTACCCATATTATGCAGTTATTATCGCTAGAACTATAATAATTATACTTATTGCTGTTACTATTATCAATATAACAGGCACTATTACCCATATTATGCAGTTATTATCGCTAGAGCAATAATAGTTACACATATTACTCCCAATATTATCAATATAACATGCAGTATTACCCATATTATGCAGTTATTATCGCTAGAACTACAATAATAATACTTATTACTTTTATTATTATCAATATAACATACATTATTACCCATATTATACCGTTATTATCGCTAGAACTATAATAATTATACTTATTGCTCCCAATATTATCAATATAACATGCAGTATTACCCATATTATGCAGTTATTATCGCTAGAACAACAATAATAATACTTATTACTTTTATTATTATCAATATAACATACATTATTACCCATATTAT
The DNA here is from genome assembly GCA_963576845.1 of Megachile leachella. Taxonomy (NCBI): domain Eukaryota; kingdom Metazoa; phylum Arthropoda; class Insecta; order Hymenoptera; family Megachilidae; genus Megachile; species Megachile leachella. The sequence goes on along the minus strand of OY756255.1, from coordinate 2,032,246 downwards.
ACTGTTATTATCGCTAGAACTATAATAATTATACTTATTACTCCCAATATTATCAATATAGCATGCATTATTACCCATATTATGCAGTTATTATCGCTAGAACTATAATAATTATACTTATTACTGTTACTATTATCTATATAACATGCATTATTACCCACATTATACTGTTATTATCGCTAGAGCTATAATAATTACACTTATTACTCCCAATATTATCAATATAACATGCATTACTACCCATATTATGCAGTTATTATCGCTAGAACTATAATAATTATACTTATTGCTGTTACTATTATCAATATAACAGGCACTATTACCCATATTATGCAGTTATTATCGCTAGAGCAATAATAGTTACACATATTACTCCCAATATTATCAATATAACATGCAGTATTACCCATATTATGCAGTTATTATCGCTAGAACTACAATAATAATACTTATTACTTTTATTATTATCAATATAACATACATTATTACCCATGTTATACCGCTATTATCGCTAGAACTATAATAATTATACTTATTGCTCCCAATATTATCAATATAACATGCAGTATTACCCATATTATGCAGTTATTATCGCTAGAACAACAATAATAATACTTATTACTTTTATTATTATCAATATAACATACATTATTACCCATATTATACTGTTATTATCGCTAGAACTATAATAATTATACTTATTTCTCCCAATATTATCAATATAACATGCATTATTACCCATATTATGCAGTTATTATCGCCAGAGCTATAATAATTATACTTATTGCTGTTATTATTATCAATATAACATGCATTATTAGCCATATTATACAGTTATTACCGCTAGAACTACAATAGTAATACTTATTACTTTTATTATTATGAAGATAACATGCATTATTACACATATTCTACTGTTATTATCGCTAAAACTGTAATAGTTATGCTTATTACTTTTATTATTATTAATACAACATGCATTATTCAGCCATATTATGCAGTTATTATTGCTAGAACTATAATAATTATACTTATTACTACCGATATAATCAATATAACATGCATTATTACCTATATTATGAACTTATTATCGCTAGAACTACAATAATTATACTTATTACTTTATTTATTATCAATATAACATGCATTATTTCCCATATTATACTGTTATTATCGCTAGAACTATAATAATTGTACTTATTACTCCCAATATTATCAATATAACATGCATAATTACACATATTATACTGTTATTATCGCTAAAACTATAATAATTATACTTATTGCTCCCAATATTATCAATATAACATGCATTATTACACATATTCTACTGTTATTATCGCTAAAACTGTAATAGTTATGCTTATTACTTTTATTATTATCAATACAACATGCATTATTCAGCCATATTATGAAGTTATTATTGCTTGAACTATAATAATTATACTCATTACTTTTATTATTATCAGTATAACATGCATTATTCCCCATATTATGCACTTATTATTGCTAGAACTATGATAATTATACTTATTACTACCGATATAATCAATATAACATGCATTATTACCTATATTATGAACTTATTATCGCTAGAACTACAATAATTATGCTTATTACTTTAATTATTATCAATATAACATGCATTATTGCCCATATTATACTGTTATTATCGCTAGAACTATAATAATAATACCTATTACTCCCAATATTATCAATATAACTTGCATTATGACCCATATTATACAGTTATTATCGCTAGAACTGTAATAATTATACTTACTACTTTTACTATTATCAATATAAGATGCACTGTTACCCATATTATGCAGTTATTATCGCTAGAACTACAATAATAATACTTATTACTTTTATTATTATCAAGATAACATGCATTATTACACATATTCTACTGTTACTATCGCTAAAACTGTAATAGTTATGCTTATTACTTTTATTATTATCAATACAACATGCATTATTCAGTCATATTATGCAGTTATTATTGCTAGAACTGTAATAATTATACTTATTACTTTTATTATTATCAATATAACATGCATTATTACCCATATTATACTGTTATTATCGCTAGAGCTATAATAATTACACTTATTACTCCCAATATTATCAATATAATATGCATTATTACCCATATTATACAGTTATTATCGCTAGAACTATAATAATTATACTTATTGCTGTTATTATTAACAATATAATATGCATTATTATCCATATTATGCAGTTATTATTGATAGAACTATAATAATTATACTTATTACTCCCAATATTATCAATATAACATGCATTACTACCCATATTATGCAGTTATTATCGCTAGAACTATAATAATTATACTTATTGCTGTTACTATTATCAATATAACAGGCACTATTACCCATATTATGCAGTTATTATCGCTAGAGCAATAATAGTTACACATATTACTCCCAATATTATCAATATAACATGCAGTATTACCCATATTATGCAGTTATTATCGCTAGAACTACAATAATAATACTTATTACTTTTATTATTATCAATATAACATACATTATTACCCATATTATACCGTTATTATCGCTAGAACTATAATAATTATACTTATTGCTCCCAATATTATCAATATAACATGCAGTATTACCCATATTATGCAGTTATTATCGCTAGAACAACAATAATAATACTTATTACTTTTATTATTATCAATATAACATACATTATTACCCATATTATACTGTTATTATCGCTAGAACTATAATAATTATACTTATTACTCCCAATATTATCAATATAGCATGCATTATTACCCATATTATGCAGTTATTATCGCTAGAACTATAATAATTATACTTATTACTGTTACTATTATCTATATAACATGCATTATTACCCACATTATACTGTTATTATCGCTAGAGCTATAATAATTACACTTATTACTCCCAATATTATCAATATAACATGCATTACTACCCATATTATGCAGTTATTATCGCTAGAACTATAATAATTATACTTATTGCTGTTACTATTATCAATATAACAGGCACTATTACCCATATTATGCAGTTATTATCGCTAGAGCAATAATAGTTACACATATTACTCCCAATATTATCAATATAACATGCAGTATTACCCATATTATGCAGTTATTATCGCTAGAACTACAATAATAATACTTATTACTTTTATTATTATCAATATAACATACATTATTACCCATATTATACCGCTATTATCGCTAGAACTATAATAATTATACTTCTTGCTCCCAATATTATCAATATAACATGCAGTATTACCCATATTATGCAGTTATTATCGCTAGAACAACAATAATAATACTTATTACTTTTATTATTATCAATATAACATACATTATTACCCATATTATACTGTTATTATCGCTAGAACTATAATAATTATACTTATTACTCCCAATATTATCAATATAACATGCATTATTACCCATATTATGCAGTTATTATCGCCAGAGCTATAATAATTATACTTATTGCTGTTATTATTATCAATATAACATGCATTATTAGCCATATTATACAGTTATTACCGCTAGAACTACAATAGTAATACTTATTACTTTTATTATTATGAAGATAACATGCATTATCACACATATTCTACTGTTATTATCGCTAAAACTGTAATAGTTATGCTCATTACTTTTATTATTATTAATACAACATGCATTATTCAGCCATATTATGCAGTTATTATTGCTAGAACTATAATAATTATACTTATTACTACCGATATAATCAATATAACATGCATTATTACCTATATTATGAACTTATTATCGCTAGAACTACAATAATTATACTTATTACTTTATTTATTATCAATATAACATGCATTATTTCCCATATTATACTGTTATTATCGCTAGAACTATAATAATTGTACTTATTACTCCCAATATTATCAATATAACATGCATAATTACACATATTATACTGTTATTATCGCTAAAACTATAATAATTATACTTATTGCTCCCAATATTATCAATATAACATGCATTATTACACATATTCTACTGTTATTATCGCTAAAACTGTAATAGTTATGCTTATTACTTTTATTATTATCAATACAACATGCATTATTCAGCCATATTATGAAGTTATTATTGCTTGAACTATAATAATTATACTCATTACTTTTATTATTATCAGTATAACATGCATTATTCCCCATATTATGCACTTATTATTGCTAGAACTATGATAATTATACTTATTACTACCGATATAATCAATATAACATGCATTATTACCTATATTATGAACTTATTATCGCTAGAACTACAATAATTATGCTTATTACTTTAATTATTATCAATATAACATGCATTATTGCCCATATTATACTGTTATTATCGCTAGAACTATAATAATAATACTTATTACTCCCAATATTATCAATATAACTTGCATTATGACCCATATTATACAGTTATTATCGCTAGAACTGTAATAATTATACTTACTACTTTTACTATTATCAATATAAGATGCACTGTTACCCATATTATGCAGTTATTATCGCTAGAACTACAATAATAATACTTATTACTTTTATTATTATCAAGATAACATGCATTATTACACATATTCTACTGTTACTATCGCTAAAACTGTAATAGTTATGCTTATTACTTTTATTATTATCAATACAACATGCATTATTCAGTCATATTATGCAGTTATTATTGCTAGAACTGTAATAATTATACTTATTACTTTTATTATTATCAATATAACATGCATTATTACCCATATTATACTGTTATTATCGCTAGAGCTATAATAATTACACTTATTACTCCCAATATTATCAATATAATATGCATTATTACCCATATTATACCGTTATTATCGCTAGAACTATAATAATTATACTTATTGCTCCCAATATTATCAATATAACATGCAGTATTACCCATATTATGCAGTTATTATCGCTAGAACAACAATAATAATACTTATTACTTTTATTATTATCAATATAACATACATTATTACCCATATTATACTGTTATTATCGCTAGAACTATAATAATTATACTTATTACTCCCAATATTATCAATATAGCATGCATTATTACCCATATTATGCAGTTATTATCGCTAGAACTATAATAATTATACTTATTACTGTTACTATTATCAATATAACAGGCATCATTACCCATATTATACTGTTATTATCGCTAGAACTATAATAATTATACTTATTACTCCCAATATTATCAATATATCATGCATTATTAACCATATTATGCAGTTATTATCGCTAGAACTACAATAATAATACTTATTACTTTTATTATTATCAATATAACATACATTATTACCCATATTATACCGTTATTATCGCTAGAACTATAATAATTATACTTATTGCTCCCAATATTATCAATATATCATGCATTATTAACCATATTATACTGTTATTATCGCTAGAGCTATAATAATTGCACTTATTACTCCCAATATTATCAATATAATATGCATTATTACCCATATTATACAGTTAGTATCGCTAGAACTATAATAGTTATACTTATTACTGTTACTATTATCAATATAACAGGCATCATTACCCATATTATACTGTTATTATCGCGAGAACTATAATAATTATACTTATTACTCCCAATATTATCAATATATCATGCATTATTAACCATATTATACTGTTATTATCGCTAGAGCTATAATAATTGCACTTATTACTCCCAATATTATCAATATAACATACATTATTACCCATATTATACTGTTATTATCGCTAGAACTATAATAATTATATTTATTACTCCCAAACTTATCAATATAACATGCATTATTACCCATATTATGCAGTTATTATCGCTACTACTATAATAATTATAGTCATTACTACCAATATTATCAATATAACATACATTATTACCCATATTATACTATTATTATCGCTGAAACTATAATAATTATACTTACTACTCCCAATATTATCAATATAACATGCATTATGACTCACATTACACAGTTATTATCGCTAGAACTGTAATAATTATACTTACCACTTTTACCATTATCAATATAAGATGCACTATTACCCGTATTATGCAGTTATGATCGCTAGAACTATAATAATTATACTTATTACTCCCAATATTATCAATATAATATGCATTATTACCCATATTATGCAGTTATTATTGATAGAACTATAATAATTATACTTATTACTCCCAATATTATCAATATAACATGCATTATTACCCATATTATACAGTTATTATCGGTTGAACTATAATAATTATACCTATTACTCCCAATATTATCAATACACCATGCATTATTACCCATATTATGCAGTTATTATCGCTAGAACTAAATTAATTATACTTATTACTCCCAATATTATCAATATAACATGCATTATTACCCATATTATGCAGTTATTATCGCTAGAACTATAATAACTATACTTATTGCTGTTACTATTATCAATATAACAGGCTATATTACCCATATTACGCAGTTATTATCGCTAGAACTACAATAATAATACTTATTACTTTTATTATTATCAATATAACATACATTATTACCCATATTATACTGTTATTATCGCTAGAGCTATAATAATTATATTTATTACTCCCAATATTATCAATATAACATACATTATTACCCATATTATACTGTTATTATCGCTAGAACTATAATAATTATACTTATTACTCCCAATATTATCAATATAGCATGCATTATTACCCATATTATGCAGTTATTATCGCTAGAACTATAATAATTATACTTATTACTGTTACTATTATCTATATAACATGCATTATTACCCACATTATACTGTTATTATCGCTAGAGCTATAATAATTACACTTATTACTCCCAATATTATCAATATAACTTGCATTATGACCCATATTATACAGTTATTATCGCTAGAACTGTAATAATTATACTTACTACTTTTACTATTATCAATATAAGATGCACTGTTACCCATATTATGCAGTTATTATCGCTAGAACTACAATAATAATACTTATTACTTTTATTATTATCAAGATAACATGCATTATTACACATATTCTACTGTTACTATCGCTAAAACTGTAATAGTTATGCTTATTACTTTTATTATTATCAATACAACATGCATTATTCAGTCATATTATGCAGTTATTATTGCTAGAACTGTAATAATTATACTTATTACTTTTATTATTATCAATATAACATGCATTATTACCCATATTATACTGTTATTATCGCTAGAGCTATAATAATTACACTTATTACTCCCAATATTATCAATATAATATGCATTATTACCCATATTATACCGTTATTATCGCTAGAACTATAATAATTATACTTATTGCTCCCAATATTATCAATATAACATGCAGTATTACCCATATTATGCAGTTATTATCGCTAGAACAACAATAATAATACTTATTACTTTTATTATTATCAATATAACATACATTATTACCCATATTATACTGTTATTATCGCTAGAACTATAATAATTATACTTATTACTCCCAATATTATCAATATAGCATGCATTATTACCCATATTATGCAGTTATTATCGCTAGAACTATAATAATTATACTTATTACTGTTACTATTATCAATATAACAGGCATCATTACCCATATTATACTGTTATTATCGCTAGAACTATAATAATTATACTTATTACTCCCAATATTATCAATATATCATGCATTATTAACCATATTATGCAGTTATTATCGCTAGAACTACAATAATAATACTTATTACTTTTATTATTATCAATATAACATACATTATTACCCATATTATACCGTTATTATCGCTAGAACTATAATAATTATACTTATTGCTCCCAATATTATCAATATATCATGCATTATTAACCATATTATACTGTTATTATCGCTAGAGCTATAATAATTGCACTTATTACTCCCAATATTATCAATATAATATGCATTATTACCCATATTATACAGTTAGTATCGCTAGAACTATAATAGTTATACTTATTACTGTTACTATTATCAATATAACAGGCATCATTACCCATATTATACTGTTATTATCGCGAGAACTATAATAATTATACTTATTACTCCCAATATTATCAATATATCATGCATTATTAACCATATTATACTGTTATTATCGCTAGAGCTATAATAATTGCACTTATTACTCCCAATATTATCAATATAATATGCATTATTACCCATATTATACAGTTAGTATCGCTAGAACTATAATAGTTATACTTATTACTGTTACTATTATCAATATAACAGGCATCATTACCCATATTATACTGTTATTATCGCTAGAACTACAATAATAATACTTATTACTTTTATTATTATCAATATAACATACATTATTACCCATATTATACTGTTATTATCGCTAGAACTATAATAATTATATTTATTACTCCCAAACTTATCAATATAACATGCATTATTACCCATATTATGCAGTTATTATCGCTACTACTATAATAATTATAGTCATTACTACCAATATTATCAATATAACATACATTATTACCCATATTATACTGTTATTATCGCTAGAACTATAATAATTATACTTATTACTCCCAATATTATCAATATAACATGCATTATTACGCATATTATGCAGTTATTATCGCTAGAATTATAATAATTACAGTTATTACTTTTATTATTATCAATATAACATACATTATTACCCATATTATACTATTATTATCGCTGAAACTATAATAATTATACTTACTACTCCCAATATTATCAATATAACATGCATTATGACTCACATTACACAGTTATTATCGCTAGAACTGTAATAATTATACTTACCACTTTTACCATTATCAATATAAGATGCACTATTACCCGTATTATGCAGTTATGATCGCTAGAACTATAATAATTATACTTATTACTCCCAATATTATCAATATAATATGCATTATTACCCATATTATGCAGTTATTATTGATAGAACTATAATAATTATACTTATTACTCCCAATATTATCAATATAACATGCATTATTACCCATATTATACAGTTATTATCGGTTGAACTATAATAATTATACCTATTACTCCCAATATTATCAATACACCATGCATTATTACCCATATTATGCAGTTATTATCGCTAGAACTAAATTAATTATACTTATTACTCCCAATATTATCAATATAACATGCATTATTACCCATATTATGCAGTTATTATCGCTAGAACTATAATAACTATACTTATTGCTGTTACTATTATCAATATAACAGGCTATATTACCCATATTACGCAGTTATTATCGCTAGAACTACAATAATAATACTTATTACTTTTATTATTATCAATATAACATACATTATTACCCATATTATACTGTTATTATCGCTAGAGCTATAATAATTATATTTATTACTCCCAATATTATCAATATAACATACATTATTACCCATATTATACTGTTATTATCGCTAGAACTATAATAATTATACTTATTACTCCCAATATTATCAATATAGCATGCATTATTACCCATATTATGCAGTTATTATCGCTAGAACTATAATAATTATACTTATTACTGTTACTATTATCTATATAACATGCATTATTACCCACATTATACTGTTATTATCGCTAGAGCTATAATAATTACACTTATTACTCCCAATATTATCAATATAACATGCATTACTACCCATATTATGCAGTTATTATCGCTAGAACTATAATAATTATACTTATTGCTGTTACTATTATCAATATAACAGGCACTATTACCCATATTATGCAGTTATTATCGCTAGAGCAATAATAGTTACACATATTACTCCCAATATTATCAATATAACATGCAGTATTACCCATATTATGCAGTTATTATCGCTAGAACTACAATAATAATACTTATTACTTTTATTATTATCAATATAACATACATTATTACCCATATTATACCGCTATTATCGCTAGAACTATAATAATTATACTTATTGCTCCCAATATTATCAATATAACATGCAGTATTACCCATATTATGCAGTTATTATCGCTAGAACAACAATAATAATACTTATTACTTTTATTATTATCAATATAACATACATTATTACCCATATTATACTGTTATTATCGCTAGAACTATAATAATTATACTTATTACTCCCAATATTATCAATATAACATGCATTATTACCCATATTATGCAGTTATTATCGCCAGAGCTATAATAATTATACTTATTGCTGTTATTATTATCAATATAACATGCATTATTAGCCATATTATACAGTTATTACCGCTAGAACTACAATAGTAATACTTATTACTTTTATTATTATGAAGATAACATGCATTATTACACATATTCTACTGTTATTATCGCTAAAACTGTAATAGTTATGCTTATTACTTTTATTATTATTAATACAACATGCATTATTCAGCCATATTATGCAGTTATTATTGCTAGAACTATAATAATTATACTTATTACTACCGATATAATCAATATAACATGCATTATTACCTATATTATGAACTTATTATCGCTAGAACTACAATAATTATACTTATTACTTTATTTATTATCAATATAACATGCATTATTTCCCATATTATACTGTTATTATCGCTAGAACTATAATAATTGTACTTATTACTCCCAATATTATCAATATAACATGCATAATTACACATATTATACTGTTATTATCGCTAAAACTATAATAATTATACTTATTGCTCCCAATATTATCAATATAACATGCATTATTACACATATTCTACTGTTATTATCGCTAAAACTGTAATAGTTATGCTTATTACTTTTATTATTATCAATACAACATGCATTATTCAGCCATATTATGAAGTTATTATTGCTTGAACTATAATAATTATACTCATTACTTTTATTATTATCAGTATAACATGCATTATTCCCCATATTATGCACTTATTATTGCTAGAACTATGATAATTATACTTATTACGACCGATATAATGAATATAACATGCATTATTACCTATATTATGAACTTATTATCGCTAGAACTACAATAATTATGCTTATTACTTTAATTATTATCAATATAACATGCATTATTGCCCATATTATACTGTTATTATCGCTAGAACTATAATAATAATACTTATTACTCCCAATATTATCAATATAACTTGCATTATGACCCATATTATACAGTTATTATCGCTAGAACTGTAATAATTATACTTACTACTTTTACTATTATCAATATAATATGCACTGTTACCCATATTATGCAGTTATTATCGCTAGAACTACAATAATAATACTTATTACTTTTATTATTATCAAGATAACATGCATTATTACACATATTATACTGTTATTATCGCTAGAACTATAATAATTATACTTATTACTCCCAATATTATCAATATAGCATGCATTATTACCCATATTATGCAGTTATTATCGCTAGAACTATAATAATTATACTTATTGCTGTTACTATTATCTATATAACATGCATTATTACCCACATTATACTGTTATTATCGCTAGAGCTATAATAATTTTACTTATTACTCCCAATATTATCAATATAACATGCATTACTACCCATATTATGCAGTTATTATCGCTAGAACTATAATAATTATACTTATTGCTGTTACTATTATCAATATAACAGGCACTATTACCCATATTATGCAGTTATTATCGCTAGAGCAATAATAGTTACACATATTACTCCCAATATTATCAATATAACATGCAGTATTACCCATATTATGCAGTTATTATCGCTAGAACTACAATAATAATACTTATTACTTTTATTATTATCAATATAACATACATTATTACCCATATTATACCGTTATTATCGCTAGAACTATAATAATTATACTTATTGCTCCCAATATTATCAATATAACATGCAGTATTACCCATATTATGCAGTTATTATCGCTAGAACAACAATAATAATACTTATTACTTTTATTATTATCAATATAACATACATTATTACCCATATTATACTGTTATTATCGCTAGAACTATAATAATTATACTTATTACTCCCAATATTATCAATATAACATGCATTATTACCCATATTATGCAGTTATTATCGCCAGAGCTATAATAATTATACTTATTGCTGTTATTATTATCAATATAACATGCATTATTAGCCATATTATACAGTTATTACCGCTAGAACTACAATAGTAATACTTATTACTTTTATTATTATGAAGATAACATGCATTATTACACATATTCTACTGTTATTATCGCTAAAACTGTAATAGTTATGCTTATTACTTTTATTATTATTAATACAACATGCATTATTCAGCCATATTATGCAGTTATTATTGCTAGAACTATAATAATTATACTTATTACTACCGATATAATCAATATAACATGCATTATTACCTATATTATGAACTTATTATCGCTAGAACTACAATAATTATACTTATTACTTTATTTATTATCAATATAACATGCATTATTTCCCATATTATACTGTTATTATCGCTAGAACTATAATAATTGTACTTATTACTCCCAATATTATCAATATAACATGCATAATTACACATATTATACTGTTATTATCGCTAAAACTATAATAATTATACTTATTGCTCCCAATATTATCAATATAACATGCATTATTACACATATTCTACTGTTATTATCGCTAAAACTGTAATAGTTATGCTTATTACTTTTATTATTATCAATACAACATGCATTATTCAGCCATATTATGAAGTTATTATTGCTTGAACTATAATAATTATACTCATTACTTTTATTATTATCAGTATAACATGCATTATTCCCCATATTATGCACTTATTATTGCTAGAACTATGATAATTATACTTATTACTACCGATATAATCAATATAACATGCATTATTACCTATATTATGAACTTATTATCGCTAGAACTACAATAATTATGCTTATTACTTTAATTATTATCAATATAACATGCATTATTGCCCATATTATACTGTTATTATCGCTAGAACTATAATAATAATACTTATTACTCCCAATATTATCAATATAACTTGCATTATGACCCATATTATACAGTTATTATCGCTAGAACTGTAATAATTATACTTACTACTTTTACTATTATCAATATAAGATGCACTGTTACCCATATTATGCAGTTATTATCGCTAGAACTACAATAATAATACTTATTACTTTTATTATTATCAAGATAACATGCATTATTACACATATTCTACTGTTACTATCGCTAAAACTGTAATAGTTATGCTTATTACTTTTATTATTATCAATACAACATGCATTATTCAGTCATATTATGCAGTTATTATTGCTAGAACTGTAATAATTATACTTATTACTTTTATTATTATCAATATAACATGCATTATTACCCATATTATACTGTTATTATCGCTAGAGCTATAATAATTACACTTATTACTCCCAATATTATCAATATAATATGCATTATTACCCATATTATACAGTTATTATCGCTAGAACTATAATAATTATACTTATTGCTGTTATTATTATCAATATAATATGCATTATTATCCATATTATGCAGTTATTATTGATAGAACTATAATAATTATACTTATTACTCCCAATATTATCAATATAACATGCATTACTACCCATATTATGCAGTTATTATCGCTAGAACTATAATAATTATACTTATTGCTGTTACTATTATCAATATAACAGGCACTATTACCCATATTATACAGTTATTATCGCTAGAGCAATAATAGTTACACATATTACTCCCAATATTATCAATATAACATGCAGTATTACCCATATTATGCAGTTATTATCGCTAGAACTACAATAATAATACTTATTACTTTTATTATTATCAATATAACATACATTATTACCCATATTATACCGTTATTATCGCTAGAACTATAATAATTATACTTATTGCTCCCAATATTATCAATATAACATGCAGTATTACCCATATTATGCAGTTATTATCGCTAGAACTATAATAATTATACTTATTGCTGTTACTATTATCAATATAACAGGCACTATTACCCATATTATGCAGTTATTATCGCTAGAGCAATAATAGTTACACATATTACTCCCAATATTATCAATATAACATGCAGTATTACCCATATTATGCAGTTATTATCGCTAGAACTACAATAATAATACTTATTACTTTTATTATTATCAATATAACATACATTATTACCCATATTATACCGCTATTATCGCTAGAACTATAATAATTATACTTATTGCTGTTATTATTATCAATATAATATGCATTATTATCCATATTATGCAGTTAGTATTGATAGAACTATAATAATTATACTTATTACTCCCAATATTATCAATATAACATGCATTATTACCCATATTATGCAGTTATTATCGCTAGAACTATAATAACTATACTTATTGCTGTTACTATTATCAATATAACAGGCATTACTGCCCATATTATACAGTTAGTATCGCTAGAGCTATAATAGTTACACATATTACTCCCAATATTATCAATATAACATGCATTATGACCCATATTATACAGTTATTATCGCTAGAACTGTAATAAATATACTTATTACTTTTATTATTATCAATATAACATGCATTATTACCCATATTATGCAGTTATTATCGCTAGAACTATAATAACTATACTTATTGCTGTTACTATTATCAATATAACAGGCATTATTACCCATATTATGCAGTTATTATCGCTACTACTATAATAATTATAGTCATTACTACCAATATTATCAATATAACATACATTATTACCCATATTATACTGTTATTATCGCTAGAACTATAATAATTATGCTTATTACTCCCAATATTGTCAATATAGCATGCATTATTACCCATATTATGTAGTTATTATCGCTCGAACTATAATAATTATACTTATTGCTGTTACTATTATCAATATAACAGGCATTATTACCCATATTATGCCGTTATTATCGCTAGAACTATAATAATTATACTTATTGCTGTTACTATTATCAATATAACAGGCATTATTACCCATATTATGCAGTTATTATCGCTAGAGCTATAATAGTTACACATATTACTCCCATTATTATCAATATAACATGCATTATTACCCATATTATGCAGTTATTATCGCTAGAACTATAATAACTATGCTTATTGCTGTTACTATTATCAATACAACAGGCATTATTACCCATATTATGCAGTTATTATCGCTAGAACTACAATAATAATACTTATTACTTTTATTATTATCATTATAACATACATTATTACCCATATTTTATTGTTATTATCGCTAGAACTATAATAATTATATTTATTACTCCCAATATTATCAATATAACATGCATTATTACCCATATTATGCAGTTATTATCGCTACTACTATAATAATTATAGTCATTACTACCAATATTATCAATATAACATACATTATTACTCATATTATACTGTTATTATCGCTAGAACTATAATAATTATACTTATTACTCCCAATATTGTCAATATAGCATGCATTATTACCCATATTATGTAGTTATTATCGCTAGAACTATAATAATTATACTTATTGCTGTTACTATTATCAATATAACAGGCATTATTACCCATATTATACAGTTATTATCGTTAGAACTATAATAATTATACTTATTACTGCCAATATTATCAATACAACATGCATTATTACCCATATTATGTAGTTATTATCGCTAGAACTATAATAATTATACTTATTGCTGTTATTATTATCAATATAACATGCATTACTAGCCATATTATGCAGTTGTTATCGCTAGAACTATAATAATTATACTTATTACTTTTATTATTATCAATATAAGTTGCACTATTACCCGTATTATGCAGTTATGAGCGCTAGAACTATAATAATTATAGTCATTACTACTAATATTCTCATAATAACATGCATGACTACCCATATTATACAGTTATTATCGTTAGAACTATAAAAATTATACTTATTACTGCCAATATTATCAATATAACATGCATTGTTACCCATATTATGAAGTTATTATCGCTGGAACTACGATAATTATACTTATTACTTTAATTATTATCAATATAACATGGATTATTGCCCATATTATACTGTTTTTATCGCTAAAACTATAATAATTATACTTATTACTCCCAATATTATCAATATAACATGCATTATGACCCATATTATACAGTTATTATCGCTAGAACTGTAATAATTATACTTATTACTTTTATTATTATCAATATAACATGCATTATTACCCATATTATACAGTTATTATCGCTAGAACTGTAATAATTATACTTATTACTTTTATTATTATCAATATAACATGCATTATTGCCCATATTATACAGTTATTATCGGTAGAGCTATAATAATTACACGTATGACTCCCAACATTATCAGTACAACATGCTTTATGACCCACACTATACAGTCATTATCGCTGGAACTATAATAATTATACTTCTTACTCCCGATGTTGTCAATGTAATATGCATTATTACCCATATTATACAGTTATTATCGTTAGAACTATAATAATTATACTTATTACTCCCAATATTATCAATATACCATGCATTATTACCCATATTATGCAGTTATTATCGCTAGAACTATAATAATTATAGTCATTACTACTAATATTCTCAATATAACATGCATGATTACCCATATTATACAGTTATTATCGTTAGAACTATAAAAATTATACTTATTACTGCCAATATTATCAATATAACATGCATTGTTACCCATATTATGAAGTTATTATCGCTGGAACTACGATAATTATACTTATTACTTTAATTATTATCAATATAACATGGATTATTGCCCATATTATACTGTTTTTATCGCTAAAACTATAATAATTATACTTATTACTCCCAATATTATCAATATAACATGCATTATGACCCATATTATACAGTTATTATCGCTAGAACTGTAATAATTATACTTATTACTTTTATTATTATCAATATAACATGCATTATTGCCCATATTATACAGTTAGTATCGCTAGAACTATAATAATTATACTTATTGCTGTTACTATTATCAATATAACAGGCATTATTACCCATATTATGCAGTTATTATCGCTAGAACTATAACAATTATACTTATTGCTGTTACTATTATCAATATAACAGGCATTATTACCCATATTATACAGTTATTGTCGTTAGAACTATAATAATTATACTTATTACTGCCAATATTATCAATACAACATGCATTATTACCCATATTATGTAGTTATTATCCCTAGAACTATAATAATTATACTTATTACTTTTATTATTATCAATATAAGATGCACAATTACCCGTATTATGCAGTTATGATCGCTAGAACTATAATAATTATACTTATTACTTTTATTATTATCAATATAACATGCATTATTACACACATTATACTGTTATTATCGCTAGAGCTATAATAATTACACTTACTACTCCCAATATTATCAATATAACATGCATTACTACCCATATTATTCAGTTATTATCGCTAGAACTATAATAATTATACTTCTTACTCCCGATGTTGTCAATGTAATATGCATTATTACCCATATTATACAGTTATTATCGTTAGAACTATAATAATTATACTTATTACTCCCAATATTATCAATATAACATGCATTATTACCCATATTATGTAGTTATTATCGCTAGAACTATAATAATTATACTTATTGCTGTTATTATTATCAATATAACATGCATTACTAGCCATATTATGCAGTTGTTATCGCTAGAACTATAATAATTATACTTATTACTTTTATTATTATCAATATAACATGCATTATTGCCCATATTATACAGTTATTATCGCTAGAACTATAATAACTATGCTTATTGCTGTTACTATTATCAATACAACAGGCATTATTACCCATAATATGCAGTTATTATCGCTAGAACTACAATAATAATACTTATTACTT
Source organism: Megachile leachella (assembly GCA_963576845.1). NCBI lineage: Eukaryota > Metazoa > Arthropoda > Insecta > Hymenoptera > Megachilidae > Megachile > Megachile leachella. The sequence goes on along the minus strand of OY756255.1, from coordinate 2,014,097 downwards.
TTATTATTATCATTATAACATGCATTATTGCCCATATTATACTGTTATTATCGCTAGAACTATAATAATAATACTTATTACTCCCAATATTATCAATATAACTTGCATTATGACCCATATTATACAGTTATTATCGCTAGAACTGTAATAATTATACTTACTACTTTTACTATTATCAATATAAGATGCACTGTTACCCATATTATGCAGTTATTATCGCTAGAACTACAATAATAATACTTATTACTTTTATTATTATCAAGATAACATGCATTATTACACATATTCTACTGTTACTATCGCTAAAACTGTAATAGTTATGCTTATTACTTTTATTATTATCAATACAACATGCATTATTCAGTCATATTATGCAGTTATTATTGCTAGAACTGTAATAATTATACTTATTACTTTTATTATTATCAATATAACATGCATTATTACCCATATTATACTGTTATTATCGCTAGAGCTATAATAATTACACTTATTACTCCCAATATTATCAACATAATATGCATTATTACCCATATTATACAGTTATTATCGCTAGAACTATAATAATTATACTTATTGCTGTTATTATTATCAATATAATATGCATTATTATCCATATTATGCAGTTATTATTGATAGAACTATAATAATTATACTTATTACTCCCAATATTATCAATATAACATGCATTACTACCCATATTATGCAGTTATTATCGCTAGAACTATAATAATTATACTTATTGCTGTTACTATTATCAATATAACAGGCACTATTACCCATATTATGCAGTTATTATCGCTAGAGCAATAATAGTTACACATATTACTCCCAATATTATCAATATAACATGCAGTATTACCCATATTATGCAGTTATTATCGCTAGAACTACAATAATAATACTTATTACTTTTATTATTATCAATATAACATACATTATTACCCATATTATACCGTTATTATCGCTAGAACTATAATAATTATACTTATTGCTCCCAATATTATCAATATAACATGCAGTATTACCCATATTATGCAGTTATTATCGCTAGAACAACAATAATAATACTTATTACTTTTATTATTATCAATATAACATACATTATTACCCATATTATACTGTTATTATCGCTAGAACTATAATAATTATACTTATTACTCCCAATATTATCAATATAGCATGCATTATTACCCATATTATGCAGTTATTATCGCTAGAACTATAATAATTATACTTATTGCTGTTACTATTATCTATATAACATGCATTATTACCCACATTATACTGTTATTATCGCTAGAGCTATAATAATTACACTTATTACTCCCAATATTATCAATATAACATGCATTACTACCCATATTATGCAGTTATTATCGCTAGAACTATAATAATTGTACTTATTGCTGTTACTATTATCAATATAACAGGCACTATTACCCATATTATGCAGTTATTATCGCTAGAGCAATAATAGTTACACATATTACTCCCAATATTATCAATATAACATGCAGTATTACCCATATTATGCAGTTATTATCGCTAGAACTACAATAATAATACTTATTACTTTTATTATTATCAATATAACATACATTATTACCCATATTATACCGTTATTATCGCTAGAACTATAATAATTATACTTATTGCTCCCAATATTATCAATATAACATGCAGTATTACCCATATTATGCAGTTATTATCGCTAGAACAACAATAATAATACTTATTACTTTTATTATTATCAATATAACATACATTATTACCCATATTATACTGTTATTATCGCTAGAACTATAATAATTATACTTATTACTCCCAATATTATCAATATAACATGCATTATTACCCATATTATGCAGTTATTATCGCCAGAGCTATAATAATTATACTTATTGCTGTTATTATTATCAATATAACATGCATTATTAGCCATATTATACAGTTATTACCGCTAGAACTACAATAGTAATACTTATTACTTTTATTATTATGAAGATAACATGCATTATTACACATATTCTACTGTTGTTGCGCGTCGGGTCAAATATTAACTTTTATAGTTATTATCGAAGGTTGTAAATCTTCGTTGACCCTATGGCGTTTCCATAACCTGTTACAGTACTGGAATAGTTTGTAATATTATTATTGAAATAGAATCTATAGAGTGGTTCAGAGTCCTCCACACTGGTATGACCAAGCTGATGAAGGTTGTAGTTCATCATCCCACTAGTTGCAATGGTTGTTGTGTGTTGTTGCAGTTGATAATTATCGCGATTTGTAAGATTAAGTATACTTCAACCAAAGGTAGTTTAAGACTGTTTAGTTGTGTTTCAACGGAAGGTAATCTAAGACTGACTAGTCGCTTCTAAACAGCCAGAAAAGAAAGCAATGGAGGAAACTCAAAACGTGAAGGCGTCACCAAAAAAGGCCAATCAGGACATACTGTGATTTGGAAAACTACTGATTGGTGGAATGGTTCAGCGAATAAGATTGTTTGACTTTTAGCATTCATTCCGAAGTTGTAAATAACGTTTTGTTAGTACGGTGACCCAAACAGTCAAGGGATTTGGGTCCTTGAAAAGAACTAAGTAATGGGACAGACTGCGAAACTGTTGAATGACTGCGTTAAAGTGTCTTGACCCGTCAGATATACAAGGATTTTCGTAAACGTTGCACGCCGCAGGGGTGCACAGCTTAAGACCATGGAAACAACTTCTTTAAAGAATGATATATTGGCGTTATAAAACATGTGCTTTTCTGGCCTGTTAGAAAGCTGTTGTCAATAGCTAGGAACGTCAAATTATGGAAACGTTCATGTGGTCTAAAAGATCCGTTTGAAACTGCAAGAATGAAGGGTTTGACAAAATACCCATAAATATTACTTTGATTACGAGCATCTCGTAACATACTCCCCCCGTTGAGAGGGCACCGATCAATAAAACAAATCTGTGCACTTAGCTTTGAACTGTAGAGTGTTGACTGGTATCGCCTACGATTATCTTGATGTTACCGGGTGTACCTGTTTTACTTGATTGAAACCAAATGGTACTCGTTGGATGTCTTGAACGAAACGGTTGTACCGTATTGGATGTCAATCATCTGGAGGAAGTTGTCTGATTCTGGGTGCATCATTGCACCAATAGGTCATTGCATTAATGGTGCCCTTATTTTTTCGAATAATGTTTTCTTTCGCTTGAATACTGAATCTTTGATCATCTGTTTGATGGTTTGACTTCCGCTTGTGTAGTACTCGTTAACGAATCGCCAATAATAAATCGTTGAAATATAGAATAATAAATCATTGCGTCTGATGTGATAAACATGAATGAATGTGGTACGCAATGATCTTGTCCGAATGACTAACATGTTGTAATTTGTTAAATGAATAATTTAGCTCTTGCGACACATTTAAACAGAATGTTGATTATTTTGCTTTTAGTTGCGAATTCCTGATGATAACAGTTTGATGAAAAATTGAGAATGGAATCTGTTGCATGTTTAAGTTTGACTCATCAATCTTCAAAGAATATCAAAATTGTAAATTTATATGAAAGGCAGTTTGAAACACTAGTGTATTGTGGTTTGTGACTTATAAAGTGTTTTGAAATTGATCCGATCAATGGAAGTTGGGTTTTCCGTCTCACTTAGCATTCTAGAATTATTAGAATAGACACTTAACATGTATGTCAGTTGTCCTTACAGAAACCTTCGGTCATATCCATCTCGAGTTGTGATTAGCGTCAGGGTTGGTCTAACGTGGGCGTCACCAAAGGTTACCACTTTTTAACCTGTGACAGGGGGCTAGCCTAGTCTAGCCCCTTAACCAGCACGAGAAACACTTCCCATGTTCGCTATCTGACCTTATAGAAATCTCCTTCCTTGCATCTTATAACAAATCAACTCTCTGTTCGTATCTATCTTAAGTTGTGATTAGCGTCAGGGTTGGTCTAACGTGGGCGTCATCGAAGGTTACCGATCAGTGCACTTTTTAACCTGTGACGGGGGGCTAGCCTAGTCTAGCCCCTTAACCAGCACGATAGACACTTCCCACGTCGGCTATCCGAAAAACCTGCAGCTGAGGTGCACGTGGGCAGCCGTTGTTTGGCTAAGACCCGTCGACTTGGGACCCTGTCCTTGAAGTACGCATACTTCGCGGACCGTGACACCACAGGAGGTATGTTCTAGTAATCCCGAAACAGAGAGTGATAAACTGAGAAAAATCAGTTCTATGTTGTCCGTTTAGATTTTCCCAAAAGTTGAATGAGAGGATGAAAGTGTCTGTGAATCATAAGTTGACTTTCTTACGGTAGGTAAACAATATGTGATGGAAAGCAAAGTTCCGACTATATGAGAATTTCTTTCAGGAAGGTTTTGTTCAATGTTAGATAAGCTTTAAACCTAAAAAGTTATTGCTTCAATATGTGCTGGTTACTTAAATAAATCGAAACTAAAGAAGTTGCCTCAAACTGCCAGGAAAAATCAAAAAAGGATGAGTCTCAAAGTTCGAAATGTTTGACTAACACTGAGTTGTGATAGTTTGAAATCTCTGAGTTGAGTACCATATATCTGTAAATTGTCTTAGTGTTGCATAGAATCTCCAATTCAAGAAGGTCGTAAATCTTCAGAATTGAACTATTCCATGAAATTCTGATCATATCCAATGATCCAAAATCATTCTATAGTATAGGTTCCAAAATAATATTCTTAATTGTGGTTTTGATATTTTGTTCCGTAAAACTAAACGACAGTAATTTTCGTGACAAAAGAATGTACAAATGATGGACTATAACAATCTGTGCTCTTCCAAAACAACAGGGTCTCATCAGGTAATATACTAATCGAGGGTCAAAACCTGACGACAATGGTGCGCTGTAGACGACCATGTTCTGCAATTGACTTCAACTAACAATAAATCGACATCGAGTTCCATTGAGTAAAAGTTTGATTATGATCATATATATTCCTAGAATCGGGGTTCTTTTTTACCGGCATGAACAGGTGTTCCACGTGTTATGAAGAATGCGATTGGATTTTGTTGAAGGAAAACAGAAGAAGAGTTTTTCAATCGATCTTGTAATTGAGAATGAATAAACTGAGAAATAATATAATAATTAAATGTTATTTGAATAGAATCACAGCTTTAAATTATAATCTAAATGGAAATTCATGGGATCTGAGACATAGAGCAACAATGTAGACATTTTCGTAAATGCTGAACTTGTAGTTCGTTATTTACCGTTCAAATTGATATATGATTCATTACAAACTAAATGAATTAAGTTACACGTGGTACGACATATTTTGTATGAACTAGGGAGCTGGCAAGCTCCCCCCGATGAACCAATTCAGATTAGATGTTTGAAATATGAATCTCGATCAACGTAAGATGAAATTTTAAATATTTAAGATTAATGAGAACTTCGACTGTACGCTATACCAAATCTGAATGATTAAAGGAAACCTTAGAAAGGTCAAAGAGTTTCACATGTGCTGAGACTCAATGTGGTTTGCCTAATAATACATAAATTGAACATACTGATGTCATGCAAATTGAACTTGAAAACTCCAATAAAAAACCGAAACGATATTAAACCAAAATTCCATGAAATGCAATTGAAATAGAACACGTGCTTTGCTGAAAGATAACATCCTTGATATTAAAATTACATTATATTGTCTCTCAACGCACAATTGTCAAACAAAGTCTAAGAATAAAAGAGCCTCTGATTTTGCTGCATACACATTTCTGAATTCTCGTATCGAATTAATCTGAATGCTTTGAACTTCCAATGAAAGAAAGGAACTGATGCCATGTATAACTATTTAATTTGACACCAAGTGTGTAACTTTATTACTGTACAAGGATATTGACTTATAAAGTTAAGGCAAATTGAGTATTTCTTTAAACTCGGCTTGAAACTGAGAAACCTGATTAACGTCTTAAAATGTTTTAAGATAATATGACCAAAATTCCACAAGTGTAGTGTAGATGCTCTGGCGTAATTTGTGCCAATAATGTCTGAATTCAAATGTATGCAACCGTTATGCAGTTAAAAGGAACTAATTCCAGAACTTATGACTTTCAAACTAAAGACCAATTTTTAACTGTGTGCAATTGTTTAAGAAAGAAAATGGATAATAAATCCATCTTACAGAAAAAACACGTGTAAACATTATGATGATGGTTTTATGACCATTAGGGTAGGTAAGCACGAGACAGGTAATGCGCTAAAACCACGGATTGAAGGACCCGACGGACACTTCTTTCGAACAACAATATAACCTTGAGTATGACAGTATAACAATTAACCTGAAATTTGAAACTACGTGTCTGTTTAGATCTACGGAACAATCGGAATTAACTTTCGTTGAATTGATTGAACATTAAAGTCAGGCAGTTGTGTTTGCATGAAAGAAATTATACATCGTACTTATATGTATTTCCGTAATTGTTCAAATTGCTCGTGTATAAAGAAACCTGTCTGATGTTGTTACTTCATTTGTGTCGCAAGCTAACAATGTTAAATTCTTGTACTTGATAATTGCCCTTCTTCTGAGCTGGCGGAATTTGACATGACTGTCTGACATCATAAAATCATGTAACCCAAATATCAAAAGAATTGGCGAAACGACTAAACGAGTCTACTTTAAAAAAGCGGAATCATGTACTGATTGTTGACTTATCTTGTTGAAGCCTTTGGAATATCCTTAGATCGTCCTTTGATTTATATGTTTTCAAGTTGTTTACACTTAATAATCCGATTGACGTACATGGGA